>JARYHS010008074.1:310626530-311115600 GCA_031002005.1 Vandiemenella viatica | reverse complement strand
AGTAAGCTGCCAAAGCTTGGTCTGGCTGTTGTATGGGAATGGTTGGGTAATATGGGACCAAATTAGCTGTATAAAAGAGGTAGTATTGTTGGTAATTGAAATAGGGGATGCTAGTGTATAGAGCTGATAGTATGATTTAATAGCAGAATGGGGAAAATGCCACAGGTCCCCTACCAGAGGGGGCAACTGGCTCAAGGCCCAAGAATGCTTCCCTCTCCTGCTTGGTTGTGTTTTGAGTGAAAAATTAGGATTAGAGCATTCTAGTGGTGAAGTATCCATGACAATTTACTGGTACTGAATTTGAGGGTAAGTCGAGTGTATAAATTTTCATTTGAAAGTTGAAGTTTTCAGCCACTAGAATAAGAGATCTATAGGTAGTACCGGATTAGCCATGTAGCAGGTGTTAGTATCCAAACCGCATACCGGGGTGCATATCGGCTTGTCCACCTAAACTGGAGTACCTTCGAATACTGAGAAAAGTCAAAGAAATGTTTTGAAACCGTGAATTACCTTCGGAAAATTGCTAACTGTACTATAAAGACAACCACCACTTACATAATTAACCCTATGTGAGGAGGGTACTAATTTGGAAATGAAAATTGTTGAAGTCCATGTCATGAAAAATATATTCCGAAAATTCCACAAAAGTACAGTACATGTCAGTTAGCTAAGGCATCAGACTAAACGTCACACGAAAGATCACAACTAATGAAGCAGAACAGAACCACCTAACCCCGATCAGAAAATAAAAGTTCTTATACTGAAGTATCACATGTCTAACAAAAGTTCAGTTTTCCAAAGATGGCCTCCCTGACACACGCCATCAATGCTTCCGGTGAGCAACTGTACCCATCGGCCCTTGCACGACTCAGCGCAGAATTCGCTTTGCGAACGATACTTACTATTCCCACCATGGTCTTCCAAATACTGATAAAATGGCCGGTCGCGGACTTCCCTTTATCGAAAAAGCCTAAAAACTGCGAGAATCAACGGTGTTCAAAAAGTTTTTTGTGTTATGTGTGTTTTTTCCCTCAGTGCCTTCAAATCAGTGTTAAACAATTATTAAGTTGGTGGAATAGGACATCGAATCGACTCTGGGAAGCTTCCGGAAAAGGGACCGTGCTGATTTTCCGAATATCTGGTTTAAACTATTGTCAAATTGTTCTAACGATCCTACTGATTCCAGAAAGGTAAAAATCTTTCAAATCGGTTGAGTGGTTCAGAAGTTATTAATTTTTCTAAAATCAGTGCTTTTTCAACTTTACACAATTTTGCTAATTTTTTATTTACAGCTTGTATGGCCCGGATACTATTTTTAAAACCTTTTTTTAATTTATTTAAGTGATTTCCAAATGTTTTTAGTTACGGGAATATGTTTGCCGGTTCAAAATTCTATTTAAAAGTTGGCTGTAATTGCGTCATAGATTTATGATCTTCAACTTATTTATATCTTGTATTTAATGGTTGACAACTTTTTGAAACTTAAAGAATATTAATGTGAACGTTATTTGATATTATTAAATCTACTTTTAAGGCTCGGAAATTACTTAACTGGATTGAAATCTATTATTGAAGTGGGCACATGGATGGTTTGTTTTAAAAATCATATTTACTATTTTAAATCTATCTAAACTACGAGTTATTGTTGAATTTTACTTTTAACGGTAGAATTATCATTATAAAAGTGCTTTACAGTGGGAAAATGTGTGGAATATTAGTTATATGGTTGCTTAACCAAATCTGTTTACCTACAATTTTAAGTGATTATGGAATACACTTCTTTCGGTAAGTTTACAAGTTATTTCTTATTGGAAACTATTTCTTTATTATTATTATTGGAACCTGTTTATCTACGTTTCTTGGTTTAATGTGTTGTGGATTCAGTTTTAATCTGCAGTATCATGTATCAATGTTAACCCCAATTCTCGTCGGTTTTTAACTAACTATTGAAAATACAAAGAGTAAGCTAGCTTACACAGGAGTTAGCAAATGCTGTGGGCCCCACTCCTTCTTAGGGGCCCTGCACCTTCAAGGGGGCCCCACACCTCTTTTACTTTTTTTTTTTAATCTCAACTACTGCCCGCCCCAGATTTCGAAAACCAAGCGCCCCCTAATCAACATTTGCTATGGGCCCCATACTGTTTTAATCCATCCCTGTCTATAGGGAACTCATTGACTCCAAAAGCTCAAACAAGAAAAAAATTTCATAAGTTATACAACAACTAAGAATAATAAACATATAATAATATTTTAATTTTATCATTTTTAAGGCAATCTTTGAGGGAATTTTTTCTTTCTGTGCATAGGAAACAGTAAACTTTTCCTAAATAATAATGAAATGTATGACTTCTCATGGTTAATGTTCCAACTCCAAACAGTTTTGTGATTATGTTGATTAGAAGACTCATCCTCAGTTGTCATATAAATCATGTAATTTCCAAAATTATTTTCCATACTTACCTGCAACCTAGAAAGTGATTTCAGTTGTAAAATTACTGTGATCTCTATGTGATAACCAATATACAAAATGGGAATAAATATGGACTACCAACCAAATGACTGCAATAATAAGCTAAAACATAGACCTATTTAATGTTGTTATTTCAGTCATTACTGGCACATGTTACATATACATTAAATTAGTTATCTTAAATCAGTATTATACATATTATACCAATTGTAACATGAAGGGGCATTTAATTAACAGAACTTACAAATTGTATGTTACAGGAATCTCACAAAACTCTATGGAAGTTTTCTTGCAGTTGATAGATTATCAGTAGCAGTCTCAAGTAAGGAATGTTTTGGTCTCTTGGGAATTAATGGAGCTGGAAAGTCAACAACATTTAAAATGTTAACAGGCGATGAAAAAATCTCATCAGGTGATGCCTATGTCAATGGTTTGAGCATAAAGTCAAACATGAAGGAGGTAAGATGTTACTTATGACAAGGGACTTTTTAATAAAACCTATACAAATGCCTTACCATTTTTCTGATGCCTAAATCTATAAGTTTTCATTTTTAATGAAATCTCGTTTTCATTTATATGCAAGTTTCTGTTAGTTTATAGCAATAGACAACAATTATTTTAACTGTCTGGAAAAATATATTATTGTAAGTTTATAGAATACAAAATGCTATATGTGCTTAGTTCTCCTATTACTCTATATTCCATATATTTTTACTGGACAAAGCATTTACATGATGGCTGATATTTTTTATTTTTATTTTTTTCAAATTTTTATAGGCTATGAAAAAAAGACAAATTCACATATCAATAATTTTTCTATCAAAATTACATCAGGGTCTTATTTATTTTGCTACATAATCGCTGAAGCAGTTGAAGCATTTTTCATATCATTATATAAACTTCTTGATGCCCCCTTCAAAGAAGGTAGCCACCAGTGAGGAGAGATATGCCTTGACATAATCCTGAAGTTCATCATTGGTGGTGAAGCATTGTCCACCCAACCATGCCTACAAGTCTGAACAGATGAAAATCAGCTGGTGCCAAGTCCTTACTATACAATGGACAGTCGAGAAGTTGCCTCTTGAACTGTTTAAGAAGATCTTTCATCACATTGGCACAGTGTGGCTGTTCACTGTCATGGATCAAAACCACACATGAGGAGATCATTCCTCTTTATTTGTTTTGGATTGCTCTGTGGATCCAACAAAGTTTCACAATAAACTTCCTTCATTATTGTTGTTCCTTGCTGAAGAAAGTCCACCAACAACACTCATTTTTGGTCTCAGAAAGCTGTGGCCATTTTTTTCCTCGGGCTCAGTGTCTATCTAGACTTTTTCCTCTTGCTTGGAGAAAGTGTGTGTGTCAACTGCTTAAGCCTATCCTTTGATTCTGGATTGTCATACAGGACCCAAATTTCATTGCCAGTAAGGATGGGCTTCAAAAATTTTACTCCTCATTGTGCTAACATATGAGAAACTTAAGGCTGACATTTCTATGGCTGTATCAGGAAACTGAGGGGAAGGGAGGGTGTAGATATGCTTATGGATAAGGATGGAGAAGTAGTTACAGAGCATTTGAAAAAGGTAGAGATTTTAAATAACTGATTTAGTGAGAGCATTAGGGACAATGTATCAGAAACGCGAGGGTCTTTTTCGGAGAACGAGCTTAACAACACAATTGGAAATGACGATATTAAAAAATTTGAAATTCATCCTGAAGGAAATAAGAAAGCTGAAAAAACATAAAGGGGCTGGTGTAGATAATATTACTACAGATATCTTAAAGATACCTGGATGTGACATTGTACCTTATCTTGAAACATTATCTAAATTGAGTCTGGATACTTGCTGCTTACCACAGGACTGGAAAAGTGCGATAGTAGTACCGGTACATAAAGGAGGGATGAGAAATAGAGTTGAAAATTACAGGCCAATCAGTTTGACTTCAGTGGTAGGTAAATTAATAGAAAGATTGATATTCAACCACATCAGAAATGTATGTGAGGAACGTAAGTGGTTTTCAAGTAGGCAACATGAGTTCAGGCAAGGATATTCATGCGAAATCTCAGCAGGTGGGATTTATGCAAGATATTTCAGATGAAATGGACAAGGGAGGCCAAATTGATAGTGTAGCACTAGATCATTCAAAGGCGTTTGACAGAGTGAGCCAAAAAATGGTAGTAAATAAGGTAAAAACTATTGGAGTGGAACAGAAGGTGATTTGCTGAGTAGAAGCATTTTTAAAAGGTAGAAAACAGAAAGTTAGGGTAGGAAATGCGGTATCAAAAGAAGTGGAAGTAAAAATGGGGGTGCCGAAGGGTAGCGTATATGGGACCACTGCTATTCATTATCCTAATGAATAATTGTGTTGTTTGTTTACTATCTGAAACTACAAATAATGTTCTCGGGTGACTAGCCGAGTTATAGAGGTGTTATCGTAATCACACGATATTTCGGCGCACTGAATCATCGACGCCATCTTCCGGAAGATGGCGTCGATGATTCAGTGCGCCGAAATATCGTGTGATTACGATAACACCTCTATAACTCGGCTAGTCACCCGAGAACATTATTTGATTATTTGTATTCTCAACGCCGAGAAAGATTACGTAATTATATATCTGAAACTAGATTGTTTGCAGATGACATAATGCTGTATAACAGGATCAATACGATAGAGGATAGTAAACAGTTGCAGGGTGACCTGGACAGGATATCTAGTTGGGTTGGTAAACATGGGATGAAGATAAATGCAAAGAAGAGTCAGCTAATTAGATACACAAATAAAAAACAAAAGGTTAATTATGTGTATAAGGTGGGGAAAGAATTGCTTGCTGAAGACTTGAAATGTAAATATCTTGGCATTAAATTTGATAACAAGCTTAACTGGGCAGGACACATTGGACAGGTGGTAGTAAAAGGTTTCAAAATTCTGCACTTGTTGGAGAGAGTGATGAGGGGATGCACGAGAGAAGTAAAGGAATTGGGAAACAAAACTTTGGTCAGACCATTGCTAGAAAATAGTAGTGTATGAGCCATGTTTGTTAAGTAAGTACCGTTTTGAAATTAGTATATCTCAATAATTTTACTTTTACATGAAAGCCTGTACCTTACTCTACTTTTCTACATAATTCCCTTCAATATTGAGGCACTTGTCATAACATAGTACCCATTTTTGAAAACCCTCCTCATAGAAGTCAGCCGCCTGACTTGTTAACCACTGCATCACAACTGTTTTAACTTCATTATCGTCTTCAAGACGCTGACCGCCCAGGTGTTTCTTCAAGTGAAGGAACAGATGGTAGTCACTGGGCACCAGATCAGGGCTGTAGGCAGGATGATCTAGAGTTTCATATCGAAAAAATATGACGAGATCTTTGGTCTGATTAGCCACATGTGGACGGGCATTGTCATGCAGCAAAACGATGCCCTTGCTCAACTTGCCACGTCTTTTGTCCTGAATTGAACAGCGCAGATTTTTCAATGTCTCACAATAAGCTGCTGCATTGATTGTATCATTACGAGGCAGAAATTCCACAAGCAATTCTCCTTTTCTGTCCCAAAAAACTGTGCACATGATTTTCCAGGCAGAAATCGTTTGCTTGAACTTCACTTTTTTGGGTGAATCTGAATGCCGCCATTCCATGGACTGTTGCTTTGATTCAGGTGTGACATAGGCCACCCATGTCTCATCGCCCATAACAATTTGGCTTAAGAAATCATCACCATCATTGTGGTACCGCTCAACGAAAGTCAATGCACTCTCTAAACGTTTGGTTTTGTGCACATCCGTTAACATTTTCGGTACCCAACGTGAGCACAATTTTCAGTAATTCAAGTGCTCGGTCACAATGCCATACAAACCACTACGAGAAACATTAGGAAAGTCATCACACAAGGAGGAAATCATTAAGCGTCTGTTTTCTCTCACCTTATTGTCCACTTTCTGCACCAAAATTTTATTAACGACCGAAGGACGCCCACTCCGTTGTTCATCATGCACATTTGTGCCGCCATCTTTAAATGCTCTCACCCACTTTCTCACCATTCCATCACTCATAATGTTTTGTCCGTAACTGCACAGATCTCACGATGAATATCGATCGGTTTTAGGCCTTTAGCACAAAGAAATCTTATAACAGCTCGTACTTCACAGTTGGCGGGACTCACTATAATTGGAGGCATCTTAAACGCCAAGTGAACAACATAAACAAGGAAGAATTAGGCTGTAATGTCGTCAGTGCGTAGACAAGAGATGCACATACCCAGTGCGCATGCACGGAATGCCGACTGAAGCGCTGCAGCCACGGTGTGACAAAACGGTACTTCCTTAAAAAATATTCCTCGTACCATGGGACCCACATTTTGCAGTATCAAATACAGGAATTAGAGAGGGTGCAAGAATGGGCTGCTAGATTTGTTTCTGGAAATTATCGCAGAATACAATCAGTGACAGATATGATAAAGGAGCTGGATTGGGATTCATTGCAAGACGGGAGGAGGATGAGGAGGGTCATGGGAGTGTACAGGGAGTATACTGAAGATGAGGCATGGAAAGATATTATAGTAGGTATGAAAAGTAGTTCATGGAAGGGAAAAGATGACCATGACCACTAGTTGGCACTCGATTTCAGGCACAAGGGTGTGGGAAGATTTTCTTTTTTAGGTAAGGGTGTCAGGGATTGGAATGAGTTACCAAGGGAAATGATGAATAACTTACTGAAAACATTAAAGGAATTTAAATTTAAAATTTTTAGAGGGCAAACATAGGTGAGTGCAGGATAGGGGGTGTGTAGGGAAATTGCCACGGGAGCGTGTGCTCCATTGCAATTAAATTAAATTAAATTGTGTTTTCTGTGTTGCTGCTGTTTATTCAAAAAGTTTAAATTATTATTTAAATTCTTAGGATTATTGTTAGTGAGAAGAATTATTTAAAATTTCATCAATAAAAAGCAGTTTTAAATCCGTGTCATTCTTGTTAGAGTCCCTTTTCTAGTTATTGCAAGTTTCTTTGAATTATATTTAGCATAAGGTTGGAAGTTAATTTAATTAGAATACTATAACATACGTAAATTTGTGGTATAAGTTATTTAACAGTTTTAGTATTCAAATCAGTAGTTAGAACTTCAATTGTTAAAATTGTTGTATTATCCACTAATGAGACTGTTCAATTAAAATACAATTTGTTATTTAATTAGTTCTGGATCAGTAATATAACAACTAGGCAACAGTAAATAATAACAAAAAAATAATTATTCCTAAGTAGCATCGATTTGTCCACAGTAGATTACAAAGTATCGTTATCCTAAATTCCACAATCTCGATATTTAAAATTTTGCAGAAAAACAAAAGCATACATTGAAGTAATTAACCTTTTCTGCCTTTAAATATAATTGTCTTTAATTGCTATATAATACATTAAAATAAAAATTTCATAGCTTTAATAAATAATAATTTATAAGTAACTAATTCTTATACATACTAGCACTTAATAGTATTGACTTTCCATCTTAATTTTATTTTGAAATTTACTAACACAAGTTTTATTCATTGGTTCTTAAGTACTATTGTTACCTAGTTGTTACTTACAAAGCTTCAATCTAATTATATATAAAAAATTTAACTGTTACTTGAGTTAAGAAATCTAAATGTATAAGTTAATTTTTGGTGAATTGAGCACTGTTTTGTGGATGTGAACTGCTGTGTACTAAACCTGAAATAACTTTGTCATCAGCTAAGTTGTACCAACTAAATCAGTTCAGAACTTTTGATTGCAAAGTAAGTAGTTAGGAAAATTGTTAGTGTGGTGAAGTAAAAACATTTTTCGCTCGGTAATAGAGCTTCAAAGAACAACTTCTTAGCAAAAAAAATTTAAGTATTTTATTAAAGTATTTTTATCTACCTATTAATTACAATAACTTGGTTGAGGAGTAAAGCCCCTATCCAATTTAATAAAATTGTTAAAAATATAGTATACACTATTAGGCTACTTAATCAAATAAATATAAGGTTTGTTTAGAAGGTGCTCGAAGTATTTGGGAAAAATCATGACTGGAAAGTGTGGAGCCTGTCACAAATATGTTGTGAAGGGATTGGGTTGGTGTTAGAAGTGGTTTCATTGAGTATGTAGGGAAAAGGAAACATGGGAAACAAATGAGGCTCTCCCATGGTTTTGTTCACTTTGTCTTAGGGTTAAAAGGATGAGGGAGATGGGCAAAAAGATGAGGGAGTTGAATGAAAGGATCATGGTTCTTAAGGCTCGTCTGATAGATGCTCGACCTGTGGAAGTATAGCCTGTGGCGGCCCTGTCTGTCAAGGCTCAGCCTGCGGAGGCACAGCCTGTGGGGGCTGAGCTTGTCGACGCTCATGCTATAGAGACAGAAAGTAGAGTTAGTGGGTTGGATGAAGTTGAGAAGGATGGATAGGAGCTGGTAACAGGTCATAGGAGAAATATGGTTAATAGGATGAAGAATCCAGACACTTCAGAAATTGTAGGGGAAAATAGGTTTGTCCTGTTGCCAGAGTCAGTAGGAGAAGAGCCTCATGTAAATGTAGGAGTAGGTAAGATGCAAAAGGCCTTTCAGGAATAAGGACATGCAAGGCAAGAATAGGGGGAAAAAAGGGTTTTGCTGCTAGGTAGTAGTCATGGGAGAGGTGTGGGCCTTCTTCTGCAGGATCAGTTAAGTACAGGTTACCAGGCCACAAGTTTTTTCAAACCTAGTGCAACATTCGGTCAGGTAATACAGGATATAGTTTCACTTTGTAGGAGTTTCACTAAGGACAATAGTGTAGTGATAGTGGGAGGTGCAGGGAATAGTAATGATAGAAATGTGAGTTATAATATAGAGAGTGACCTGAGGAAGGTGGTGTAGGATAGACAGCATACCAGGGTGAAACTCATGCAGGTCCTAAGTCACCATGACTGGCCACAATTAAACTATGCTGTGAGATGGGTAAATGTTCAAACGGAAGTGCTACTTGGGAAAGGCATTCGTTCTGTCTTGGGGGTTGTGCCTGTGAACACCATTGGTAGGTGGGGTTTCACTAGGCAAGGCCTACACCTAAATAGTAGGGGCAAGAGGGTACTTTCTGAGTTGTTAGCTAAAGCAGTAAGGGAGCCCATTTCCAGTGATGATGGGATCAGGACTGTGCCTTTTTTAGATTAAGGGCTGCTGGTGAAGGAAATAGATGATCAAAGTGATACTTTTGCAAATCCACGATGGGAAAAATTACAGTTGTTAAATAAATTATGAAGTTGCTGAAACAATAATTGACTGGGGCAAAACTAGGAAAGAGGAGGTAAATGCTGGAAACTTAAAGCCAGTAATAAGGGTGTTAATGGTGAACTGTAGAAATATAATGAACAAAGTAATTGAATTTGCAAACTTAATGGAGTAATAATAGGACTAGATAGTTAGTTAATAGAAGAAGTACTAGACAATTAGGTTTTTCCTGATGGTTACAGTGCACCGCAGAGATAGAGGAGCTATTGGTAGAGGAATTTTTATACTGGTTAGCAAAAACTATCACCGTTCACTGGTGTTCATAGATAATGACCATGAGTTACTTGGAGTAAGGGACATAACCAGTACTGGGGTTGTAATATTGGTTCCATCACCTTAACTAACCTCCACCTTCCTTTAAATTCTATAGAAATATAAACTGCTCAAACTGTTAAACTGTGGACAAGCCTAGAATGAATCAACTGTAATTAATTACGGCTGCCACTTCCCTAATTATCCTAAGGAAAGAAAAGGTTAGTTTGCACTAATATAGGAGATGCACAGTTCAAGTATAAAATTTCACTATATTCTTCAAATTCACATTATAAAACACTGTTACAGTTGAAATCAGCTATCGGACAAATCATTTCCTAAAACTGCAAGTAATGAAGAGAAACAAACCGACCAAACCCCTTTTTAGAATTTCAAAGTTTCATTTCTAAAGTTCACATTGCAACTTGCTCTTAAAATTTCATGATGGCTGCCAAAGCATGCTACACAAGCACTCCTTCCAGTCCTTCCTGGTATGCCTCGGGCGGCAAAGCGCATCCCCGAGTGATACGTCTAACTACTCCAATGCTTTCCGACCGACTCTGGTGGCCTCGTGACCACCCGTCCTAATATAGCCTTGGACCCACGACACATATAACTTTCCGTTTCTAAACAACGTTTCACAAAATTTTGTAATTTTGAGTACTCAAAATTTGACAGTGTTTGAAGAGCTTCCCAATGGTTGGTTTACTTTATCATGACTTCTCCTTTAAAGTTACTCAATTTGTCGTAAAAAATTGAAATGTGTAATCAGGTAGTGATACTATTTCCACGTTAGCAAAGGGACTTTCCCAAGCTTGACATCCTGTTCAAAATGTGTACAACTTCTTGGTTTCAGATTTTAAAACTTATTCTATGATTTCTCCGCTTTTAAAGACTTTTTATTTTTTCTATAAGTGGTATACTTTTGAAATTATCGACCTCCCAAAAATTGAATTGGGTGTCAAGAAACCGCCACTAAGCTAACTTAATATTTTGTTAAATTACTGTTAAAGAAATGCTTATTTAGGAAAACGGTCTATGGCATAGTCTCCTGCTTTATTCATTCCACATTTTAAAAGATATTTTGTTTACTGACGTGGGTTAAATCATCCACAATTTTAATCTGAATTTGGAAGCATTTTTCCTATGGCATAGTTACGTTAAAATTGATTTAGTGCTTGTTTGACTGCATGTAATTCTTCAAAAAATTTATATGTTGTGCAGCGTTGTCTTTAATGATATAACAATTATCAGTTGACTCTCCTACTTAAAACACGTTTTTAGGTGGTGTTGAAAATTCAAGTATGTTTGTTGAAGTTTTAAAACCATGTTTTTTTTAATTATTTCTTGTCTGAAACTGTTGATTGATTGCAAATTTTACTTTCTCCTGGTTAATTATTATTATGAACAACTTTTATTGCATTGAAATGTGTGGTGAAAAGGTGTTATTGTGTTGTGATCAAGTTTAAATCCTGTTCAGGTGAATTATTCCCTGTTGTACCTATTTTGGTAAGTTTAAAGCTTATTTTCTCTTATTTAAAGTGTGTTTATGGTTTGCTTTATTGTTGTACTATTTTTCTAGTTTCAAATCTTCACATATGTGGCTAAAGACTATAGTATCAGTCCTTGCATCTAACCTGTTCCCCATTGCCTGTAGTGAATTGCTGAAATTTAAAGTGCTATTAAGATAGCTTACATTGGGGCAGATTTCTGGGGGTAATAAAAAAGAAAAAAACAGGGTGATGGTTGCTTACCATAGTGGAAGAATGACAGATGAAGATGATTCGCTTGGGGATAAATTAAATTCATACTCAGATTTCAGAGGTGACAATAGAATGGTCTCTATTGGTGGGGTTTTAAATTTACCAGGTGTAAAATGGGTAGGAAATAAGATTAATAACACAAGGGAACAGAGATTTGCAAATACCTTAATAAGGGAAGGAGGATTTATCCAAGTGGTAGAGCAAAACACTGGTGGACAAAATATTTTGGATATATTTTAATAAGCCTGGTGATATTCTTTCAAGTGACCGAAGGAATAAGTGATCATGAAGCAGTTCTGATGGATATTAGAGGATTAAGTGTACCAGCAGCCAAAATTGAAGGGGGAAATAGGTATAACAATAAACAGGCAGACATTTCAAATTTGAAGATATATTTCAGAGAACGTTTCAGCAAATGGAAGGAAAGCACAAGTACTGTAGAGTCAAGGTGGGAAGAGTTCAAGGAGATAATAAGAAAGGGGGAAGAAAAATTTATTCCAAAACAGAAAATAAAGAGAAGTACTATAAGAGGGAAGTGAGGAGGTTAAAGTAGTTGGTAAAAATATAACATAACAAAGATAAGAGACAACAGGGTAGTAGGGAATGTTTAAAACAACTAAACAAGGACTTAGTAATTGCAAAGAAGGTGGCTAAAGATGGGTTTTTGAAGAGTATTTTCAGTGCAGGAGGACCATTCACTGATGCATCTAGAAATTTCTATGGCTATATCAGGAAACTGAGGGGAAGGGAAGGTGTTTAGATAATTATAGGTAGATAGATGGGATAAGAAGTTATTGAGGGCTTGAAAAAGACAGAGATTTTTAGTAACTGGGCTAGTGAGAGCATTAGGGACAATGAATCAGAAATGGGAGGGTCTAATTCAGAGAAGGAGTGTAACAATCCAATTAGAAATGAAGAGACCTAAAATTTTAAATTCATCCTGAAGAAATCATGAAGGAAATAAGAGAGCTGAAAAAACATAAAGGCTGGTGTAGATAATATTACTATTAAAGATAGCCTAATGTGACATTGTACCTTTCTTGAAATATTTTTTAAATTGAGTCTGGATACTTGCAGCTTACCAGAGACTGGAAAAGTGCGTTAGTAGTGCTGTTACAGTTGGGGTGAGAAATAGAGTCGAAAATTATAGTCCAGTTTGACATCAGTGGTAGGTAAATTAATGGAGAGATTGAAATGCAACCACATCAGAAATATATGTGAGTGGCTTTCAAGTAGGCAACGTGTCTTAAGGTAAGGATTATCATGTGAATCTCAGTTGGTGGGATATATGCAAGATATTTCAGATAAAATGGACACGGGATGCCAAATTGATAGTGTAGCACTAAATCTGTCAAAGGCTATTGACAGAGTGAGCCACAAAATGGTGGTAAATAAGGTAAAAACTATTGGAGAGCCTGAGAAAGTTATTTGCCTGATAGAGGAATTTTTAAAAGGTAGAAAACAGAAAGTTAGGTTAGGAAATGCAATATAAAAAGTGGACGTAAAACTGGAATTGCCACAGAGTAGCATATTGGGACCATTGATAATCATTTTTCTAATGAATAATTGTGTTGATTGTTACTATCTAAAATTAGATTGTTTGCTGATGACATAGTGCTATATAAAATGGTCAAAATGTTATAAGACTATAAACAGTTACAGGGTGATCTGGACAGGATATCTTGTTGTGTTGGTAAACATGGGATGAAAATAAATGTAATGAAGTATCAGTTTAGTAGATGCACAAATAAAAACAAAAGATTGCTGATGATTGGAAGGTGGGGATAGAATTTCTTGTTGAGGACTCAAAATGTAAATATCTTGGCATTACATTTGATAACAAGCTTAACTGGGCAGGACACATTGTACAGGTGGTAGGAAAGTTTTCAAAATTCTGCAATTGTTGGGGAGAGTGATGAGGGGATGTATGAGAGAGGTAAAGGAACTGGGTTACAAAACTTTGGTCAGACCATTACTCAAATATGGTAGTGTAGTATGGGACCAACATTTTCCGTATCAAATACAGAAGTTGGAGAGGGTGCAAAAAAGGGCTACTACATTTGTTTCTGGAAATTATCACAGAATGCAATCAGTGACGAATATGATAAAGGAGCTGGAATGGAATTCATTGCAAGACAGGAGGATTGTGAAGAGGGTCATGGGAGTGTACAAGGTGTATATTGGTCGTGAGGTGTGGAAAGATATTGGTGTAGGAATGAAAAGTAATGCATGGGTGGGAAAAGATGACCATGACCACAGGCCGGCACTAGATTTCAGACTGAAGGATGTAGGAAGATTCTCTTTTTTAGGTAAGGGTGTCAGTGATTGGAATAAATTACCAAGGTAAATGTTGAATAATTTATCAAAAACTTTGAAAGAATTTAAAATTAAAATTTGTAAATGGCAAATTTAGGTGGGTGCACGAAAAAGCGAAGATGGGTGTGTAGAGAAATTGCCACCGAAATAATAGAAAATAGAAAACACTTATATTTCTGGAATTTTTAGTCTCTTCTTGGCATTAGGTAATTTTATCAATTTTATTAAAAATTCCACTTACTTCTTGATGGGAAATAGTTGTCTGAAGACAGAGATTTATTCATTAGGAGTAGTAACCTTGATCAGTCTGTACTGGCATGTCAATTAGAATTTCTAATTTGTATAAATTTTGATTAGCATACAGCAGAGATTTCAATTACATTTTGTCATCTTGATATTTTTATTGTATCTGCAGTTTAAAAAAAAAAAAAAAAAAAACTGAAACTTCATTCAACGTTTACAGTAATACCTCTTTCACTCACATCACATCATCTGATCTCATCAGCAATAAGAAGTGGAAGCTTCCTTTAGCCTCAAAATTCACTTGGAACTCGCATGGGTGACAGTGAATGAGCACAAGCTTGTTGATATAATTATATGACTGGCTTCAAAACTTCTAACATATACAAACATTTAAACACAGCTGTCAATTTAAATGGCCTATGATACTCGAGCAGCATTTCTCAATCTATTTATACCCAAGGACCGGTAAATGATTAAAACCAATGCTGTGGACCATTAACTCATATAGTCATAATTTTGTACCTATGTGTGTATCATTAACATCTGGGACATATTTTATTGTACCCTTATAAAATAATAACTCTAAACGCATGTTATGAATTCCTACAAAAACTGGGTAATGAAACTGAAAGTTAACTATTAAAAGTTAATAACAGATAGATTAACTGTCAGGGCTAAAGTTACACAGGGGCTAACCAACATTCTGCCTTAACTTTGAACAATAACATTCATGACCGTAGGCTTCTGGTTTCTTGAATATTTAAATAACCTGGTACCATCAAACATGCAAGGGGAAATAGATATGAGTTCACGGTACACTGTTTTAAAGTCACAAAGGATGTATATTCTTCCAAAAGTTCTCCTTTACAATATCTGTACCAGAATTTTGATAAAGAAATTGAACAACAGTTCCATAGTAGATTGCAGGTAAATCATACTTGTGAGAAGCCACCTAACTTATATGAAAGTATGACTCCTACATTTTAAGATAAAACACAATGACTGACCAAATGGAGCTACTGGCTACTGTAGCGGCATGGACCGACCATTACAAAACTTGCCGAAAGAGTGAGCTACATTTTGACATGAAGTTCACTCTTTGAAAACTTCTCAAAAAGTTTGCATTTTCAAGATGGCTGCTGGTCTTTTTATCAACTTGGAATTTCTGTGACGTCAGCAAAAACTTCAGAAATTAATATCTGAAAAAGTACTTAATAGTTTGATTTATAATTAATACCCGGATTTCTTATTCCATCTATTTCAACTTAGTTTAATCTTCAAAAGGTTTTCATTCAAATCAATTTTAAGTCTTCTTACGTTATGACAATTATGATTTTTTAAAAGGTAGACAACAGAAAGAGGGTAGGAAATGCGGTATCAAAGGAAGTTGAAGTAAAAATGGGAGTGCCAAAGGCTAGCATATTGAAACCATTGCTATTCATTATTCTAATGAATAATTGTGTTGATTGTTTACTATCTAAAATTAGATTGTTTGCTGATGACATAGTGCTATATAAAATGGTCAAAATGTTATAAGACTATAAACAGTTGCAGGGTGATCTGGACAGGATATCTTGTTGTGTTGGTAAACATGGGATGAAAATAAATGTAATGAAGTATCAGTTTAGTAGATGCACAAATAAAAACAAAAGATTGCTTATGATTGTAAGGTGGGGATAGAATTTCTTGTTGAGGACTCAAAATTTAAATATCTTGGCATTACATTTGATAACAAGCTTAACTGGGCAGGACACATTGTACAGGTGGTTGGAAAGTTTTCAAAATTCTGCAATTGTTGGGGAGAGTGATGAGGGGATGTATGAGGGAGGTAAAGGAACTGGGTTACAAAACTTTGGTCAGACCATTACTCAAATATGGTAATGTAGTATCGGACCAACATTTTCCGTATCAAATACAGAAGTTGGAGAGGGTGCAAAAAAGGGCTACTACATTTGTTTCTGGAAATTATCGCAGAATGCAATCAGTGACGAATATGATAAAGGAGCTGGAATGGGATTCATTGCAAGACAGGAGGATTGTGAAGAGGGTCATGGGAGTGTACAAGGTGTATATTGGTCGTGAGGTGTGGAAAGATATTGGTGTAGGAATGAAAAGTAATGCATGGGTGGGAAAAGATGACCATGACCACAGGCCGGCACTAGATTTCAGACTGAAGGATGTAGGAAGATTCTCTTTTTTAGGTAAGGGTGTCAGTGATTGGAATAAATTACCAAGGAAAGTGTTGAATAATTTATCAAGAACTTTGAAAGAATTTAAAATTAAAATTTGTAGATGGCAAATTTAGGTGGGTGCAGGAAAGGGCGAAGATGGGTGTGTCGTGAAATTGCCACCGAAATAATATAAAATAGAAAACACTTATATTTCTGGAATTTTTAGTCTCTTCTTGGCATTAGGTAATTTTATCAATTTTATTAAAAATTCCACTTACTTCTTGATGGGAAATAGTTGTCTGAAGACAGAGATTTATTCATTAGGAGTAGTTACCTTGATCAGTCTGTACTGGCATGTCAATTAGAATTTCTAATTTGTATAAATTTTGATTAGCATACAGCAGAGATTTCAATTACATTTTGTCATCTTGATATTTTTATTGTATCTGCAATTAAAAAAAAAAAAAAAAAAAAACTGCAACTCCATTCAACGTTTACAGTAATACCTCTTTCACTCACATCATCTGATCTCATCAGCAATAAGAAGTGGAAGCTTCCTTTAGCCTCGAAATTCACTTGGAACTCGCATGGGTGACAGTGAATGAGCACAAGCTTGTTGATATAATTATATCAACAAGAAGGAAAGTTGTCAATACTCCAAACAATGAACTATGTAACGGCTGGATAACAAAGGGTATTAGAATATCTTGTAAAACAAAAAGATACCTGTACTTAAAAGTAAGAGAATCAGATAACTACACACTTATAGCTCATTATAAACTTTATTCTAAAATACTAAAAAATGTAATAGGAAAGGCCAAGAACAGGTATATATCAAAGAAAATAGAGAATTCAGGCAATAAGATGAAAACTATATGGAATATAATAAAAACTGTAACAGGAAAATCTGTAAATCACTCTAAAGACTTAAAAATAGAACAAAATGGATCTGTCCATAGTGAAGTAGGGGAAGTTTGTGAAATTTTTAACAAACATTTTACTACAGTTGTAGAGAAAATAGGCATAGAAAAGCAGTCCCCAAATAGTGCCCTTAGGCTTCTTCAGACTGCTTACCCAAATAGATTTGTGGAAATGCAATTGCCACCAGTAACAGTCTCAGAAATAAATAAACTCATTAAACAATTAAAACCTAAAAATTCTTCCAGCTTTGACAATATTTCAAATAAATTATTAAAAAGATGTTCAGATTGTATCGATCGTGTACTTGCCCACACTTGTAATGAATCGTTAATTCAAGGTGTTTTTCCAAATAGACTAAAATATGCAGTTGTAAAACCATTGTTTCAAAAAGGAGAATCAACATGTGTAGATAACTATCGTCCCATTTCATTACTTTCAGGATTCTCAAAGATTTTTGAAAAAGTCATGTATTGTAGAGTAATAAAACATGTTACGCAAAATAATATCCTCACTAAATCCCAATTTGGGTTCCAAAATGGATCATCTATAGAAATGGCTATATATTCATTTTTAAATAACACATTTGAGGAACTTAATAATAAAATGAGCCCTGTAGGAATATTTTGTGATCTTGAAAAAGCATTTGACTGTGTAAATCATGAACTACTTTTGAAAAAAATGGAATACTATGGTATTTATGGAATTGCTGGTAAATGGTTTAGATCATACATGGAAAGTCGAATGCAAAAAGTGTTACTAAAATAAACAAAGATGCTTCATCACACTGGGAAAAATTAAAACATGGAATTCCACAAGGTTCTGTCCTAGGACCCCTCCTCTTTTTGTTGTATATCAATGACCTTCCTGGAAACTTATCTGACGAAGTTAAGAGTGTTTTTTTTTTTGCAGATGACACTAACCTGACTGTGAGAAAAATACCAAACAGCAATCTAGAATTTAATGTAAATGATGTACTTAGTGAAGTAGCAAAATGGTTTAAGGCAAATTCACTAACACTAAATTTTGAAAAAACACATTATATTAGGTTTAAAACAAAAAATTATGCACAGCCAGATTTACAAGTAAGCTATAATAATAACACAATATTAGAAACAAAAAGTATAAAATTCCTTGGTATTAAAATAGACGAGAAACTCTGTTGGCATGAACATATCACTTCACTACTGAAGAAGTTAAGTAGTGCCACCTTTGCAATACAAACACTTTCTCTAACAGCAGATCTAGAATTAACGAAACAGGTTTACTCCTCATATTTTCATTCAGTTATGTCATATAGCATAATTTTTTGGGGAAACTCTTCACAAAGTAAAAAAGTTTTCATAGCACAGAAAGGAGCAATTAGGATGTTGTGTAGGGTAAAACCAAGAACTTCTTTCAGACAACTTTTTAAAAAACTCAGTGTTCTTACAATGAGTTCTCAGTATATATATTCTCTCATGTGCTTTGTCATAGATCATTGTAACCTGTTTCCTTCTAATTCACAGGTACACAATCTCAATACAAGAAGCAGAAATAACTTGCACAAACCACAAACATCTCTGTCATTAGTACAAAGAGGAGTTAATTATTCTGGTATACATCTGTTTAATAAACTTCCCAAGGGTATAAAACAATTTAGAGAAAATAAAGATATATTTAAAGAAAAACTGAGAGATTATCTTATTGGCAACTCCTTCTACTCCATTAAAGAATTTGAACAAAACAATTAATTGTATTCAATATGACTTTTGCAAATCACAGTTGTAAAAATTTATGTTTATTTTATTGTCTATATTTTTTTCTTTTTAACATATAATTGTTTTTTACTATGATTATGACTCGTATGTTTGTATATTAACCATGACATGTTTCACATCCCAGAGGTGCTTCCTCAGCAGGGATCCATGAAACAAGATTGATAAATAAATAATAATAAAAAAATAAATATGACTGGCTTCAAAACTTCTAATATATACAAACATTTAAGCACAGCTGTCAATTTAAATGGCCTATGATACTCGAGCAGCATTTCTCAACCTATTTTAACCCAAGGACCGGTAAATGTTTAAAACCAATGCTGTGGACCATTAGCTCATATGGGCATAATTTTGTACCTATGTATGTATCATTAACATCTTGGTCATATTTTATTGTACACTTATAAAATAATAACTCTAAACACATGTTATGAATTCCTTCAAAAACTGGGCAATGAAACTGAAAGTTAACTATTAAAAGTTAATAACATATAGATCAACTGTCAGGGCTATAGTTACACAGGGGCTAACCAACACTCTGCCTTAACTTTGAACAATAACGTTCATGACCGTAAGCTTCTGGTTTCTTGAATATCAAACATGCAAGGGGAAATAGATATGAGTCACTGTACACTGTTTTAAAGTCACAAAAGATGTATATTCTTCCAAAAGTTCTCCTTTACAATATCTGTACTAGAAATTTTGATAAAGAAATTGAACAACAGTTCCATAGTAGATTGCAGGTAAATCATACTTGTGAGAAGCCACCTAACTTATATAGAAGTATGACTCCTACATTTTAAGATAAAATACAACGACTGACCAAATGGAGCTACTGGCTCACGTAGCGGCACGGACCGACCATTACAAAACTTGCCGAAAGAGTGAGCTACATTATGACATGAAGTTCACTCTTTGAAAACTTCCCAAAAAGTTTGCATTTTCAAGATGGCTGCTGGTCTTTTATCAACTTGGAATTTCTGTGACGTCAGCAAAAACTTCAGAAATTAATATCTGAAAAAGTACTTAATAGTTTGATTTATAACTAATACCCGGACTTCTTATTCCATCTATTTCAACTTAGTTTAATCTTCAAAAGGTTTTCATTCAAATCAATTTTAAGTCTTCTTACGTTATGACAATTATGAATTTTTAAAAGGTAGACAACAGAAAGTTAGGGTAGGAAATGCGGTATCAAAGGAAGTTGAAGTAAAAATGGGAGTGCCACAGGCTAGCATATTGAGACCATTGCTATTCATTATTCTAATGAATAATTGTGTTGTTTGTTTACTATCTGAAACTAGATTGTTTGCAGATGACATAATGCTGTATAAAAGGATCAATACGATAGAGAACAGTAAACAGGTGCAGGGTGATCTGGACAGGATATCTAGTTGGATTGGTAAACATGGGATGAAAATAAATTCAAAGAAGAGTCAGCTAATTAGATACACAATTAAAAAACAAAAGGGGAAAGAATTGCTTGCTGAAGACTTGAAATGTAAATATCTTGGCATTACATTTGATAATAAGCATAACTGGGCAGGACACATTGTACAGGTGATAGGAAAAGGTTTCAAAATTTTGCACTTGTTGGAGAGAGTGATGAGGGGATGCACGTGTGAAGCAAAGGAACTGGGTTACAAAAATTTGGTCAGACCATTGCTCGAACATGGTAGAGTAGTATGGGACTGACATTTTGCGTCTCAAAATGGAGTGTGTGCAAGAAAGAGCTGTTAGATTTGTATCTGGAAATTATGACATTATCACAGAATGCAATCAGTGACAGATATGATAAAGGAGCTAGAATGGGATTGATTGCAACACAGGAGGAGGATGAGGAGGATCACGAGAGTGTACAAGGCGTATACTGGCGATGAGGAATGGAAAGATATTGGAGTACCTGTAGGTATGAAAAGTAGTGCATGGAAGGGAAAAGATAACCAAAAGCTGGAATTTTATTTCAGGCACAAGGGTGTGGGAAGATTTTCTTGTTTAGGCAAGGGTGTCAGGGATTGGAATGAGTTACCAAGGGAAATGATGAATAACTTACTGAAAATTTTAAAAGAAGTTAAAGTCAATACTTGTTGAGGGCAAATATAGGTGGGTGCAGGTTAGGAAGTAGTTGGGTTTTTAGGGAATTAGCCACTAGAGTGTATGCTCCATTGCAATTAAATTAAATTATACATACTAGTGTCACTATATTTCGCTTTTCAGATTTAATATTGCTTCGAACTTAGTACAGTTAAACTTTTGGGTGTCTCTAGTATTCGAAAACTCTGTAAAGTACTAGAATCTTCCAGACAGGCGATCATGTAGCACAACTTAATTCATAAATAAAGGGCAATTTGTTACAAGATGTTGATGAATACTTAATGTAACCAAGCATAATCGACATTTTTACATAATTTTGCCACTCCCCATAAGATGGTACTGTACAACTGTAGTTTTTCCACATCTTGCACTTAATTTCTCTACTCTCCACAATATTTCATTATTATACATTTAGCATTGTGATAAGTAGCTGTAACAATATGCAACACACAGCACACCTACCAGCTTCCTGCAGCGAGGTGAATGTCTTTGAGACTTGACTATAAGAACCAACCAAAATTGAGAATAGTATGTTGGTATGATGACTTAGTTGGGGCTTGCTCCTTAGGACTTGGTGAAGGGTTTAGTGTGGCCCTTGAGGTAAAATGTTTGGAGACCGCTGAATTAGAAGAATGCAAGATAGTTACAAAACATAGTTTTCAATGAAGAAATTGTAAGGGATAATATTGTATACCGGGGTTGAAATTTACATTTTATCAACTTATCTCCAACCATGTTGTATGTAGCCACTGGATTATCGATTGCTTGAATTTATATCGGCCGCCACCCCACGGCGTATCCAGGATCAGAACTAGAAGGGGGAGGGGGGCAACTCATATTTTTTTTCGAGGAAGTGGTGTGGGGGACTGAAACATGAGGATTTCATACAAAATAAAACTCAAACATATTGAGTAAACTATTTTTATTATTTACTAACATAGTAATCCAAGGACCTACTATGCAGTTAAACAAGATTGTAACTCAATTATAGTTTTTGCTGTAAACATTAATCGTCTCGGATTCTCAGAAAAATTTCCGGTAACTTTATTTGTCAATATCTCAGGATGTACTTTCACAAAATTTCGATGCACACTCATCAGGCAAAATTCAGTCGATCTTTCCTCTCCCATAGTGCTCCTGAGCCAGTTCTTTACTCGTAGAAGTGAACTGAAGGCAACTTGATTTTTCTTCTGCCCCTTGCTGGATATGCCTATGCCACCACCTGTCTTGATTTAAACCACATGAAACCCCAAGAAAGGTTAGGTTAACATCATAAATGAAAGTCACAGCTATTGTTCACTATATTCTTGAATACATTTACAAATTCAAAACAATCGATGGCTAACGGAAATTCTTCACCAAATCTTTAGATTGCAAATAGTGAAATGTGATCAGACCAGACCAAACCCCTTTATAAAAATTTAAGACGTCATTATGAAGTTAAAGACCACATGTGTCTTCACACCCCTTCCTGCTAAAAGTGCAATGTGCTACACGAACCTACAACCTTACTACTCCGACATCCACCTAGGAAAAAGACAACGTTTGAGCACATTGGTCATATATATATGTTTGGTATCCCTACGCAAGACCAAAGTTCAACTTGAGTAAAAACCATGTCATCTTCTTCCGACTTTGCAAAATAGTTCTCCATTTTTGGATCACACTGCTTCTGCAGTTCTAAAACATTAACAGTAGTGAGATATTAGGGTAATTAGCAATTTTAATCCTAATAAATCTTTCTGTATCTTAACGGATTTGCCATAAAAAGTCATTCTGTGATATTACAAAATCTGTTAATAACTTCTGAAGTTTGAAGTTACAGGGTTCAAATAAAGTTTTTACAGCTTCTAATTAGATTCTCTTTCTTTTGATACCAAATATGACTTGTTTATTCATCTGTAATGAATACTATTTAAAACGCAATTTAGAGTGCACTAATAATATCCTGATGACTTTAAAACATATTTTAAAAGATGTGATATATCCTCAATTTTGTCAATATATTACAAAATTCAGTTAAAAGGCTGCAAGAATATAGCAAATGAACAGCAGAACATTTTCAAAGTAATTTTCTAGTGGGTTCAAATATTTAAGACACATTTCGAAGTATAGTTAGATCAGAGTTACATAGGGGTATGAAAGGATGATAGTAAATGAATTAAGATACTGGGATGAAAGTATCGAGTCTTAGTTTAGAAGTAGAAAACATGGTCTCAAACGAAATTTAGGGGAAATACGACGAGTTTTAAGGTACTTTTTTAATAAAGGAAAAAATAGTAAGTCAAGAATAAAATAAGTAGTAAAAAGAAAATTATGTCAGATTAAAGGTCTTCTTGAGGAAAGATGATGACAGCAGTTTAAGATCGTTGAGTTGAGTGGAAGTATTTTAAAATCAATTTCAAAGCGAAAGCTGTTAACGCATCGTAGCCAAATATACAGTCTGGAGTGGGCAGAAATAAATGTCAAGAAAAACTAGACAAAATATCTGGGAGGCACCCTATTTTTATAAAAGAGCAATTTTTTAAAGTAAGTTTGGCAGAAAGTTTTATCAAAACAATGCATCCTCAGTATAAGATATTTAATTTCAAAGTAATTATTCTGCATTCCATAATGGCCGCTAGAAGGGGTGAAAACTTTGGGAGGCGATATCTTTTTTAATGAAAGGTTTTTAGAAGGTAGTGAGATACACCAAATTAATCGTCAAAATATGTAGAATTCCTGAAGATTAGAATTAACACGCTAGAACAAATAGTTGGGACACTAGATCTAGAAAATAGGTTTATTGAACTTTGGAAATTAATAACAAAAATAAGAGAGCAGATACGAAAAATTTTATAAGGATAGAAAATGATTAGAATGATGAACTCTACGTTACTACAAAATTTCATGAAAATCGGAAAAACTTAGGGGGGAAGCCTTTGTAACCCAACTCCAGTGTGAGAGAGACAGCAGCCAGGATTAGACAGAGAGGGTGGGAAATCCCACTGCTTGGTGTCACAAAAAACGCCCAGCCTATTTAAGAGGGTGGCCTGCCAGAGGCGTTCTTCAGTCTTGCTTCAGTCTTGCTTCATTCTTTCAGCAAATTTGTTAGCGAGGAGAGAACGCGGGGGTGTAAGTCGCGCCATGTGCCGGGCTGGAACGAAGTGATCGGGGCAGTATCGAAATGTAGAGTATTCCTCCACAAATAACTAACATCAACACCGGGTTGAAGTGATGTCGCGCTTTCAATGTTTATAAACTTTTGATCAATATGGGGTTCATCGGAAGCTGCTTACGTTGTGTGTAAATGTTTTAACCTGCAATCATTTTATTTTTGGAAAGAAGTCTGATGCCTTTTGTTTTTATTACGCTGGTACCGAGATTGTAAAAGAACTTTTGCACAATATGTCAATTTTAATTTATCAGAAAGTCTACTGAGTTTTAATTATTGAACATACCTTTATCTCTTGTGGTATCCTATTTTATTATTTAAACAAGCGATTGGCGACCAAGGAAAAGAACCACTCGGTACCACGACCACGGTTATAGCTCAAAGTACTACTGTATGCACACCCCAGCAAACAGCACGTCTTTGACAAAGATTCTATGTGTTCTCAAATACCTAAAAGGCTCTTTTCCAAGTCTCTAGCTGCTTTCTCCGATTTACAATAAATTTTTTAACTATGCATCCTGTTCGTAGGTGTCAGCCATATTATAAATATATCTATTTTGTGTCATTCTTATTACAGTACTACATGTTTCTCAAAAAGGCTTACAAAATATTGTTTCCAATTTACTGTTGTATATTCTGAAAGTATTTTCTCTCCATGAATTTGCATGTATGGCTTGAAATAATAAAATTTTCCTGTGAGCACATGGCTGGCTTTATCGTATAATATTAAAAGATGATCCTTAAATTGTATAGAACTTTCTAAACTTTTTGTATGTTGTACGGCAAAAAAATTACATTCGTCTCGCCCTATAAGCTGACTTCCTAAATCACTTCTAACATATGATTTCTTGACTTTTATAGTGCATATTTACGTAATAAAGTTCTATACGAGCTTTTTTGCCTTAAAAAGTCATTAAACCTTTTAGGTAACAATGAAAGGAAAGAAATGCCGCGAGGCAATATTTACATGGAAAAGAAAGGGAAAATACACCCAACACTCACCAAAGCTGAAGGGAGGAGGGCAGCAGCAACACAGCACAACACACAAACAACCATTTAGTATGATTCCTTTATAACAAAGTTATTATTATCTTTAGACTTTATTTTATTGAAGAACTCGCAGAGTGAAGAAAAGTTTTAGATTATAGTGAAATTATATCGTAACAAAACACTGCATTTACTGTGTTTGGGTAGGTTTATAATGTGAATTTTACTATTTAAAGTTGACCTATTGTCTCTATTTACTGTTTAGTTTACTTTGTGGCTTTCGTTAGCTGCGCAAATGGCTCAAAGGCTGCGGTATCGGGTGGTTCACCTATGTGTGTTCTGCTGTAAACAATCTTCATTATAAGAATTTGTAAAATTCTAAGGTAGCTTACAAAATCTAAACAAATGAATATATTACCTTAAGCATGCAAACCCTGCATTGTTGAGAGGGCAATGAAACAGGTGTTTACTTAAAACTGACATCATGCACATTGATTGGTCTTTGCCATCAAGTGATTAACATCCATGTTTAATGTTTTTATTTTATTAAAATTAATATAGTGGACAAATTAAGTTCATTTTTATTATACTTAAAATTTACTAGATTATTGATAGTGAAAATTTTATTATTTTTATTTTTACTGCCATACACCTTTCTGAATTTACTACCTGGACTTTTATACGTATAAAATAACTGTACAAAGAAAATGATTTTAGTTATAAGAAGGAAAAAAATAATGCACAATTATGAAAAATTCTCGTATAAGATTCAGTAATAACTTTCACATTTTTTAAAATTATCATGTTCCATTTGTTTATTTTATAAGAATTTGATATCAGAAGAAGAATTATTTTAGAAAACTGATATTTAACTAATTACAATTTTTACAGGTATACCAGCAGATTGGCTATTGCCCACAGTTTGATGCTCTTATTGAAGAGCTTACAGGATATGAAACTCTTATGATGTTTTGTCTCATTAGAAGAATACAAACACAAGATGCAAAAATTAACATACATAAGTGGGGAGAGAAATTATTACTAAGTCAACACCTACACAAAAAAATTAAAGAATACAGGTATATATTTTGTACCATATAAGAGTTGTTTAAAATAATTAGATATATAGATAGATATGTTCACTTTGATCCTGTGTGAGAATAATCTCGGGGATGTGGAACAGTACATAGACTTATTAGTAATGTCAATATTACTATATAATTGATAATCATATATATATAAAAATAGACGCGTGTTTTCATATATTTCACTTTTCAGTCACCACTACCAAGCACAGATCACTGTCTTTGTGTGGAAGTAGCATGGAGTTTCCATTAGTGCACCGAATGTTGATAGCTGTGGGGATGTGGGAGATATGATGATTAAAGTTGGCCAATGCAGGGCGTTTTCATATTTCAACCAAAAATTTCTGTCTTCTTATACTTCTCTTTTCTGCCACAACTGCATAGCATAGAGCATTGGTGTTTGTGTGTGGTAGTAGAATCGTGCCTCCTGATGTGCACTATGGTTGTTAGATGTCGGTAGCTATGGGGTTGTGCGAGATATGGGGGTTGAAAGTGGTCGACACGCAGCAATTTCATATTTCTGCCAAAGACGCATGTGTCACTTTTCAGCGAAAACTATCTACTGCAGATCACTCGCGTTTGAGTGTGATAGTAACACAGAGTCACCCATCGATCACAACATTGGCTGAATTTGAGTAACTGTGGTAGTGTGGGAGATATGGTGGTTGAAATTGGCCAATCAAGGATATTTTCGTGTTTCAACGAAAGAAATGTGCCTCCGCATATGTCACTTTTCTGCCACAACTACATAGCATAGAGCATTGGTGTTTTTGTATGGTAGTAGAATCGTATCGCCTGTTGTGCACTATAGTTGTTGAATGTCGGTAGCTATGGGGGTGTGGGAGATATGGGGGTTGAAAGTGGTCGACCTGCAGCAATTTCATATTTCTGCCAAAGACGCATGTGTCATGGTGTATCACTTTTAAGCGAAAACTATCTCACCACAGATCACTGGCGTTTGTGTGTGGTTGTAACACAGAGTCACCCTTCGATCATAACGTTGGCCGAATTTCGGTAACTGTGGGAGTGTGGGGGATATGGTGGTTGAAAGTGGTAGATCAAGGATATATTCGTATTTCATCCAAAGACATGTGTGTCTGTAAATTTTACTTTGCTGCCTGAACTACATAGCACAGATGATAGGCATTTGTGTGTGGTAATAGCATCTTGTCTCCCATCGTGCACTATGGTTGTTAGATGTCGGCAGCTGTCAATATAAATTCTTTACAAACACGAACGAAGCCATAGGTACCAGCTAGTATTATTATATATTGACAAGAAGTTAGCTACAACCCATTAGTATAATCAATATCTCCTGTAATCTACAAATACAATCCCGAGTTAATTAATACTTATTATGTGGTACAGTGTATACACTTGTTACCAGCATCTAATAACCAGTTATTTTCTTACCAACCAGTTACCATGATAAGTTTCACTGCAATTTGCGACTACATATTATATCATGTTAGTTGCTATTTAAGTGGAACAGTACACACACCCATTAACAATATCAATTATATTACCAACAACTCATAAGCAGTCAATTACTTAAAAAGCTGTTAGTATGATAATTTTTCACAGCAGTTTTTGAGTGCATGCTATCCCATGTCAGTTACTATATATGACTGAAATTTTGTAAACAGTGTAATTACTTAATTTGTCAAAAGTTTCAACAGAAAGAAAAACCATATATCAGTTTAATAATTGTGGACAACTTTGTCACCTTCCCCTTCCATACACCATATATACTATTTTATCAGTTATTCTTAGTTACCAAATTCCAAGAAGAAAATTCTTTCACAGTGTAAAATGGGTTCTGAAGCAGAAACTCTTTCAGTTTGGACTTAAAGTAGTTGGGTTTTTGTAGATAACATTTAATTTCTGTTGGTAAGACATTGAATAAGGAAGCTCTTGTAAATGTTATACCTTTCTGTTCAATTGACAGTGATTTGTAATCCTTGTAAATATTGTATATATTCCCAGTATTATGGCTATGAATGTCAGAATTAAGATTGAAGTGTTCAGGATTTTCCACTACAAATGATAGTACGGAGTATACATACTGTGCTGAAAGTATAATACATCAAATCTGCTACACCAAATAAAAGTGTACATCCTGTTTACCTGTGTTTATTTACTCATATTTATAAAAGGAGTACCTTCACTGCTGGGAATGGTATAAAAATTGATTATAATTTATTATATAATGGATTAAAATAGTAAAATGTACTACCATTATCTCTAAAGTAATATAACAATCTGGATTAATAGAATAGTTCATTAGTTAGTAACTAATTGCATGTGCATCTTGGTTGATAATCTGTAACTAATGTTTAAAAAAAGTAGATCAGACAGCTTCATGTAAAAAAGTGTATACCATTAAACTGGGGCAACTGTGGCAGCAGGGGCAACTTGGTACATCTATTTTTTACACTTATTTTAAATCTCCCGCAGCTGCCAGTTGCAAACTATTACATTTCTGTTATGATTATTTACAGTTTTATTGTTTGCATTTTTTTGAAAATTCATTCACCACTTTTCATAAAATGCAGACATTTTTAATTTGCATAAGATTTTCAACGTGGTCTATTGTGTTGTAAACTTTTATATAGCAAAGAAATACTAGAAGAAGGTACGAAAAAAAAAAAAACAAGAAGTTACAACAGGAAATACATATCTTAGCTACCTTTTTAGACAATAATCAAACAATATAACCTATAATTTCTAGAAATTTTGATAATGTTTTCTAATGTCATGACTTCTGCAGATCAACTTTGGGACAGAATCAAATCTACTGAACTGACAGTTTGCCAATAACTTATGAGGCAAACTATGTTTTCCCTAAATAATGTTTCATATGAAAGGTGAGAAGTACATTTTTAGTAACAAACCATGTTAATTCAGACACATTTAATGACATTGTTCCCTTACGGCCTCTTTCAATTTTAATGAACAAAAGATCAATCAAGAAGTAAATTGCAAACAGCTATAATTTTGATTTGAACTGAATAGTTAATAAATCTGTCAAGTCCCTAATGTGGTGGCATTAGATAACAAATTCTTCTAGCAATGGTAGAACGTAATTAAAATTACAGAAAATAATTCATTATAATTAAGAATATGAAATTCATACATTGTAGGTCAACTTAAATACATAATTAAAATATTCACTGATAAATCCTTCATAAAACATAACACCCAAAAGACCACTGAAGTTACCCAAGTTTGTCAAGAAAAGAGGGTCAAAATATATCTGCTTAAGACTTTGCTGTTCATGTGCAGACCTTTGATACCAAACATTTCTCCCATTGATTTATACAAATAAAAAAAAAAAAAAAAAAAAAAAAAAAAAAAAAAAAAAAAAAAAAAAAAAAAAAAAAAAAAAAAATTAAAAAAAAAGATTTTTCCTTAAGTTTTCCCACTTCATGGGGTAACTTTGGTACATAAATATTGAAAAATTTCTGTGTGAAAATTAGTCATAATTTGGCTTGTAGCACTATAGTTTGGAAGGGGAAGGTCATATCTAACCAAATAAATCATCTTATTGTAAGCACCTTAGAATTTTGGCAAATTCTAGTTTCCCTAGTAGTAAAATGTTCTATAGATCGATTGTAAAGTTGCTTATGTTGGACTTAGAAATTTCAAGAAGAGTAGTTTTCAACTTTAAGGAATTTCCCTGTAATCGTTCCTACAGTTACAATTCACCATAAAAATCATTTTTAAGTGTATTTATCATATCGTGAAACGTTTATTTTAAGAGATATTCCCATTTGTTCACGTTTTAAAACACGCAATCGGAAAAGTAGAAATTCTAAGATTTGTAATATCTTTAAATCCAGTAAAGCAACAGCTGAATTTTTATCACCAGCTATAGTCAGCATTGCTCCCAATATTTTGGTAGTAAAATTAACAAATTTGGTAAAGGTTAATTAGCAGTTTTAATTAAGAAAAAATGAACTTTTTAATTAAAAGGAATATTAATTTGAAATTTATATCAGTAGACAGCCCTAATTAAGACTATTCTGATTATATAATGGTTGTATTAAAAAGTTTTAGCATTTGTAATTAAGTTTTTGAAGATAGATTTTGTTGATTGTCGCTGTAAAAATTCAAAGGTTTGGGTTAATCCCCTACTTCAGAGCTTTGCATCACCACGCGGATATTAAATAAAACTTTAAAACTAATCACTCTAAATTTCCCACTAAACTGCCGTTGGACTTCTAGTAGATAAGTCTACACAATGTCAAAGTTTAAACACTCTTAATAATTTGGATTGTCAAATAAATTACACACACCTTTAGCTACGCGGAAGCAAAAAGTTGTGATACGACTGTGACGTCATTGGTTTGGCCACTTGCTATATAAACTCGTGCTTACATGTGACCGGGTCTTTCCTTTCGTTTGATTTCGTCTTTCTGTATCCTGGGAGCATTATGTGAGTGAGCCTGCGTCAGTCTCGTGTCGGGGCGGGTAGGAAATCTGTTGAAGGTGAAGCTACCGAGTCAGCCATGTTGGTGATATCCTGCGAGTGTAATGTCGAGTTAGAACTTTGAAATTCTGAAAAGGGGTTGGTTTGGTAAAATTTTTCGCCACAATCTGCAAAATTTTGGAAAAGTGTGTCCGATTGGCCTACTCTACTGTTAGATGCAAATTTTGGTAAATGTGACTTTGAAAATAAAACTTTGTATTTCTGGAAATGAACTTTTGTGATTGAGTAGTTATTTTGGAACCTTTTCTAGATTTGTGGTTTAGAAACAGATCTAGTGGCAACCTTCAAGCATTTAAGTTGAGTTTCTATTAGGCTACATGGTCAAATTTAAATTACTTTGTAAAGATTGCACAAAACATTCCATCCACATAAACTGTTAGTTGAGGCGCTAAGGCGATACTATAACCCCGGTGTCAGCCTTGGGTCTTACATTATTTTCTTAAATTGGAACCATTTTATTTGAATTCACAAAGAAACCTAAAAAGTGTACCAAAGTAGCCCTGGTTTACAGTATTTCAGCAAAATAGACAGATTGCCATGATTTATAACCACATATCTTATTAAAAAAATTACTTCAATCATTAACAGGTAGCAAATTTAAGTTGGTAAATTGTTGAAAAATATGACCACAAATGCAAACTAATAAACCAGAATTTTATTTCAGGCTTAAGAGAGTGTGAAATTTATTTCTGTAAACAAATGAAAGTAAAAAATTACATACTGCAAAAGTAGATATGTAAAGATTTTTTCCTTTGTGCATGGGCATTATCACATTCAAGGCCTAATCTGTACTCACAAAACAGAGCACTGTGCATGACAAAATAAATTATTTGCCTTTTCCATGCCATGCACAATTAACCAACTAACATCCTTTTAGTAGGACAACATAAATTATTTGCCTTTTCCATGCCATACACAATTACCCAACTAACGCCCTTTTAGTAGAGAAAAATAGCTCAGAGCATTCTTATATATTACAAATAAACAAGTGAAGAAGTTCATTAATTACTTTTTTTCTGCTACACTGAATTTATATTTTAGGAACGAAAGAAGAATTTTTGCTTTAGTCTTGGAGTCAAATGTATATCCCAATGTAATTTTTGAAATGGATGTATGTACTTCTATAAAGAAGAAATCATCTGTGTCCAGTTTTGATTTATTACATTTAGGACATTTGATGGAAGTCAGGTTTCAGCTCAGTTCATTGAAGTAACTATCTCAGTTTCTTAAAATTCTGTTGATGGGCTTATGAAATAATAAAACTCAGAGTCATGCTAAAAAGAAAGACGAGTAATGGTGAGAATAAAAAAATCACAAATGCTAAGAATATAGATGTAGCTGCTGAAACAATGACTGACTGGGGTTGGAACTGGGAATGAGGAGGTTTATGCAGAAAATATTACAAAGCAAGTAATAAGGGTCTTATTGGTGAAATGTGTAAGTATAATGAACAAAGTAATAGAATTTGTAAACTTAATAGAGATATCAAAAGTAATTATAGGGATAGAGTCTTGGTTAAAAGAAGAAATTCCAGACAATGGGGTTTTTCTCGATGGTTACTTAGGGTATTTCAGAAATAGAGGAGCAATTATTATTATTATTAATTTTAGTTGTGATGGAGCTAACACTCTTGTGACAATTCACCCAGTCACCCATTTACCCTTTTTATATGCATATTTTCTCGTAAAATTTTCTTTTATAATTGGAATGTTAAATTCCTCCTCAATTTAATATTCTGATTTACAAATTTTATTTTTATTTTTAAATCCCGTAAGCAATTTTGGAAAATTATTCATCAATACACTAAGTAATTTGTTCCAGTTGTCGCGCGCCTGGTTATAATTAAAAATAACTCAGTTCTACGCTTTTAACAGATTAACATTTATTGTTCCCAATTCTTATTCTTCTAGGAACTACATCGGTCTTAAAGTATCCGAAGAATGCAAAGTTCTTAAGCAGTGAACTGGTAACAAAGCAACCGTTCGATCTGTACGTCGCTAACCTCTTGCTATCTCTTGATTTTTCTTATTGCCATGGCAACTTACATTTCCTTGCTATAGGAGTAAATATATCATTTTTTGTTTAATTTCATTTCACAAAAATATGATTTTCTTGTGAAATTATTCTGTTCTGTCACATGCCTCCTCAAGTTCACCATGTCTTTGCTTAAAAGACATTGGTAAACTTATAAGAATAACCTTGCATGCAGCGATACTCTTTCCTCTGTTCCTATTAGAATTTTTTACAAAACATTTTACAAAATATTCTCTTCTTAATACTAACAATATACAGAAATGAACTAAAAAAACGTGTATTGTCTTGAAATATCTAATAATGAAAACATACATACATACAGCATTCTAGCTTAACATCACACAAATGCAAGTCCTGTCGCGGTATTGTCTTGAAATATCTAATAATGTAAACATACATACATACAGCATTCTAGCTTAACATCACATTACCAGGACATCAAAGTAAAATGTAACTGACTACATCTCTCCAAGTCAAAGCTACACTTTCTGATCTAAGTAGTTTCATTTCTTTTAAACTATTGATCAGGCAATCTTTTTGGGCAAAAATAAAAATTATTAATTATTTTCCCATGAATATAACAATTTCTACTGTCTGTTTCAACCGCATTTGTATATGTGTGTAACAATAGATTAGTTACTTGGAAGTAGTTATTCCGTAAGGAAAAGGGTACCTGGACCAGAAAATTATTTCTATAGCATTAAACTATTGGACATGCTTCATTTTTATTTTATTTCTTCAGTACATTACATTATATTCTCCCCATAAGTAATAACTTCTCTCCACTTTACTTCATCTTGAATATTCATATCTAGGCTATGAGATGTAACAACAGAGTCATTTGAAGGTTCTACCTGGACCTCAGCTATGCCTGTGTTAACCAAATCCCGAACCTTTCGGTATCATTTAAAGGCAATGCCTAGATAGTGGCCTTATTTACAGGAACTGAGTCTTGACTGTGCTGTTGTACCCTCTCTATATGTTTTTACTTTTTTAATTCATTACACATTTATTCTATCATAGTAATACCTCGTTTCTTCTCCACTGATCTAATGCTCCGGTATACCTTACAAACTATATATTTTTTAAAAGAAAGTCCTAATAGACAATAAACTTTTATGTAATGGTATGCTGTGGTAACAGCCGAAGACTGCACATCTGACCAAGATCGTCAATATTGGTAAATGACAGCTTCCACTTAGTGGTTATAAACCTTTACTATCATTACAGTTGAATTGTGCGCAGCCACAACAATCAGTACTATTTACAAGTGTTTTGTGGCACTGAATAACAACAATATGCTAACTATAACTTAATAATAATAGGAAATTCCAATATGATGGAGTTTATATTTACACACCTGTGCCTTGCACTAGTGTTAAATCTTTTCATTCACCTTAAACTAAGTGATCATTTTCTGAGTTGTAGATTCAATGTCCTGATTGAATTTGTACACAGGATGAGGCAGTAAGCATAGCTTACTCCTCTACAAAAAGAAAACCTTTTTTCTATATTTCCAGTTCACTTTTTCCCAGTTATTCATACAGTTAAACTCAAAACTGTTAATGAAACTAACTGGATGTACTTCACTAGTACCATTAAAAGTTGAGACATAAAATCTTTCTGGAGCTGCTAAAACTATTTTTTCTTGTGAAATGGAAATATTATGGTTTTGAATTGAATCAAGCTTATTCTTTATCTCCTGTACTGCAGTGCCTTGGGTATGTGTAATGTGTGTTAATTTGTTCACTTCCGCTCCTATGTCTTGTACTGTAACGGTTATTTCAGTTGGCAAACTGTGAAATTCAGATTTAATTTCTCGTGTTTGCAGTTGCAAAGTCTCCTGACATTCCCTAATTTGTTCATCGTATGTCCTACAGACTTTCTGTAAACTTGAATTCATTTCCTGTTCTAGTTGTGAGTGGACATTATCACAGAGGGAAATGTGGGTGGTAACTTTGTCATCAAGGGTGGAAATGTTTTGAGACCATTTAACTTCTACACCCTTAATACTCTGTGAGAGGGTGTATGATTGTTGATTTATTTTTTCGTCAAAGTAACCTAACTTCTTGTTTATTTCTTGCATGATAACCTGAGATTGGGATAATTTATTACTTAATTGTTTTTCAAAGGTGTTTTGTAACTCCAAAATCTTTGCATTTTGACTTACTTTTAATTCCAAAATCTGTGCATTGAAACTATCTATTTTTGAAGTTTGGTTCTTTAACTGTGCATGGAGACTATCTATTTTTGAAGTTTGGTCCTTTATCTGTGCATTTAATAGGACAAGGAGCTCATCTGTGGAATGTTTGGTGATATGTGTGCTGGTACAGGGTGTTTGTTCAAGCCTTTCATTTGGCTGAGATTGACCAGAAAACCCCAGAAAATCTTCTCCAGGAGTGGATGTAGAAAATTGAGTCACGTTCAAAGAATCCCTATCCGGGCTATTCAGTATAATACTGTTTGTGGGAAGGTTTATATCTGACATTGTGTTAGTAGTAAGATTAGATTCTGTATGTAAGATAACCTCTTTTACCGGCGATAATTCACCAGTTAATCCTCTCTCCATGTTGAAGAACCAGAGAGACAGGTAGATTAATATTCAGGAACTGAGAAAAGTTGCTGCGAAAAAATAAATAAGTAATTCTCGTAATTACAACAGGAAGATTACAAGAAGAAAGTACGATCTTAGTAAGAGAGCTGCCCACTATTTGATAAATAGTACCGTTTGAATAAGGCACGCGAGTGTTCAGTATAATTAAAACATACCAAAAGAGCAAGAAATGAAATGATTTAACAAGTTCTATTCAACTCCAAAGTTCGTAAATATTCCGACTTCAAAATGAAACCATGAAATTAACTACAAAGCTTCACTCTTGGAAGGTATTTTATAGTCATTTACGTTAGGATGCTCCACTGGTAACGCCTAATAAACATATACTTAACTTAAATGAAAGATTCGTAAACAAATCTCGTCGACCGCAGACAGATGTTTACTCCAAAGACTGTAGCTTCGTCGTGTCTGTTATCCGCGACCAGATGTTCGTCGTAGATATGCTTCAACCATGGAGGAAATTATTCCTTCCTCCATGGCTTCAACAGCCAGAGATGAAAATAATTATATCAATCGTTCTCGTTGTCGTAAATTCCAGCGATTCTTCTAGTGGCGTTGTCGAATCTTTGTCGTAACTGTTAAATGCTTTTCCTTCCGTAGCCAAGTTGCTTTGGTTGATACACTTTTTTCACTGCCGAGTCATCTACACGTCGCCATGTCGCGCGACTGATGTTACAATTATAAATAACTCAGTTCTACGCTTTTAACAGATTAACATTTATTGTTCCCAATTCTTATTCTTCTAGGAACTACATCGGTCTTAAAGTATCCGAAGAATGCAAAGTTCTTAAGCAGTGAACTGGTAACAAAGCAACCGTTCGATCTGTACGTCGCTAACCTCTTGCTATCTCTTGATTTTTCTTATTGCCATGGCAACTTACATTTCCTTGCTATAGGAGTAAATATATCATTTTTTGTTTAATTTCATTTCACAAAAATATGATTTTCTTATGAAATTATTCTGTTCTGTCACACAGTCCCTGACACCCTTACCAACAAAAGAAAATTTTCCCACTCCCTTATGCATGAAATCCAGCGCATGCTTGTGGTCATGGCCACCTTTCCCCTTCCATGCAAAATTCCTAATTCTTTGACCAATATCCCTCCAAGCTCCATCACCAAAATATGCCCTGTACATTCCCAGCACTCTCTTCACCTTCCTTCTTTCCTCCAATGAGTCCCAATCCAGCTCCCTTATCAAATCAGTTACTGACTGGTTCCTGTGATAATTTCCACAAACAAATCTATCTGCTCTTCTTTGCACACCTTCCAACTCTTGAATTTAATAACCAAAATGTGAGTCCCAAACTACACCTCCATATTGAACCAATGGTCTGACCAAAGTTTTGTAACTCAACTCACTAACTTCACTGGTCGATCCTCTCATCACCCTCTGCAGTAAATGAATTATGTAACCTTTTCCTACCACCTGCCCAATGTGCTCTGCCCAGTTGAGTTTGTTATCAAATGTTATGTCAAGATATTTACACTTGAAGCTTTTAACAAGCAGTTCTGTCTCCACCCTATAATCATAACTAACATTTTGTTTTTTATCTTTGTACCCAATAAGCTGACTTTTCTTGGCATTTATCTTCATTTCATTCTGACCTATTTACACATTCTATATAGGTCACCCTGAAGTTGTTCACAGACTTCATCTATTTTTGTCCTATTGTATATCATCATATCATCTAAAAATTACTAAGACTTGTAAGCACCCTAGAATTTTAGCAAATTCTAGCTCCTCACCTTTAGGCTAAGGGGGGAGAGCTCACTCTTTAGTAACAGATAGTTTCATTTCTTGTATAGGTTAGGAGAGTGAAGCTTTATATAGCATGCAGATACTGTAACCAAACAGATTAATAAACCTTTTTAGAAGCAGTAAAAGTATTCAAAAGTTAATAAAAGCTCTAAATAAACTTTCTATAACAGTAAGAAAACATTATCTTAGGAGGAAATAGGTTAAATCACTCAGATTCAGTTTCAAACAATAAATTTTGCTATAGGTTAATTTCACCATTTCTAAACCAATTTAAATGCAGTAAAGACCGCCAATATTTAATAAAAGACGTATATAAACTTTATATAATAGTAAACAAACTTAAAGTCAACCGAAAATTAAATAATCATTAATAATTCAGTTTTGAACCTGTGAGCTTCTACTTTGGGAGCATTTCGTCATTTCTAAACCGATTTAAGAGCGATAAAGTAGCTCAACATTTAATAAAGCAACTAAATTAACTTCCTATAATAATATAAAAACCTTTTACTAACCTGAAACATGATAATCCATAATAATTCAGTTCACCACACAATCGATTTCTAATATTTGGTATTTCACTGTTTTTGCATACTTTCGAACGGGATAAAGTAGATTTAAAGAAGTAATATAATTTCACTAAAATTCCGTAGTTTCTGGCCGTGTAAATAACTTAAATCAATTTTTAACACTTCATCAGATGCACTTCACTTCACTTTTAACATTTTTTATCACAAAATCCTAGAAAGCTTTCGAAATAAAAAGTAGATTTTCGGAAAGACCTCAAAATCTAATATCACATATATTAATTTCAAGCAATTCCAGGCAGTAGAAACAATTCTATAAATATTTTTAAGAATTATTTTTCAATGTAAGCACGTTACAAGTTTAGGAATTTATTACAGCTGATCAAAATTAGATACAGAGATGAGATAACTTTCATAATACGTAATTCAATACAGAGAATCTTTTGGTAATTTTATATTTCCAATAAAAGTAATAGAAATAAAGTTATTAAATTAAAACACACATAGCATTTTTGGTAAATCTTGTCCACGCCGTAATTTCACTACCCGTGCATCAATCTTAATAAAAGTTACACCAAAAAACTCAGGAATTTCGGGAGAACACGCTGATAACAATATTATTTGGATAAATTGTGATTTAGCTGAAATGACGAAATATCGAAACTTCGAGAAGGATAGTAATTCCCCCGGGTAGAAAATAGTTCGCATCATACTCTTATGATTTCTAAACTAAATGCTTAAAGTTACTCACTGCATAGCCATCATTTCTCAATTAAAAAAGTCTAAACACTGTCACACTTAAAGTTTCTTATATTTGTTTGGTTACCGAGATATTTCAGACCTAAATTTTCAAAGTGTTAGTAGAAAGCTACGTTTTGGCTGTGACGTCAGAGAGTCTATATAACCTGCTGCGCAGAGGTACGGCCATCTTTACTAGTTTGGGAGCTGTGCTGATATGTGCGTCTAGGTTGTGTAAGCGTCGGTGCTGTTGGTAGGAGATGGTCAGGGTTGGCACTACCGAGTCGGCCATTTTGGGACTTCGACATATGGCGGTTTTTTAACGGTAACATGAACTGGTAGAATTTTACATCAGGAGTTCGGTCGGGTTTAACATCTCTCCACAACTTGCAAACTTTTGGAAACGTATGTTCGATGAGCCAAATCAACTTTTAGAATGCTGTTTTGAACTTTTGGTTTTATTTGAATAAATTTGAAGAGTTTTTGAAAATTGAACTGTTATTATTTCGTAGTTAACTGATAACCCTTTTCAATATTTGTGGGTCAGCAAATATTGTGGCGACCTGAAGCATTCAAGTTGAACTATCCAGGCTACATGGTCAAATTAAAATTATTCCGTAAGTTTTACAGAGAACTTTGAGTCCACATCAAGAGTGTAAGTTAAGGCACTAAGGCTATACTCCACCCCAGTATCGGCCTATGTCCTTACAGACTGACTGTAACCCATCAACACAGTCATTCATTAGAATTATGATTAGCAACGGTCCCAATAGAGTACCCTGCGGCACTTCCATATTTACTTCCACCTCTTTTGATAATTTATTTCCTACTCTAACACTGGCTTTTAAGATTCCTCTAACCAGCAAGTAACTTTTTCATCCAATCCAATAGATTTCAGTATATTTAAAACTGTTTTATTGCTAACTCTGTCAAATGTCGTAGAAAGATCTAGTACCACATGATCAACTTGGCTTCCCTTGTCCAATTCGTCTGAAATATCTTACATATAGCCCACCATCTTATCAATTGCTGGAGGTGTATGCATACTGGTTAGCAGAAACTACTACAATTCATTGGTGTTCATAGATTGTGACCATGACTTACTTGGGATAGTTTTATGGCATCATAAGAAAGAAAAAATCATCATGCTGACTGTTTACCACACTGGAAGAATCAATTATAAAGATGTGGCTTTTGGGGAGAAGTTAAGTTCATACTGAGAGTACAAAAATGAGAATAAAATGGTAGTTATTGGTGGTGATTATATTAAACAGATGTGCACTGGGTTAGAAATAAGATTAGTAACACCAGGGAACAGAGAATTGAAAATACGTTAATAATGGAATGAGCATTTACACAAGTGGTAGAGCAGGACACTAGGGGGCAAACATGCTGGATATCTTCCTAATAAATCCTGATAATAACCTGGTGTGGTGCCAAGTAACTGAAGGAATCATAAAGCAGTTCTGGTTAATATTAGAGGATTCACTAAACGAGTCCCAAAACTGAATGGGGAAATAGGCACAGTTATAAAAAGGAACAGGTATTGAACTTGAAGAGAGACTTCAGGGAAAGTTACAGCAAATGTACGATAGGCACAGCTACAGAAGAGTCAAGATGGAAAGAGTTCAAGGAGATAATAAAAAAAAGGGTAGAAAAATATTTATTCAAAAAATGAAACCTACATACTGTCATAGGGATGTGAGGTGGAGAGGTTGGTAAGAAGGGAACATAACTGAGTTGAGAGATGGCATATTAGTAGGGAATATTTGACACAAATGAAGAATTATAATAACAAATAACATGGCTGAAGATGGGTGTATGAAGAGTATTATCAGTGCAGGGGAACCACTGATTGATGCATCCAGAAATTTCTATGCCTATGTTAGAAAAATGAGGGAAAGGGAGGGTGTTGAAACAATTATACATAAGAATGGAGGAGAATTTAATGAGGATTTGAAAAAGGTAGAGATTTTCAGAAACTGGTTTAGTGCGACCATTAAGGACAATTATTCAGAAATGGGATGGTTTAAATAAGAGAATGAGCTTAACCACAGAATTAGAATCGAGCAGACTAAAACAATTTAAATTCATCCTGAAGATATCATGAAGAAATTAAGAAAGCTGAAAAAATATAAAGGAAGCTGGTTAGGTAATAATTAAATTAATTTAATTCAATTGCAATGGAGTGCACAATCCAGTTGCAATTTCCCTATACCCCAATTTCCCCCCTTTCATGTACCCACTTACTTTTTCCCTCTACAAATTTCAACTTTAAATTCTTTCAATGTTTTTGGTAAATTATTCATCACTTCTTTGGTAACTTAATCCAATCCCTGACTCTGATACCTAAAAAAGAGAATCTTCCTACACACTTGTGCCTTAAACTGAGTGCCAGCTTGTGGCCATGGTCATCTTTTGCCATACATTTATTACTTTTCATTCTTACACCAATATCTATCCATGCCTCATCACCAATATACACTCCCATGACCCAATTACTACAGATGGCTTAAAGATAGCAGGATGTGACATGGTACCTTATCTTAAAATATTACTGAACTTGAGTCTGGATACTTTCTGCTTACCAGAAAACTAAAAGTGCTGTAGTTGTACACAAAGTAGTCAAAGGAAGGGTGACAAATAAAGAAAAAATTACAGGGCAATTAGTCTCACATCAGTGACAGATAAATTAATGGAGAGATTGATATACAACCATATCTGAAACATGTGTGAGGAGTGTATGTGGTTTTCTAGTCAACAATATGGCTTCAGGTAAAGATATATATGTGAATCTCAGTTAGTAGGCTATATAAATAACAAAGGATAGGGAAAGTGATTCATCACTCACCAAAGTTGAAGGCTGTGATGAGTGAAAAACATACATGACAAACAAAAACATATACAATATTTTAATTTTCCAACTTAATCATGTTTTAGAGAATGGGCCATGAGGTTTGGGGGTGTCTAAAGTGGACAACTGAAATCCTTTGATTGGAAGATATTGTGCAAATGTATGTTTGAAATCTTGATGTGTCTTGAATGTTTTTATAGGTATGAGTGGAGGGTGGATGTTGTGTTTGAAGGCAAGAGGATAGTGTTAATTGATTTTACCCATTGCTATTTGGCATGGAAATTTAAGTACCAAGAGTAAGCCGGCAGGGGGATGTAACGGGTTAGTGGCATTTCCCCATTACTTTGGAAGATAATTTGAGAAGTTTAAAAGTTTTAAATATTGGTGGCTGACATGTTTGTCTGGTGACGTCACTATCTGCCAAGTCTGTGGGCTCAGGGAGGTAGAACCTAGTTTTAAAGTATGGTATGAAACTGGTTGTCGTCTAGTGACGTCAGCTTTCGCCAGGTCCATGGGCTCGGGGATGTAAACTCCATGGTGCACTAGGAAGAATTATGCACCTTGGCTTCTAGGCAATCAGTCTGCAACCGGTCATGGAGTCAGCGAGTACGTCAGGAAAGTGAACAGTCAGTTAAGTCAAAGGATTGAGTGTTTGCGCTCAGTCATTATGATGAAGCATTAATCTCATAGAAGGTGTTTTCTTTGGTAATGAAAAAAGTATTTGCAGAATTTTTATGAATTGTTTTGCTGACGGGCCATATGTATGATCTAAGAACTAGCAAGTGTGTTGATGTATGAATGAGTAGAGTGCGTCTTTTCAGTCTAAATTTGTCGGAGGCACTACCTGTAATCTTAAAGGATCGAAGTACTGATAGCAAACTTTCATAAAGGTTGGGATGCATGTGTTATACAATACAATACAATATATACCATACAATACATTCATTTTCCATTGATCCCAATATAAGAGACTGGCTCTGTGGGATGTGGAAAGTTGTCAATTTACAGATAAACAGTTGCATAACAAAATAATAAGTACACCACTAGATGTACAGTCATAGTATACATGGTACATTAAACACTTCCATTACAAAATAATACATACACCAGAAGATGTACAGTCATAGGATATATGGTACATTTAAAAAAAAAAAAAAAAAAAAAAAAAAAAATTTACAAAATAATACATACACCACAAGATGTACAGTCGTAACATATATGGTACTATAAACAATTACATAACAAACTAAATACATACACCAGGAGATGTACAGTCATAGCATACATGGTAAATTAATTATTTGAACTATATTTACACAAGATACTGGCAGTTATTTTTAAGAGACCTTAGAAATAAATTCTTCGACAGAGTAGAAGGAAGTTGTCAATTAAAAATTCTTTCAATTTTTTCCTGAATTTATTCTTATCATCTACTAGACATTTAATATGTGTTGGGAGCATATTGAAGATATGTATCCCTGAATATCGGACCCCTTTTTGAACAAATGACAATGACTTGTAAGTCTTGTGAAGATCATTTTTACTTCTAGTGCCGTAATTGTGTATTTTACTATTTGTTTCAAACAAAGTATAATTTGTGACTACAAAGGACATTAATGTGTATATATACTCAGATGTTAATGTTAAAATCCCTAACTTCTTGAACAGCTCTCTACATGAAGTTCTATTGCTAACCCCACACATTATTCTTATTACACGCTTTTGGGCTCTGAACACTTTATCTCTATGGGTCAAATAAGAAGATACATTTTCATTTCATTTACCAACTTAACATTGGTTGGTGGCCATCAGAGAAAGAATCAGGAACTAGTGAGTGCACAGAAACTTTAAAGGTTCACAGTAAGTATTGTAACCTAACCACGACCATAACTGTGACAATATGAGAAATAATATACTGTCAAAGCATTTTACTTTTGATAACTCTTTAAACAAGTGAAAGAGTGACCAAAACCTACAGAAAACTTTTTGTAGATACCTATCATTTTGCATGAAGTGGTAACCCAGAATATTATTTATTTGCCTTGTTTCTTGGTGACACAAAAATCCTGTCCACATTTTTTGTAAGAATTGTTTTATATTACATTCTTGTTTGTGAGTATATTGACTTGTTTGTAATTTCAACATAGATAAAAATTTAATACATTATCATTTTGTTACATAGTTCATAAGACTCATCAAAACACATATTTTTAATTTCTAGTGGTGGGAATAAGCGGAAACTAAGTACAGCCATTGCCATGGTTGGGGAACCGGCTGTAGTTTTCTTGGATGAACCAACAGCAGGAATGGATCCAGTTGCTCGAAGACATGTATGGAATGTCATATGCAGTGTAAGAGATCAAGGAAAGTGTATAATACTCACATCACATAGGTAAGGTACCACACCAAAAATTTATATACTGTAAATCAGGTGCTACTTTGAGACAGCAGGGTTAACTTTGGGACGCCTAAGATTTTCAAATGTTTCAAATTTCCCACAGCCACCAGTTGCAAAGTATTATACATTTATTGTGGTCATTCCAAGTGTTATTGTTAGTTAGTGGCTTTCCATTAACAGTTTTTAAGAATTTTGTTCACAATTTTGATGTAAGGCAGCCATTTTTAATCTGGGACAATTTTCAGGGTGTTCTTTTATACTGAAAACTTTCATATCGCAAAGAAAAACTAGTTGTAAATATAAGTACTAAAAACAAGTAATTAAAGTAACTACAACAAGAAACACATGCCTTAACTACCTTTTTAGACAATAATCCAACAATATAAACTATAATTTCTATATATTTTTAAAAATGTTTTCTAATGCCAAGACATCCACAGTGCATCTTTAAAAGGTATCAGAGCAGTTGAACTCAAAGTTTATCTATAACTTATGAGGCAAATTATATTTTCTCTAAATGATGCTCAGTGTGAAACATGAAAAGTATATTGCTCAGTAACAAAAAAAGTTAATTCAGATATGTTAAATGGCATTGTTCACTTCCAATTTTTGATTGGATAAAATTAGAAGATCAGTCAAGAATCAAGTTGCACAAAGCTCTAAATTTGATTTGAACTGAATAATTACTAAATCTGACTAATCCCTAAGATGGTGGCACTAGATATCTAATTCTTCAATCAATGGTAGAATGAAAAAAATAATTACTGAAAATAATTGATTGAAACTGAGAATATGAAAAACAGACATTGTAGGTCAAGTTAAATATTCACTGATAAATCCTTCATAGAGCACATCATCGAAAAGGCCACTGAAGTCACCCAAATTTGTAAAATGTACAGTCAGAAAAGCAGATCAAAATACTTCTTCTGTAGCCTTGACATTCAAATGAGGACAGAAATACAATCCACATTAGCTAAAAATAAAACTTTACTGCTTTAACTTTGGTACCAACATTTTCTCCCATCGATTTTTGCCAATAAAGTGACATGTCCCAAAGATTATCCTCTTCATGGTGTAACTTTGGTACATAAATGGAGGAAGCTTTCTGTGTGAAATAGCCAAAATTTGGCTTGTAGTACCATTATTTAAAAGAGGAAGGTCAGATCTAACCAAAGAACTCACCTTACTTTGTTAAATTGGAACCATTTTCTTCGAATTCTCAAAAAATTCTAAAAAGTGTACCAAAGTTTGCAGTAGCTCTTATGTTCAATTGTTTAAAAAATAATCTGTACTAATGTTAATAAGTACCCAAATGGGGCTTGAAAATACATAATAAACTCATCACTTGTTATATATTAATGTAACAGACAGCAACAAACATGATTAAATTTTAATTCAATTTAATAAATTTCGGTACAAAACTTCATTCATGCAAAACAGGTGAGAGGGTTCTGATATGCATTAAATTTAATTTATCTTATATCTTCTACAGCCTATATAGTATCTATAAGCTCACTAAAATCATTTCTATTAGCTAGCCGCAGTACTAACATGCTTTATAATTTGATTTCAAGGCTGCTTATGTAGAAGACAGAAATTTCAGATAAAGTAGTTTTACAACCTTAACAGATTTTCTTGCATTCATTTCCACTACCAAAACTCATCATAAGAATCATTCAATCATTCATTATGCCTGGGAAAATTCAGTTTAAGAAATAATTTGATTCGTTTATGTATTCAAATGAAGTGTTCAGTGAGGATTAAAACCTAAAATTTCAAATAACTTGGAATCACGTAAAGTTACAGCTGACTTTTTATTTTAAGTTATAATCAGCATCTTCTAATATATTTTGAATGTAAAATAAAGTATTTAGGCATTGTTTAAGTACCTTTTTAATTCAGAGAAAAAATCGAAATTTAGACTAAAGGAGATAAAAAACAAGAAATTTATACCAGAAGATAGGTTCCTATAGAAAGGGTAAAGCATCTGTGAGATAAACAAGATTTTGGAAGTGCATTGTTCTAATTGTAATGAAAACCTGCCAGATTATTAAACTTTAAAATAAATTTAATAGAAGCCTTTGTCAGGCATCTTATAAATTTTGTAACTGCGTAAAAAAATTTATTCTCAGAACCATGAGTAATATTTCGAAAATTCGTTTCAAAATTATTTATTTTCGGCTAAACTATTAAAGTTACGAAATTTTTCATAATAACTAAAGTTGACATTTGCTACAAGATCTAGGGATTTGTAAAATTTCAGAGAGATAGGATTATTTTGTTGTCAAGGTCAAAATTGGATGATGAAACCTTTCTGAAGTGAGATTTGATACCTGATCAGCTTTCAGAAGTTTCTCATGTGAAGCAATAGCTTTGCAGCTCCCATGGTCTGTAAGTACCAGAACTTTCCTTGTTCGCAGTATCAGCCAGCTCGCGCAGTCGTATAGAAACAGTCGAAATGACACAAATGTGGTCTCAGTCTTACAGGAACCGTGAACAAAACAACATGTAGTTCTTTCAGCTGGTCAGTTTTCCCTTAGAGCACTACTGTGCTACCTTGTTGGCGAGTTGTAGACATCGTAAAGTTTTAAAATTTCAGTCTGGATAACAACTATGCAGTTTTGAAGTAGTATTACGCCATGAGGGGCCTTGGGATTACTTAAGTGTCGGATGCTTGCTAACTAAGTGTAATAGTAGAAGTGCATGATGAACTTTTACAGACTTCCAGTTATATTTTGGGGTGTGGTTTGGCTCGAGTCGGTTAATCGAACATGCTAACTTTTCTTCTGTGACTTTGTCTGATGCCTATTCAGCTAATGACTTTACAACATCTTCTAAGAATATAGTGATTTTTTAACACCAACTGACTCGTAAAAATTATTTACCTATACCCTTCCTTAGCTTGAGGTAAAAAATCAAGCTAAGTGTCGACCTTTCATCAAGGTAAAGCTATAGCTGGACATATGCAAGGATACACACGGTTAAAGTTGAGATAAAGCTATTTGCCTTCACCCCAAGGCAATGCAAGTTTCTCAGACTTTTTTGGGGACCAAATTAAATTGAAATAAATGGAATAAGATATCAAGAACCTTAGGTGATAATTTAAATTTTTAAAGTCTCTTCAAGATATTAATTTTTGAAGGTTTTTGCTAACTTCACAAGGTTGACGAGTTCATGGTGTGAACAGCAGCCATGATAGGTTTTCAGTCAGTCTACAAGCAGATTTGGTTGAGGTAGGCTCACTGAGCAAATTGCTCCAATGTGGCAGTAACATGTCTGTATAATTTAGCAATCATAATTTCATGCAAGACTGGGGGCTTGATGAAAGTTTGTTTTCACTCATGAATGTGTGATACCTGCAAATCTTCAGTGGAGAAATAGTCTGATTGTTTTTCTAAATCTGGTACCAAATTTTCTAAAGGAAAAGCTTTTGGAAGAATATACACTTTTTGTGACTTTGAAATTGCAAAATGTGAACTCGTTTTAATTTTCCCTTCATGTTTGAGGGCTTATCAGTCATGTGGCAGCCATGTTTTAAAAGATTTTAGGTATCAGAAGGCATATGGTTAATTATTTTTTATTAATAGTTGGAATATTGTTTTGGCCTCCCCCAAGCCAAAGCATTGATTCAACAAGCCAATAGCAGTTTACTCCTTAAACAGCACATGGTATATGCATTATATTTGCCACTGACTTGTTGTGACACTCAAATTTTGGTGTTTAAGTCCTTTAATTGTTTATGCGTTAACATTCACATTAACCTGAAAACGTTTTGCTAATAACTTTTGTAGTAAAGACTGATGATAAGTTCAGCCTCAAAACCATAAAGATAAACTGCACATAACAATTAAATGTTATTTCAGTTAACTATTAAAAACATCAGCTTGATTGCAAAATTATATAGTTTAAATTTGATCGTAAGAGATTTTATACCATGTTGCACTATAACTTACTGGTAACTTCAAATAATCAGGACTTATGATATATAGCCTGTGAAGAGACATCTTACACATTTTCTTAAAAGCATCTGCGGTTGAAACATTCAGTTTTCTAACCCACATTTTTTCACAGTGTGTCAAATTGGGAATTGTTGATTGACATCAAAAATATAAATATTTGAGATATCTGGTTTCCATGCTTCCCAGCAAGTGCTATGTCGTAGTATTAAATGCTGACATTTATGCCAATCTGCTTCTGCTTTTATCCAAAGTGGGACTGTGCTGAGATGCATTTCATATGTTAGCACAACTAACCAACTGGGATGTTCAGTGTTCTGGAAGGTTCAATCAGCCCAGCCAATCAAAAAAGCCCAGCTGTCACATGGTTGGGTGACTTGGTGCGTTTCATGGACACAGCTGATATTCTGTCAAATGAATTCTAGCTTTTTCAAATTCATTGGCATGACTGGGTATTGATGAATGCTGTGCAGTGGCTGATTTGTCCATTTCGTTTGAATTGTGTATTTGACTACTCCTTGAAAATGGTTTTAAATTGTTTATTGGTACACGTTATTCACAAAGTGGAGAGATTTTTAGATGGCAGTGCATTATTTTGCATAAAATTTAAAGAATTTAAAAGCCCGCCAAAACGCTCCTTCGCTGCCTGGCGCGTGCATTGACAGTTGTGATGTCACACGTCTTTAAACATTGCTGCTGCGAATAGAGTGTTTCCTATTACCCAAGTTTTCAATTATTTGTATTGTTTGTTGCTGGTTACTTCTTGTTATTAATGAAAGTTCGTTTTGAATATAAAATCGAAAACAATTTGTAAAAGCCTACAGCAGAAAAATATTGAAAGTAGACGCCTTATTTGTGGGGCTAGCTATAGAAACAACGACTGAGTTTTATTCTGTGGAGCTTAAAAATGTAACAACTTCAATTTGATATTGCGACAAAGTCACTTACGATATTTCAACCAATGCCCCATACAGCTGATTTCTAACGTCATGTTATTAAAACTAATTAATTTTAAATTTTAATTTAATCGCATTTGAACACATGCTTCGGTGGCAATTTCCCTACACACCCAACTTCCCCTTATCCTGCACCCACCTACAATTTTCTGTGAAGCTCATTTACACCGCGATTTCGAAGAGTTAAATGTAATAGGTTGTTTAAGGTGAGAATTATTAGGGTTAGGGTCCTAAGGTTTGATCCTAGCTTCGGAATATGTTCAATTTGTTTTCTTTTGTCATTTGTTTTGGATACTAGTTGCTGTTGGTTGCATGGCATAATCATTTTTTCCTGAAAACCCACCAATACATCAATTTAATTTTTCTTTTTTTTTCTGAAGGCTTCACAACTTTTTGGATAACAAGCAAATTACAACCGTTTGAAACAACCAAAGAAGATTTCAAAAAGGAAATTCGACATTACTTGCACACTATAAACAGGTTTCTTTAAAAAATATATATTTTACTTGCATATTAAAAGTAAATACCACTTAATTGACGCAGTTGTGTCAGGAAGGTAACCTGCAGTTGTATCATCAGGTAAAAATTCCAACGAAAAGGACACAACGCGTTCCGGAACTGTTGCAAGATTTCTACAAGTGATGTCACTTCTAAAATAAATTCCATTATTTGCCGCCGTGCACCTGTATTTTTTGCATGATATTCTCTCTCTGGTAAGTATAAAAATTAAAAGTTTTCATGTATGGTAGCAATTTGTTTCAAACGCTTGTATGATGCTTAGCAACTATTATGAATTCTTTGAATAAAAATGTAGTAGTGCAAAAAACAGCAAACAAAATCGGAAAAAATGCACGCAAAAAATATTATCCCAACCAAGGTTCGAACGTAGGACATTCGTAATTCCATTACCACTTTTCAATCATACAGCTAATCAGGACACTACTTCTTAATTGCTTCTCTTTATGTTAATAGCAAACACTTCACAGTTTCTTCGTGTGAGGTGAAGTGAAACGAGGTAGGTAAATGAATAAACAAACAAATTCAGTTTTATTAACAAAAAAATATTATTTATCTATAAGCCTTAATCCGCAATTTAAAAAAATGGCCCACAACATCCAGTTGTTCCGAATGTGGTGAGTGAGTGGTTAACGTTCTGGCCTCGCATGCGGGAGTATGCCGTACAGTGTGATATTTTCTAAATCTAGAGGGACAAAAGTCAGTTTTGATAATAGTCTACGCAGGTAAAAAAGTTATTTATATTCAAAGTAGATAAAACATATTACTCAGAACAAAGGTTTATTTTCCACGAATTCACTCCCAACAATAGAAAAAATAGTTTGAACAATGGGCTTCATGTGATCCACCGATCAAGCGCTCCAGTCAGCTGTGCCATTTGACTGAGCTTGGTCGATGATTATGCTGTGTTTCTGTGTGTTAGTACTGACTTGTGTGTTTCTGTTGCTTTTGGCGATCCTCCGTGATACATTAGCATCATTAAAACAGAGCGAGATTACTTTTAATTTAAAAAAAAGAAAAAAAAAAAAAAACTACTGAGCCATTGCAACACCCATACAACTTTTCTTTATTTCTTTATTTTCATTGCTCAAATTTCACATACAGAATTTTTCGACGTATTGTTTGCTAACGCACAACAATCAATCTCTAACTTTCAATTTAAATATAAATGAGTCTCAAATTGAAGTTGTTCCATTTTTAAGCTGAGCAGAATAAAAGTCAGGGGTTTTTTCTATAGCCAGCCCCACAAATAAGGCATCTATTTTCGATATTTTTCCGCTGTAGGCTTTTACAAATCGTTTTCGATTTTTTATTCAAAATGAAATTTCATTAATAACAAGAAATGACCAGCAACAAACAATAAAAATAGTTGAAAACTTGGATAATAGGAAACGCTCCTTTCCCAGCCACAGCGTTTACAGATGTGTGACGTCACTCAAGGGACCACCTATCATAGAGCGTTTTCTGTCACGTGACCAGAGGTAAGAAAAGTATAATTTTTATTTTGCTTTTTTATTAAAAATAATCCACTTTTCTTTTCAAAATTGAAACAATTAGCTTCCTGAAGCATTAAGCTACAAGAACGAGTTCAATTTATAATATTTTTTTAATACTGTCAAATAGCCTAGCTGAAATTTTTTCATAGCCTGTCATCTACTATGTGGCCTGTCTCTCCAATTTATAGACCATAAACCCCCAAAATGTCAGTTTCTTGTCTTATACTTTCATCAAGGAGGTGATGATTTCTCTGTGGTCCTTGCAGACTTGATGTCGACCTTACTCAACAGGTGATTAAAAGGACACTATATATTTCTATATGTCCTAATAACTTCAGCAAAGATAGTGGCATGAAGTTTCAAATGTGTGATATGTCACTCAAACTGCATCTGCCACCAAGCCATCCAATCATATGACAGCCATTTTATTCAAAACAATACCTCACAACCCACCATGTGAATCACATATGTAGATGATCTTGATTCATAAGGATAACATCTTCCAGAACTTCCTTAATTCACTTAACAGCATCCACACCCTAAATTCTGTGGTTGTTGTGAGTATTGTGCTTGGTGGGAGTCTTAAACAATCTCTTATCATACTATCTGCAACTAGCATGGCTGTTCAATGTTGGATAGATATTTAACTGTGCACAAAGATTAATTCACTAGAGGGTCACTTGGAGATTTAGCACTGAAAAACTCATCTTCTAGATTGTTAAATAGTTAATAGAATGTTAAACAGTCAATGGTGAGAAGGTTCTATTTTTAAAGTGAATAATAAATGAATATTGTAGTTAAAAGTTCCTTTAGCCGGTTGAAATTGTTTCTACAAATTCCCAAATGTTAATTAATCAGATTTTCATATTAAATCCTAAGATTGAAAGTGCTAGCTATAAGCTCAAACAATGGTAGCACACTCAAACAAAACTAATCACTCAGTTCACATAATTTTGACCACAGAAATAATGATTCAGTGAATAGTAAAGCTTACATGAGCAAAGATTAAAATTCTTCTTCACTTTACAATGATGTATGGCAGAGTTACAATTATTTAAACTCTATGGGCCAAAGTTGTATGTCCCATTTGTGACCCAGAGTAACGTAGGCTTTACCTCACAATTTTTCAAAGCATTATTTGATGCAGTGGAATTTTGCCACCCCGAGTGTCAGTGCATGCAGCATTAGTTGAGCTTTTTCTTTCTTTTTTGAACAGCATTAATTTTTTTTTTTTAATATCGATGATCTTGCTGCCATCCTGAAGGCCCCCTGTTTCCTTAAATAGCCAACCACTGACTGCCTTTTCCAACAATATCTACAAAATTAATTCTCATTATGCATTCTTGAAGAGATTTTCACATTTTACATAGTCATAATATTTTTCTCTGCAACCCTATAAATGCTTTTGGTTTCCCCAAATTCTCAGGAAATGATCCCCTTATTTGTAGTAAATTTTTTACTTGTCAATTCCCCCAGGCTTTCTCTCAAAAACCTCTTATTTTCTTCATTTATTTAAAGATCATTAAATACCTCCTTAAATTTCCCTTTTCTCCATTTGAATGTATTTAAAAATTATTTCACACTGCTACCCTTAGTCTTTCTTTAATACAATTCATCAAAATAACTCATTTTTAGACATATTTTACAAAATCACAAAAACTATCATTTTACATTAATATGCCACTTTTTTTTTCTCTAGTATACATTCAGGACCTTTTATGAACTCTTTTTAACTTTATAAAAATATTTAGTGAATGCTTCTCTTCTTCAACCCTTCTCCTTAAACTATTTGAAGCCTCTGAATGCTTCATTTTCATCCTTTCCAATTACACCATCATGGACAGTTTTTATTTAAATTCTGCAAGCTCCTTTAAAATTACTATATAGGGATAAACCCTTTCCTGTTACATGATCTTTCTCCTGTGCCCACATACACTGGTGGGGCAATGCCCTCTGGTGACTCAAGAGAACGGAATTTTAAAGATTTTTTTTTTTTTTTTTTTTTTTTTTAACTGTCAAATTGTTAGTCATAAATGCAATCATCTACACTGTAATTAAAATTATAAAGTATAATTAATGAAACAGAAATTTCATGCTTTTGGCCCTACTGAACTTCAAAATTAATATATTGTACTACAGCTTAGATGCTGTAGTGAATGTATAAAATGCTACTGTTAACTTAATTCGAATGACAGTTTAAATTTTACATCTTTAACGAAGTCAGGTAAATTTGGGATCATTGTTCATAATTCTTCATACAATTCCTAAGGCTGGTAATCATTGCTCTCATCCACTTGCAGGGCTGTGTGTAAATCTTGGCAGATTAATTATGTATACTCTTCTGGAATATTTTTTAACTTACTTAGATCATAGAAAAGGCCAAATTTTTCAAAATGTTGATTTAATGACATGAATTTTGAATCACTATGGAATCAATCATGGTGTCAAAAAAAAAGATTTTGTCCAAGCTTTTGGGAAACTGTATAGATTAATCGCTACTTTCGTAATCGAATATCATTTTCTTTTTAGCTACCCTTTTGGCAGATCACTACTGCTTTTTTTTTTCAATAAATTGATGATTGTCAGACAAGCAGATTGTTGATACTCTTTGATCCAGTCACAAAATTTATGCAAATGTTCAAGAACAATGCTATAATGAACTAGTACATATTGCTATAATTTTTTTTTTAGGATTTTAACACATGATAATATATCACATCACAATGTAATGCTACGATAATTCTGAGCATTTCATTCAAAACCGAATCAGAATCGCTAAGTGTGTCTGAGTCTTCTGTGGGATTTTTTTGTTTTCAATGCATTTAAAAACATCATCAAATTGAAATAATATGGCCTTCACTTCCTCGATTCTGCTTTCCCACCTTGTTTCTGTATCAGGCTTTATAGTGAGCTTTAGTTTGCTTTTGATTAATTCCCAGTGTTTGCTTGATATTGAACATAGCAAACAAATTTTCTGAATAAAATCAAAAAATGTTTTTGCTGCAACTGAAGAATTATCTGCATCTATGAATTCACAGTCAAACTATGACAGCCACATTGTGTAAACACTGTCCAGGGATTAGTATTTAATATTCAAGTTTTAACTCCACTATTTATGCCTACCATATTGGCACAATTGTTGTACCCTTGGCGACGACACTTTTGAATATCAGTATTGCTTTATTTAGATAGTTTTCAGATGTCTTATGGACAGCAAGAAATCAAATTAAATTTCCTTTTATTGTACTGATTGATGTATTACAAAATCAGATATAACTGACTTTTCTTCAACTCTACCAAAGTCTCTAGTGCAGTCGAACAAAATAGAATAATAATTTGCATCTTTTACCGTATTAATCACTTCATCAATAATAGTTTTTGATATCAATGTGATCAATTCATTTTTAATGTCATGGTTTAGATAATTGTTTGTAAGTTGTTTGTCATTAACGCATTTTATGTGTTCTGCTAATGAAAGATCATATTTAGAGATCAATTTTAAAGAGTTACAAACTTACCAGAATTCCAACTGTCGTCACCAACGTTGAGAGACTCTCGATGTCCTCTAAATGCCACATTATGAGGGGATAAGAAATTTATGATCTCAATTAATCTCTCAAACAAATTGTACCAATGTTTTTGAGATTGACCTATTAGCCTTTCATTTTTCTCATACTTTGTTTTTGCATACTTAATTTCATTTTCCAATGCCATCTACTGGAACACAAACTCCATATGGTGTTTGGTATACTTACATCTTTGTTAAATGCTATTCGTATCTAGTCATAGCACCTTCCTTGTACCTTCTGAATTTGTGAATTGCCAAATAGTCTGCACAGAAAACTTTATTTTGAGGTATTGAATAAACCAACCAGAAAACTGGTGAGGTTTATTTAGAAATGAAAATTAGAAAAGTGTGTATTGTGCACAAGGCCATAGGCAGTCACCCATGCTTTATGCCACTTCTGCCCACATCATATTCCTTGATGTTGACATCTCTGCATAAACCTTATTTTATAAATGACATTGCTGAAAATTTTTAATCTGATTATCTAGTTTATGCAGATGATATGAAGATGTTTAAACCAATAAACAGTGATCATGACGTTGATATTTTGCAGAAAAACATTTATCAGCTGGAGGTATGGTGTGAGATAAATAAGTTGCACCTGAACATAAAAAAATGTTTTTTCTATTCATCTCAACTAATTGCCTGTCAACTACCTGTTCTTCTTCTTAAGTTGCCTTCTCTTATTGGAGGTTGGCAGTCCACATAGCTCCGAGTGTGAAACTGCAGCATGGAAAGTCTCTTCGGACGTGCAATTGAACCATCTCCGTATGTCCTTCAGCCCCGAATTCCTTCTCTTCCCAACAGATCTTTTCCCTTGTATTTTCCCTTCAATGATGAGCTGCAGTAGCTCATAATGTGTCCTAGATATATTGTTTTCCTTTGCTTTATAGTGAGCAGCAATTCTTTTTGTTTCCCCATCCGATGAAGGACTTCTTCGTTTGAGTCTTTCAGCACCCAAGATGATGATACAAATACATTTCAATAGATTCAATCTTTCTCTCTAGATTTTGGTCTAAGGTCCAGCTTTCACACCCATCATGAAAAATGGAGAACACGTAGCAACGAATCATTCGCATTCTCAATTGCAGACTGAGATCCGATCTTATGAAAAATTTGTTCATGCTAATAAATTGTCTCCTGGCCTGTTCTATTCTCGATTTCTTTCTTGCAGTCACCTTACTTGTCCACCACAGTGCCTAAATATTTGAAGGAGGATACTTGCTCGATCTTAATGCCTTTTATTGATAGGGTTGCCTGGATTTTTCTCTCTGGGAAGACTACAACATTTGTCTTGGAAGGGTTGACAAGCAGACCAAACTCTTCACTGTGCTGAACTAAATTGTCTATTATGTTTTGGAGTGCAGGTAGATCACTGGCTATTACGACAGTGTTATCTGCTTATCTGTTATTATTGATCACTTTTCTGTTTATAGTGATCCCACTGTTTTTATTCTCCAACACTTCACTGAAAATTACCTCGGAATAAATGTTGAACAAGAGAGGTGATAGTACACAGCCCTGGTGAACATCTTTCCTGATTGCAGTCAGTTCTGATGTTCCTAGATCAATTTTTACATCTGCAGTCTAATTCCTATACAGCATGTTGACAATGCGTAAATCATTTTACACAATACCTGTTATGTGATTAAAATGTGTTGATAGTCAACACGATAAAATATTTTGTTGTGTATTTGATAGAAGACCTGCTTTATCTGATCATATTAACTACATAACTCTCTGAACACTTCATTGAGGTTTGCATATTGACCATGATTTAAATCTGGTTAGGTGCAGCCACATTTGCAATTTGTGCAATTTCAGCAATAGGTGACTCCCGTATGAGAAAATTAGTTTATTTTTCTTATTTTCACTCCTTAATATCATATGCAAAAATATTCTGGGATAATTCTACTCATAGAGATAAAGTGTTTAGAACCCAAAAGTGAGTAATAAGAATTATGTGTGGGGAAGTAGAACTTCAAACTGAGACCTGTGCAAGAAGTTGGGGATTTTAACATTTGTAGCCAAGTATATAAAACTCATTAATTTCTTTTGTAGTCACAAATTACACACTACTTGAAACAAATAATAAAATACAAAATTGATCTTCACAAGGATTACAAGTCATTGTCATTTGTTCAAAGAGGAGTCCAATATTCAAGGGTACATATCTCTAATGAGTTCCCAACACATTTTAAATGTCTAGATTAAATTCAGTGTACGGGAACCAATAACTCATGTAATACTTTTCAGTTGTGTTGGGAATTTAGCTTGCTACAAGAAGGCACTAAGTCTTTTAGAGCAACTTGAGACAGATTCGCTGAATTCGGCTGCGTCACCTGGCTATCACTTACAACTCACTGTCTGTTGCAGAGACTTTTGAAGAACACAGTATGTTATGAATATGTAATATCCGGCTACTACCATTGCTTCACTTTACACCATTTTGCCAGTGATATCTAAATTCAGACTAGCAGAGATATAGTTTTAATGGACTGCATGGACAGTGAGCTGCAGTTCTGTGTTTATTTCTTTAAATTTGAAGCTAACATCACATTATGTAACAAATTAGAATGTTTCTTGTAGCAGCTGTTCTCATTTAACAACACCCATTTCATACTCATATCAGACCAAACTTTCAGATCACAAGAACACATTCAAGACCACATTTGAAGGATATAATGACTTAAAAAAGACTTAGGTGTTATTGGTAATCTATCAAGCTACACAGTTCAGTAATTATGCTCTATATAAAAGTTATCTGGTGTCAGAATCAACAACCATCATCTTGAAGAAAGTAGAAATATCAAGAAAAGAAGTAGAGATCATTTTAGGGCAGGTTAGTCAGTAACAGATCCAATAAACCATTCAACCAAACAGCTAGCCTACGCAGGGCCCGCTCTAGCGGTATTGCCGCCCCGGACAAATAGACAAATTGCTGCCCCTTAAGATTATGTAGAATTATATATTTTTAAAAAAAATAATTAATTTTTATTCGAATAAAATATTTAATTTTAATAAAATCATATATTCATAAATAAACTTATTGAATTTTGATCTAGCGGCACAAAATAGAGAAATTAATTATGCAATATCTTTACATAGCCACAAATTAACCATATTTTTATGTTTGTAAATGCTATTACAGATGGATATTATCACACAAACAATCTAAATGCCATTATTTTGAAAATAAAACGAGATTACATCAAATACGCTAAAATCACAAAAAACACTTTTTTTTTCTTACTTTCAGGTTGCGAATTTTTTATTACATCTTAAAATTTACTTCAGCAGCAATTGCCAAAAGGGCTAAATCATTAAATTATCAATTTCTTGGTTTTCGTAAATGCTTAGCAAGGCGTCGTATACATCTCCCAAATGAAATTTTTAAGGTTTTAATGCCTCTATCCTCTCTATCCTACTCTCCCATCTAGTGTCACTCCATGTTTTCAAAGTTGAACCCTGAACATGTTTTAAAAGTATTGCCCATCGAAAAGTAGATGTCAAAAAGAATTAATATATTTTTTGGACCATGTTGAAGAAATTAGCGGCTTTCAAGGATGCTTTTGCCATTAATAACAAGATTGAGAGTATGGTTACTACACGGAACATTGAATGCTCGCGAATTATGTTGTTTAGTTCTAAATTGCACTCCTGCTTTATTGCGCCTCATATTGAACCCGTTGTCAGTCCCTGTCCTCTGATATCCTGCAAATTTAAACACAAGTCATTAAGTTCTCCAACTATAATGTCAGACATTTGTTTTCCTGTGAATCTTTCGACTGGTAAGAAGCCTTAAAAGCTTTCATTAATTTTAATCTCAACATCAGGATTAAATTTATTGGTTGAAACATATCTGATTACAAGAGTAATTTGCTGTATCTTACTAAAGTCAGGAGTACAGTTTAAAATTATGGAAAAATATTTGAATTTTTTTATTTCATTAATAACATGAGACTTTACTCTTTGATGCAGCAGATCTACTATCCCGGTTTGTATATTTTCCACAAGATATTGAGCTTTAGTCTCTACTTTTTAGAACACTCAACGGACGTGCTCTTCCATAATGGGATCGTATTCAGACAGTAACTCAACTATTTTTAAGAATTTACCGTTATTATGCTCAAACAACTTGTCGCTTGTACCTTGAAAAACCAGTCAACTTTTACCAAGCATTTTGGTAATTGCAACGATTCTTAGAAGCACCTCATTCCAATGATTTATTTCGGCATTAATAACTCTTTGAGTGGCAGCATCTACAAGTTTACAACAGTTTAATCTTTTTTGCCTGAATATGATTTTTCGAAATTTCATGCTCTTTTAAAGTTTTGTCGAGGTGCTTCCAATTTTTAAAACCCTCCTTTGAGAGAGAACTAACAAAACAACTGAAAATTTTGCAACAGAAGCAGTAAACGCAGTAGCTAATCTCGCAATATTTGCTCTGCGTTGCTGAAAATTCGTGCATAATATTTTGCGCTAAAATGTCGATCTGTGTCATTGGAAGGAAATGTGTAATTATGCAATAGTTTAGATGGACCTTGCCTTACTAAAAAGCTTCTTACGGCATCTCATAAAATTCTTGGCCACAAAGTTTTAGAACGCCTTCTGTGAGTCTCACGTTGGTGTCAGTTCCAGTTGGTTTACAAACTTCGTTCATTTGTTCGCTATTATTCTCTGACGATTCTATACTTCAATTGTATCCCGACCTGATATTGGATTCTAAGATTTGTTTTGGTAAAACCCTGAATACAGTAAATTTTTTTAACGCGCCAGATTGATTCTGCCTTTACGCTTCCTTTCCCAACCTTATTTTTTTGTATTGGTAACCAGATAGTTTTCTTTGACCGACAGACATTTTGAAAGAGGCATGCACCTAACTCAAACAATGTACACTATAAAATAATATAAATAGTAAATATTTATCCTTGCTCTAAATAAGCTAAAACCATAACTAAGGTAGATTATTCTCAGTCGATATAAAAAAAATATTTATGCACAACACAAAATATTTTCCATACCCTGTGAACATAAAGAAAGTCTAGTGTTACTACACAGTCAAAGCTTATTCGCGGATGATACTATCCGTAAATTTGCTGCAAATACAGAAATCGTGTATACAGAATGGCAATTTCTAAGGCTTGAACGGAATAGGTTCACAAACAAAAAAATGATGTTGTGGAGTGATTGTCGCGCAATGCACTTATTAAACCAACTGACAAAGTTATTCACATTCACTAAAATAGTTAATGAATTTCTTTTGTTGAGACGATTTACAAATGCAGCAATTAGAGTATCTGTAAACCACATTCGTATATATAATAAACATCATGGATTATTATATGTTAGCAGTTACCATTCGAAATTAAATATACTAATGGTATGTGAAGTAACTAATCGGTAATCAGCAGCTGGTAATATTATTTATTTATTAATGATTGTAACTACTGTCCCACACCCACTAAACTACAGTATTTTCACAAGCGATCAAAGCTAGCATATGTGGTTCAAGTTAACGTCGCGATACACGACGATGATAATTTAGGATAAAATTGATTGTATCAATGCGCGTGTGATTGAGGCTTTGAATTTGTTGCGCCAATATTAGCGGAGATTGTGGTTAGGTTTAGATTCAGCCTGGACCAATATGAAAACTGAACCTTTTTGTCACAGCCAATGGCACGAGGAATTTAGTTATTTAAACAAAATTCATGAGCACTATGTCACGTTGTGATGTCATGTATCGCGACGTAAACTACTCCCACGTATGAAATTTAACCCAACCAAAACACTTACAATGCCTGCATCTAATTTGTACAACAAATGTGAGGCTCGGATTACGAGAAGAAATTATTATGCAAATTATTCCACTTCGATTTCCAATAACTAAGATCCATATTGATTTGGTTCATCAATTCAATAAAATATATACTCAGCATCTCCCGCCAAGCACTATCGATTCCATGTATTAGAGCCTAGCTGCAATTACGAAAAACACTCCTTTTCACCGCGTCTGGTAACTTGTGGGCAGTATAACGTCGGAATCTGTGCAGGTAGCCGAGGGCAGGTGTAACAGCCCCCACCTACTGGGCTTCTGTTGTGTGCTTTTGTCGTCGTGCGCCTATGTCGTATATCCAACTAAATAACAGTTTAATCATAGATGTACTTACCTTTAGAAATTATGAAATCCTGAAGTAAATTTTATGAACTACCACTTATCACTAATAACGTAATAGTAAGACTAATGCTGTTGTGTAATGAAACCACTTTTGTAATTAGCAATAATAAGCAACGCATTCTACTCGCGTGCTAAGGCCCAATTCACACAGAAGAGACGTGGTGCGGACTTCGGGCTGAGACGTGGCGCGGACGCGGCGCATTTTGAAGTTGCTCCTATGGTGGAATTCACACAGAGGCGGCGAGGCAACGACGCGCCCCTTTGAGGTCCGTGCCCCGTCTCTTCGAAGTCTCTAGGGGCGCACCCAAATGGCTAAGAACTGTTTTTAACGAACGAAAAAATCGGTATGTGGATTTTTTTTTTTATTAATTGGGTATTTAACCCATTAATATTATTAATAGTTTTCTCACACTTACAGCCGAAATGGCGCCCCTAAATTTTAGCGCATCGGGCAAATGCCCGGTTTGGTCCCCCCCCCTAGAGCGGGCCCTGGCCTACGTGCTCAGGTGTCATCTGCATGTCTCCAACCTCACACTACTGACACAGAGTACTTTCATCAGGAAAACAGTAAAAGAGTTTATAATTGACAACTCCTTCTACTCCACTGAAGAATTTATTTCTGTGGTATCTAAAAAAATAATTACCAGTAGTTTTTGTAAATTTAGTTAATATTATACTGTGACAGTACATCTTCTGTCACATTTATCTATTGTGTTACATAATTTTTTTTGCTGAAAATTGAGAACTTTCCACACCCCACAGAGCCAAACTCTTATATTGGGATCTATGGAACATTAATGTTTTGCGATGTATTATTTTGAATTTCCTGTTACTTATATGTAGATCTGTTATTTATATATATTATAATTCAAAAGTGTTAACATATCATTCTGACTTTTCTCTACCTTGTTTGGCCATTACTGTAATATGGTACTATTGTCACCATTTATGGGTCAACAAATTAACTACGTCAAAAAAGATCAATGTAACTTCTATAAATTCCTGTTGCACTACATGAATGATGAAAACATTACTAACAAATGTGATTTTTACTGATACTATAACATTAATAGCCTACATAGTTGAAGGCAATTGACGGACCTTTCTTTCTTCTACAAAATTGTCAGTGGACTTACTGATTCACTGGAAATTCTGGTGCAATTTTGGTTCAGTTGCTCTAGGATGGATCTCCAAATAAGAAGACTGCTGGATGCTGTGAAATCCAACAAAAACTATGTTGCTTTTGGACTGTACAATAAAATAGTAATTCAGATCAACCTATGTGTCATCATCATCATCCTAAACAGTTTCCAATGTATACCAAATGATATTTTCTTTGGAGGTCCCACTCTGCCATAAACTCTAACATGTGTTATATAATCATATAAATGTCTCATCTGTTTATACTAATTATTAATTTATTATGTACAATGGCAACTGGCATATAATAAATAAATAAATAATCACCACTTACATACTTCTAATTGCATCGAGCACACAATCCTACAACAATGCCATACAACCTGCTTGCTCGTCTATAGCCTAGCCATTAGAGGCACCTCCATCTGCTCTGGCCAAGTCTTATTTATTCTCCCTACTCTCTTTCCAATAACACTCTGCATCATATTCGGCTCACCAATTAGCTTGAAAAATATACTTGTGCACAAATACAAACCTTCTAAAACTCTTTTCCCTGTAGTGGGACTTGTTGCAGAATATGCAATATACATACATGCACCAGAACCTATTGTAACCCTAAAAATGATGAAACCTACCCACCACATTCCTGCCACCAGTAGCAAGTCCCACCTAATATACCTGCTCACTTGCCTCCATCACAAAAGTTCTTACATCAGCATCACCATGAACAAATTATTATTCATTAGAAATAATGATCACAGACAAACAGTTTATTCATAAAATCTAGGCCACTCTGGTGCTCATGGCCACTCCCACAACTCTTGTTACTTCAATAACAGTTCAAAGTTACAACCAAGACATCACTATTCAAACTCTGTTCCAATACTTTCTGGATACAAGTAAACCCACCCCAACACCCCCAACCCGCTGGTGCCCCGAATCCCAACCCAACCCCCCACAATCCTCCATCCCACCCCCAATCTGCCCAAATCCTGCCAACCTTCCCAGTGCCCCCAATCCACCAACAGCCAACCTCAAAAACCTACCCAACTCCTCACAACACCTCTTTTTTGCTTATTGTTTTATGAATTGTTGATGTGAGGTCATTAGAGGCAGTAAAGAAATGGGTTCAAGCAAGAAATGGAAGGAATTTGGCAATGGTCTTTTAAAACGAACCACCTGTAAAACCCGAGTCTGGATGACTGGATGGCCATTTGAACCCATATCATCCCAAATGTAAGGCCAGAGCATTGCTGCTCACCCACCACACTCAATACACACTTAGACTTCAATCTCAGACAATACTAACCTTTCTCACCATGGTAAATTCATAACATGCAAGTAATTTATATGTATTTCTGATTTTTGTTACTATTACAATTTTCCATTTTTATGAATATTATTTACAACTTATAAATCTCCATTTTTATTTGTTAATGATCAATTTATTTCCCCCACTCTGTTTTTAAAGGTTAAAAACCATCCTTTGTAGATGGATTGATTGTGTATGCCTGTGCAAGAGTTGTCAGATTTTCTATTTTCATCTTTAAGGGCACAGCACAAAATATTGTTTTTTGTGTAGTGTTTTTTGTGCCTGCAGCCCTCCTTCCTTCAACTTTGTAGAGCATTTTCTTACATTCCTTATGTGTTTGGTTATCTAACCCTCCATCAGGTTTTAACCACTGAATAATATTAATCAGTTTATAGTGTTTAACGTGGCCAGCAAATTGTGTTAGGCCTAGGTGAGTAGACAAACTAGAGTTCCCCTGAAAATATTATTTGACTGCAGCATAATGTGCCTTTGGACAATCCACATTAACAGAATGAGTCCATATGCTTATATCATATACATACATAATAGGCCAGGCCTGACCGACTGCAGAAAAAATATCAAAATGGGGAGTAATGCAAGGCCATTCTAACTCTCTCTAACCTGCAAACAGTATTAGAAAGCCCATTTCCATGGTTCCATCTGTATTGGTGCCCTGGTTCATGAGTAATCTATTACATGCAAGTCAATGGTCAGCTGGTCTGCACTCTATTTTTCTCAGTTCTCTCGATGCACGCTCGGTAACACGGTAACCACTTGGAATTTTCCATATTATGCCCATATTAACCACTGGCTAATGTGCTCAATGCTATTTGTCCACATTCTTTTTAAATTGTGCAACATTTTTCAGTTCTCTATTATGCAGTAGGTCTTCTGACGTAGTGTAACTAATATTTCTAGTTACGCTACATGTCACATCACATATCTTTAATACATTTGTCATAATTTTAGTATAATAATTCCAATACATTTAAAAATAAAAAAAATACCTGGCTCCAGCATAATATCAATAAAATCCATTTGTAAGTTATTTGTCTGGCCCTTTCTGCTTATGTGGAGAAGATGCTACTCTGAATTATTTCCTATTATTTTCCATGATTGTCACTGATTGATTCATAAAATTAGTTCATTAATATAACTGTCTTTCCTAATATTCCTAGTAGCCTAAATTTAAAGTTGAAAATCATAGAGAACAAAAGTTGGTGTGTACAAGAAAGTGGAAAAATAGGTATGTGGGAAAACTGCTACTGGAGCATGTGCTTCATTGCAATTAAATTAAGTTGATTAAACTTCTTTTCAGAATTTATCCACAATTGTCTTAATACCCTTTCTTCCTCTTCATTTGCTCATATATTCACAGAAATTTCTAGTTTATTCAGTGATCCTCCCCTATCTTAATAGTCTTCACAACAATGTCTTCAGCTACCCTATTGTTGTTATTAATTTCTTGATAGCTGTCACATGTGCTGTCTTTTGCATTACTGCTTCTTTCCCATATTATCCTTTCTTCTTACCAACCTCTTCAGCCTCCAGACATCCCTATTCTAGTAATAATGTAGTTTCATTTTGAAAAAGAAAATTACATTTCTTCTTCCATTCTTATTGTCTTTCTTAGATGTTGCCACTTCTGCTCCATTAGTGCCCCTTTTAGGTATTGAATCTTTATGTGATAAATCTCTTCAATTTTGAAACTATGTCTGCCTATAATTATATCTATATCCATTCTGAATCTCTGCTCACTTGTAGTATATCATAGATTCCGATTTATACGTATCATCATGTTGTGTGTTGTGGGTCCACTTAAATTATGTGTGAAGAAGGTCAAAAATAATCAAACATCATAGAAATTTTTAACACATGTAATATAGCCTCATAGAAAAGAGCTACATTGATATTGATCACCCTACTAAACTGTCCGACCTCACAGTTCAATCGATGCATTCAAACTTGTAAGTGGAACTGTCCTCAGTGGATCACTTTTAACTGCATCACTCACATCACCAGCTGGTGGCAGGAAGCAATGGCAGGCATTCTGTTCAATTGCAGCTGGAATGTAGTGTTTTCACCACACCAGCCCCCCACATAGTTGATGAAGCTAAAGCCAAAAATAATTTGGGAATCTTACTTGCTGGCCAGATAAAGTGGTTATGTGGAGTTGTTCCGCATAGAGCAGTTTGTTGAAATCATCATCACCTTGTTTTTGAGACATCGGAAGTTCTGTTGTGATTTCCGAGTAGGCAATACAGCAGTGTCATTTAGAAGAGAGGCAGGTTTCACTAGGTATATGGTGACACATACAAGCTTATTGTTGTGGAGAATAGTTACAGTCTTGTTGAGCTGACACAATATGTGGCACGGGCTAATATACAGAGGTTGAAGGGCCCCGTATAATGAGCCATCTTTCAGGTATACATGTGTGAATGTTGAAAGGTCCTTAAAGAGTAACATCTTGTGGCTGGTGTTGGATTTAGTTCATGCATTTCCTGATGTAGTCCGCCCAGTGAAATATGATATATCTTCCATACATTCCTTCATTGCATCACACAACAATTCACCTGGAACTCAAAGCTGGCAGAGAAAGCACCAAGATAAGCATTATGGATGCCAAGCAGTACGATTGGTAGAGGTTGCAGCCAGGACATGCCGGGATGACACATTTATTTATTTATTTTGTATGGCAGAAGGAATACAAAAACAGTAACTACATTAAATTACAATAGCTGTATTGAGATGGCAATGGAATCTCTCCAACATGCTGTTTGAGCACAGATGCCAGCTTGTGGTGCAGAACCTAAATGTTACAGTCAGGATCCCCAGGTTTCCAAACAACTTAGATTTGAAGTGCCTGCCTTGGGCAGTGGTAATGCACAGGGCTGCTCGAAATTATGAAATCCAGCATGCTTCAAAAGACTCTGTGATGTTAGCTGCAGTGATGCGTTCAAGAGGGAAGATCTCTGGTCAACAAGAGAATAGTTGTTAGATAATAGTGGTAGTTTTGATAATAGTGGTAGTTCCCCAAACCTGGAAGTGGTATGAATATATCTAGATGGAATTTTGGAACTGAACAGATGCCACAGCGACATTTTACACTGTTGCATTTTTGTGATGTGTAACTTTCATTTGTTGACAGTCCTGACTTGCTTACACCCTCACGCAACTTTATTTGACCATGTTGAATCCCACAAAATGTTCTGTTACCAAACAAATGGTGGCTCTGGCGCTGGGGTGGCTCAGAAAATGAAGGCTAGTCTCCAGTAAAGAATAGTAATGCAGGGCCTGAGTTAGCCTCTTGAGCTGTCACAGAAAAGTATGGTGTTGTGCCAGGGACTGCAACCTGCTCTAAGAAAAGTAATGAATTGCTGTTATTGAGACAGCAGAGTTCAGCAACAGTCCTTTGAGAATCTGCCTGTGTGGAGAAATTCAAAGTGCTGTTTGAGATTCCATCAATACAGGACAATACGTCTGCAACTATGTTGGAAGAACCTTCAGTGTGTTCAATATTGGTTATGAACTGCACAATAAACAACAATTGATTCAATTTCACAGGCAAGAGGTAGTCACAGCATTGTTGAAATGCATATGTGAGCAGCTTGTGGTCTGTAAAGATGAAATGATGACCTAAGATATGCCAGAAATGTCAGATGGCTTCGTAGATGATAGTACATTATCCAGTATGCTTGCTTCAGTGAAAGCTTCTTAAAGAAGAAAGCTAAGGGCTTCCATGTCCCATTTATATGCTGTTGTATACTAACTCCTACACCTGTATTGAAAGCATTAGTCAACAGTCCCAGTGGTGCTTTGGAATTAGTATGAACTAGGAGTGTCATTTGGGCTAGTCTGATTTTACAGACATTAAATGTTTGTAGGTCTTGCAAGCAGTAGCAAGGAAACCGTAAGATGACAGTCATTAGAAGAGGGTGGAAGGTGTCATTCGTGTTCTTCAGGACCCTTGGAGAAAACAACTATCATATGTGAAAGTGAAGTCTAGGCCAGATAGTCTTTTATAGGTAAATCTCTGGAATGTTTGACCAGCATTCTGTAAACTGAATGTCATAAACAAAAACATAAAGGGTCGGCTTGTTGCTCAGGTTCACATGAATTTAAGTATATGCCATAACTAGATCGATGACAGAGAAGATAATTGTATCAGCTCAACTGGTGGCAGAACTCATAGAGATGGCGAGGTGGATACCTGACTGAGAATCGAGGACTCGATAGTTTTTGCAGGGGCACCTGGTGAATGGGTGAAAACCATGCTCCCTCTGAATGACCCACTGTACTTTTGAGGATCTTTGCTTGGAATTCCTTCTTGCCAATCTGGAGACAGTCTGGAGCTAGGTGATGAGCACAGCATGAGACGGATTGCCCAGGTGCAGGTACTGATGAAATGTACAGTATAGTGTTATTTCTCTTATCATTATGGGTGGGTGTGCTAAGTCAGGGAAATTTCGTAAAATTTCATGATTTTACCTTAGATTGCTCCAAGTTTGCTGCCTATATGGGGGCAGATAAACCAGTGATGCCCTCCATGATACACTTATTATGACAGTCTGGGAGCAGGTGATAGTAAGCAAGGGTACCTGATCTTATCATGTGAATTGTCACATCAGTTATGATGAAACTCCAGGAGAGACCTCGCCATAAGCCGATGGTCAGCTTTAGAAACAAAGTTCCAAACTTGTTAATGGTAGAATCATTCACTGCAAAAAAGTTCACACAATGTTTGGGGAAATAGCATAAATAACATAAACACGATCATGTATCAATCAGAAATTTATGTTTACTGCTCCAGTTTAATAATAAAGTAGGTACTGTTGAAGTTTGACTGATAGTTGCATAGTTGTTTGCATCTTCAAGCTTGGTCGTAAAACTGGCTGTGGTACCAACAAGTATCCCGGGCCCCAGTCCACAGTGAAGGCTTGTTGATTTAAGGGTGATGTCGCCAGCTCCAAAAGCCATGTTGTGAGGGGAAGAGGATTGCTGCAGTGTTACCAACTGTTGTGACAGCTCATCTACTCACTTTGAAATCTGGTACAATAGTAAGCCATACAGAGATGTTGGAGAGACTTCCCTAATTTTATTGGTTAACACACAAATTTTATCCAGTGGGATGTCATCCTGAGTTTCTAGGATAACCTGTTCCTGTGGTAGAAGACACATAATTGCCTAATGAGATTCTTTTGTACTGAGTGATGCCTGCCAAGTTCTCAAATGTTGTAGAAACTGAAATGGCTTCCTGTCACTGAGCTCTTCGTCTATTAACAATTGACAAATTTGCTGTCTAACAAAGATAGATGCCAAATCAATTTTCTTCATAAGTGGTAGTTAAGCATCTTGAGGATGTAGATTTACTATGTCTTCCACTTTGGCTGTATAGCAGAAATTGAACTGAGAAAATACTTGGTGAAGTCTTATAAAATTCCTGCAACTTTAAACTGGGCTTCCTCCTGAGCAAACAACAATGTTGGTTTGTCAGTCCAGGCGTGTTGCTTAAGAAGTGGTTAATGTTCCTGAAGCTGGCAGTGTTGTTCGGGGAGGTCACCCATGGTGACAGTGTTATACTTATTACATTGCTGCTCCATTGCTATTGCTTTACAATGTGAACTATTCTTATTTAGGATGATGGATCACACTAGTAATAATAATTTATTTAATTGCAATGGAGTGCATGCTCTGCTGGCAGATTTCTTACACACCCATTTTTCCCCTTTCCTGTACCCACATACATTTGAACTCTACAAATTTAAACTTTCTATTCTTTCAATTATTATTTTTTATAATTATTCATCATTTCTCTTAATAACTTATCCAATCCCTGAGCCACTTGCCTATGAAAAGAAAAAAATCTTCCACACCGTTGTGCCTGAAATCAGTGCCAACTTGTGCTCATGGTTATCTTTTCCCTTCCATGCATTGTTCTTAATTCTTACACCAATGTCTTTTCATGCCTCATCACTTATATACACCTTGTACCCTACCATGATTCTCTTCATCCACCTCCTGTCTTTCAATGAATCCCATTCCAATTATTTTATCATATCGCACCCTCTCCAAATTTTATGTTTGATGCCCATATTACACCACCATATTCAAGCAATGGTCTGAGCAAAGTTTTGTAAACCAATTCCTTTACTTCTCTGGTTTTAAACCTTTTCCTATTACCTTTCCAATGTGTCCTGCCCAGTAGAGCTTGTTATCAAATGTATGCCAAAATATTACATTGCAAGTCTTCAATTAGCAATTTTTTCCCACCTTGTTATCATAATCAACCTTTAGTTTTTTTCTGTATACGTAACAAGCTGTCTGTATTTATCTTTTTTCCCATTTTTACCAACCCAGCTAGATATCCTGTCCAGATCAGCCTGCAGAGGTTACAGTCATCTACCATTTTGATCCTTTCTTCTTCTACAGTAGTCAATCCTGGGAATGGTCTGTGGCACATTGATCCTTTCATGTAGCATTATTTCATCTGCAAACAACCTAACTTCTAATAGTAAACCATCAACACATTAGAATAATAAATAGCAATGGTTCCAATATGCTACCCTGTGGCATTACTTCCAATTTCTTTGATACTGCATTTCCTAACATAATTTTTGTTTTCTTCCTTTTAAGATTTCTTCTAACCAGTGAATCACATTCTCATCTACTCCAATAGTATTTACCTTGGTTATCAACATTTTATTGCTCACTCTGTCATAAAGCCTTTGAAAGATCTAGTGCTACACTATCAATTTGAGCTCCCTTGCCCATTTCATCCAAAATATCTTGCATATATCCTACTGAGATTCACATGAATATCTTTATATAAATATTGTGCTCGGGTGAATAGCCGAGTTATAGGAGTGTTATAATTACACAATATTTCAGTGCTCTCAATCGTTGCCGCCATCTTCTGGTGAAGCGAGGTCAGGAACGTGTGAAGTTGCTAAGCTAGACCAGACTCCTGCTGCTACTCTGTGATTGGTCGGCTGTGGAACCAGTCGTAGCCGGGGTCAAGTCTCGCCACAACTTGAATTAATGCCAAGATGGAGTTACGGCTAGATTCAATGTTCTTCAACTTCGGTGGTGGCAGGAAAATGGTCTTAATTCCACTTTTTGCTAGAACTCGTGGACCCTCATCAACCCCGACAGCGGGTACCAGCTGAGTGAAGCCTGGATGCCAATCATCGATTCTATTCATCGACAGCGTGGCCGGGACGCATTACACAGTGCGTCCAGATCAATGGGGAGTTCAGTAGTAACATGAGTGAGCAATTTGTTACTCGTGCATTAATGAGCAACCTATGGTGAAGGTTTTGCCTTCTGATTTTTCCTTCTATCGAACGATGAGCAGTGATGAGGCAGGACCCCGACTACGATTGGTTACACAGGTGACCAATCACATGGCAGCATGGCCGAATATGAGTCTGGCCTGCAACGGATCCGTGTTGACACATCAGATGGATAAACAATTTATAGGGGACCGTGCACAAACTACGTGACTCGGTCCAGGGGGGGGAGGGGTTGGCTCAAAGGCTACGCTGGGCTACGTGGGGGGAGGGGGGGGGTTCCGATCCAGGCCACGTAGCTTTCCTTTCATAACATTTTTTACTGTTAAAATGAGGATCAGAACTCACAACAGCTTGTGAATATTTATTTCCCTCAGTTAATTATCTCTGTATGTAATTTACAATAGCCTGACAAGAGAAAACAGTACAAAATGTCTTCTGAAATCAAAAGGAAAAGAAGCAACGTGCTACATGGGGAGGGGGGGGGGTAGAGGCAAAAGCCACGTAGGGCTACGTGGGGGGAGGGGGGTTCACAGGAGGCCAAAATGGAGCTACGTGGTTTATGCACGCTCCCTAGCGAAGGCTTTGTTTTTGGATATCATCTTCTAATGAGCGATGACTTTCAGCCCGTCCGCTACAGGCCATGTGGAAAAGGGACATCGAATCTAGTCATAACTCCATCTGGGCATCGATTCAAGTCATGGTGAGACTTGACCCCGGATACGACTGGTTCCACAGCCAACCAATCACAGCGTAGCAGCAGGAGCCTGGTCTAGCTCAGCAACTTCCCATGTTCCTAAACTCACTTCACCAGAAGATGGCGACAGCGATTGAAAGCGCCAAAATATTGTGTAATTATAACACTCCTATAACTCAGCTAGTCACCCGAGAACAATATTTATATTCTCAACGCTGAGAAAAACTACATAATTATGTATGAATATCCTTGTCTAAAGCCATGTTTGGCAGCACAAAAACCACTTTCACTTCTCATATATATTTCTGATGTGGTTGAATATCAAGCTCTCCATTAATTTACCTACCACCTGTAATTTTTTACTACATTTTTCAGCCCTCCTTTATGTACCGGTAGTACTATTTCACTTTTCCAATCCTCTGGCAAGCAGCAAGTATCAAGACTAAGTATAAATATTGTTTCATTATTAGGTACAATATCACATGTTGCTATCTTTTAGACATCCATACTAATATTATCTACACCAGACCCTTTCTTAGTTCCTTCATAATATCTGCAGGATGAATTTAATTTTTTTTTAGTCTGCTCATTTATAGTCTCACTAAACCAGTTATCTAAAATCTCTTACTTTTTTCATATCCTCAATAGCATTTTCTCCATCCTTATCTATAGTTGTTTCAACACCATACCTTCCCCTGAGTTTTCTAACATAGCCATAGAAATTTCTAGATGCATTAGTCAGTGGTCTCCCTGTACTGATAATACTTCTCATAAACCATCTTTAGCCACCTTTTTTCCTATTATTAATTCCTTGTCTAGTTGTTTCAAATATTCCCTATTACTCTGCTCTCTCTTAACTCTATTATGTTCTTTTCTTACCAATGTCTTTAACTTCCTCACCTCCCTATTATAGTACACAGGTTCTGTACTTCACTTTATTTTCAGTTTTGGAATAAAATTTTCTCCCCCCTTTCTTACTATCTCCTCAAAAACTTCCCACCTTGGCTCTGCTGTACTTCTGCCTTTCTTTCATTTGCTGACATATCTCTTAAATTTCGAAATCTGTGGCTTTTTATAATTGTATCTATTTCCCCCTTCAATTTTGATTACTGGTTTAGGCATGTGAAGCTGATTAATTAGTTTGTAGAAGGTAATATTTAAAGAACAAATGCCTGAAAAATGTTCACGTTTTTTTACCGGAATCCAGTCCACTTCTCTCCAATACCTTGCTGCATAGCTGCTTTCTTTGCTAATGCAATTGTACAATGCACAAAACTTACCTCGTCCATTAGAAAGAGTACTGCAAATAAAATGTCAAGTTAATCATGATATAATAACATTTGCTTGTTTTGTTTGTAACTTACAAATAACAGTATATTAAAATTAGATATTTTCAGTATTTATTGTTAAAATACTAGAAATGGTCAATGCTTGTGACTAATTTCATGTTCTGCAGTAAAAGTGTTCTGGTTACAGAAATAATCTAAAGCTGACAACTTTGATCTAAACAATAATACATCACAAGTTCAATAGTTAGAATAGAAAATTTTCACCTTCTTTTGCTTGTATGGGACAACCCTTTTTAATGTAATTTTACAAAAGTTTCAGTACAGTGTGCGATTATGGTTCAACAAAACACATAATGTGGAAGTCTAACTTATTTCATTTACAAGCTAGAGGCAAGAGCGGATGGACATAGGGACATAGATTGGATTGATAATAATATGGTTCTGTTTCCCTTCAGTTATTGAAGCCTAATTAAAATACATATAATATTGAATGAACTGGTATATAATAAATTTATTGTACGAAGAAAGATATTATTAGCTGACTTTCACTCAACAATCTCTTTATGTCTCTTATCGTAGTTATGAGATTATTTAAATTCTGGGAATATTATATTATTTATAATTACAAATTTACAACAATATTTAGCTACTAAAAACAGAATGTTTTAAATTTGAATCACTTTACCTTTTAAATGCTGTTTTTGTCAGTGAGAGTGCATTAATTATATTTATTTTTACCTCTAATCTTACCTGACTATTTCTGTATGAAAGAATAATGAAATACCATTGCAAGATAAAGTTTTCAAAGCTGTGAGAGCAATCTGGTTGTTTCTTTGAATTAATATTCATAAAGCCTTTCATTTTTTTACCACACTTTTTTGGAAGAAATTCTCTATTAGCAAAAGTATTGACCATTGGTATACATTGCTAAGAGCTATTTTGATTTTGTAACCGCTGCTTCGTAGAGCTGCTTTGTAGAGCATTTCTAGGGAACAGGATAATATACTTCATGACAATACAATTCATTAACATTTTTATCACACAATGCATAATTTTATGTGTCCAGACCAGATTTCTTCAAATTAACAGGTTGACCACTGTTATCACTAGCAAACTGTACACATGATTGCTTATGGTTTCTGGGAGCTTCAGTACACTCAGTCAACTTAATATATTGTTAAGCAAATATCTCACTTATACCAAACTTTTCCAAAAAGTTGATTTCTTCCAATTTCCTTTTGTATAATTCTATAACAGCAGTATGATTTTCTATATTGAATCATTATGTAATGAGAAAACTTCAAGCACCAATCATTTTCACTGATGATAACACAATATTCTTTCAGAAACAATCACATGACTCAAAATTAGGATTCCTTCTGCTACATAATGTCATTGTGACAATTGAGTGTTTCCCAGCAAATTGCTGGTACAATACAATACAATACATTCATTTTCCATTAGTCCCAATATAAGAGACTGGCTCTGCGGGATATGGAAAGTTGTCAATTTACAGATAAACAGTTTATAACAAAATAATAACTACACCACTAGATGTACAGTCATAGCATACATGGTACATTAAATAATTCCATTACAAAATAATACATACACCAGAAGATGTATACATGGTATATTAAAAAAAATCCATAACAAAATATTACATACACCACAAAATGTACAGTCATAGCATACATGGTACCGTAATTTGTAAACAATTGTGTAACAAACTACGAGGGTGAGTCAAATGAAAACCTTAAATTTGTAATAAAAAAACTAAATTTCGCTCCATTATCCTGTAAGTTGGTAAGCGTGCTACAAGCAGCGTGCGAAATGGCCTGTAAGTGGCAGTGCAGATGCACAAATACCATAGCAGTATCAGTATAAAGATGGCTGCCCCACTTGAGACTTGCACCAGGGAAGAACAGCGTTCTGTTATTCGGTTTTTGAATAGTGAAGTTGTGAAACCTATTGAAATTCATCGAAGAATGAAGGTTCAGTTTGGTGATGCATGTTTGTCACAGCAGCAAGTCTACGAATGGAGTAGGAAGTTCGCAAATGATGTGACTTCAGTGGAAGAGGCTTCTCGTCCAGGTCAGTCACAACGAGTTATGACTCCACAGAACATTGCAGCAGTTGAAGCCATAGTGATGGAAAACTGCCAAGTGACACTGAATGACATTGCAGCATATTTAAAGATTAGTCATAGTTCAGCACACAGGGCTGGCATTGGGGGGGGGGGGGGGTAAGCGGGTCAAAAGTACCCGGGCCCACCGGCTGATGGGGGGCCCCGAATACTGATTGTAGGGGCCCTCAGGCCATGAAACCAAGATCCACCCATTGTCTTCCAGCCAGATTGTAGAGCTAAAAAAAAAAAAAAAAAAAAAAAAAAAAAAAAGGTCGCCCATTTTACCCCGGGTCCGAAATTCCTTACACCGGCCCTGTCAGCACACCACGTTGTGCATGATGTGCTCCAGTTTCACAAAGTGTCTGCAAGATGGGTGCCACGGCAGCTGTCTCCTGAAATGAGAGAACGATGTTTTGATGCTTGTGAAGAACTTCTTCGGCGCTTTGAACGAGAAGGTGATGGCTTCCTTGCAAGAATCATTACTGGGGACAAAACCTGGGTTCACTTCCACCAACCGGAAACGAAGAGAGCGAGCAAGGAATGGCGCCATTCCTCATCACCAAAACCAAAGAAGTTTCGAACAGAACTATCAGCAGGAAAGGTTATGCTGACTCTCTTTTGGGACAAAAAAGGTGTCATTTTGGAGCATTACATGCCTAGAGGGACCACTGTCGGCCTGCAATCAAATCAAAGCAACATTGATTGCTGTCATCAGGTATCCTTTTGCAACATGACAATGCAAGGCCCCACACTGCCCGTACAACAGTTGCAACAATCACAGACCTGCATTTTGAGTGTCTTCCTCATCCACCATACTCACCAGACCTTGCCCCAAGAGATTTCCATATGTTTGGACAACTCAAAGATTAGAAGCAATGGGAGGAAAGAAGTTCCATTCTGATGAAGAGGTACACCATGTGGTGCATGAGTGGTTGCGCGGACTACCAAAAGAATTTTTTTCTGAAGGAATTTATGCACTTTGTAAGCGCTGGAGGACTTGCATTGAGCGTGGGGGAGATTATGTTGAAAAGTGATACAGCTTTGTACCACTTCTGCACAATAAATAATTTTTTAAAAAATATTTAAGTTTTTCATTTGACTCACCTTCATAAATACATACACCAGGAGATGTACAGTCATAGCATACATGGTAAATTAATTATGTAAATTACATTTACACAAGCAAATGGCAGTTATTTTTTAGATACCTCAGAAATAAATTCTTCGACAGAGTAGAAGGAAGTTGTCAATTAAAAATTCTTTCAATTTTTTCCTGAATTTATTCTTATCATCTGCTAGACATTTAATATGTGTTGGGAGCATATTGAAGATATGTATCCCTGAATATCGGGCCCCTTTTTGAACAAATGACAATGACTTGTAAGTCTTGTGAATATCATTTTTACTTCTAGTGCCATAATTGTGTATTTTACTATTTGTTTCAAACAAAGTATAATTTGTGACTGCAAAGGACATTAATGTGTATATATACTCAGACGCTAATGTTAAAATCCCTAACTTCTTCAACAGCTCACTACATGAAGTTCTATTACTAACCCCCACATAATTCTTATTACACACTTTTGCCCCAGAATATTATTCCATATGACAATAAGGAGTGAAAATAAGCAAAATAAACTAGCCACCTCATATGGAGATCACCTATAGCTGAAATTGTACAAATTGCAAACATGGCTGCACCCAATCGCTTTAGTAAGTCAGAAACATGTACTTTCCAATTTAAATTATGATCAATATACAAACCTAGAAATTTCACACTCTCTACCTCTTGAATGGACTGGCCTGCAAATTTTATGTCTGTATCTGGTGTTAATCTGTGTTATGTACTGAATTGCATATACTGAATTTTATCAAAGTTTAAAGGCAAGCCATTCGCTGAAAACCATTTATTAATCAGTTAAAATACATAATTTGAAATATATTCTGTAGATAAATCTGGAGTGTTTTTAATTCCTATGTTTGTGTGATCTGCAAATTGGAAAAATGTTGAGTTTTTAGATGAAACACAGGCTAGATCATTTATATATATATATATATTAAAAATAAAAGTGGCCCCAATATAGAACCCTGAGGTACTCCACATCTGATTAATTTCCACTCAGAAAACAGTGGACCTCTTTAGGCAGCCTTAAAATTCTCCATTGATACTTTCTATTTTCTATTTAGAAGGTAAGAACTGAGCCATTTATTAACAATGCCATCTATACCATAATACTTCAGTTTCTGTATCAGAATTTTATGATCTACACAGTCAAATAAATGGTTTAGATAAGTCACAAGAAATTCCCCATAGGAATTAATTTATCTACATAATGTAGAAGATATGTTCATTGTTACACCATAAATTATGTCACTACTAGGTAGAGTTAATACTTCCTCAAAGCTGAGACTGTGTAGAAAGAAATCAAATTAAGAGAAAAAGTTTCCCATTTCCAGTGAAGTATGCGCAGTGAATGAAAATAATGTTTCATTCAACAACATTTGATTTTTGTCTTAAAATATAAAGACCTTCTATACTGAAATGTTCTCTTTGGTTACCAAAATCAGTAGAAACCTAAAGTCACTTATTTAAAAGCGATTGCAGATTTACTAAATTTAGACGAGTGTTCATGAAATTATATTTATGTCTTTTTTTTCCAGCATGGAAGAATGTGAAGCCCTCTGTACAAGACTTGCAATTATGGTTAATGGAGCATTTCAGTGTCTTGGATCTACACAACATTTAAAAAATAAATTTGCGGAAGGTTTCACACTGAGTATCAAACTGAAAAAAATAGGTGGCATTACCACTGTTGAGAATAATCGTCTAGAAACAGTGAAAGAGTTCATCAGTTCAACCTTCCCAGGTAATTATCTCATTTATTCAGATGGTCATCATAATTATTTTAGTTTTTACCATGAAAGTAGTAATTGTTAAATATACTTAATCACTGTAAATTAAACATGGTATTTTATGATTGCTTCAAAGCTGTTAAGCGATCAAGTTAAAAAGAGTGACTAATAACAATTTATAAATACAGATAGAGGGCAAATAGTGCAGAGAAGAACAAAACTAAGAACACACAGCAGCATTAGTTGTTTGTATTTAGTAACTAGTAGAAAAGAAAGTCTTAAAAGTCATGGATAAAAATAAAACCAAGAGTGAAGCTTATGGTAAAATATGGAGTACAGTTTGAGCTGGATAATGTGTAGTGTGCTTAGGCGAATCTGGTATATAAGTTCATCGATATTTTTGTTTCAAGAAGGGGGGCTACATCAATACGTAAAAGACAAGATACATGCTATCAGGAAAATTACAAAATATTCCTAAACAGCTCTGAAAATACAACAGTTATTGGACAAAAGCAGCACTGGCTCTAGGATGTTATTACAATCGAGCTAGATTATAAATTTGAGCCCTTTAGTTAATGCTAAAGCAATTTAGTAAAATGTTTTTATTTATTAAATATAATTTATTTATTAATCATTATGAGGTCAATTTAATACAATCAACTTTTGTCAGAAGTTTTATATAACTTATTTAACTTGTAACTAATATAACAAAATGAAATTGAATTAAACAAGAACAGAATGTTTTTATCATAAAATCGGTGAAAAAATATTTGTGACCGAAGATAACAAAATTAAACGACATTGCTGTCAACATTGACATATATTCGAAGGAATGTTGCCACCACTTCTCTATTTCAGGTGGACATAATCTATAATCTACTTAAGTAATAGAGATTTTAAAATATTCTTTTTTAGCAGTCACACATTCTCCCCTCACTATATAAAAAAATGGTATCTGAAGAAAACCTTGAATTTAATCCGTCAGTCAACCACAATCAGCGAAACAAGTCTTTTGCAGTGGCCACATAACAATCCCATCTCCTGTGTCAGGATTAGTTGGCCGCATTTGGCTGAACAGTTACTTTTTGCTTATTAAATAGTTTCTTGTTTCATGTGTGTTATTGAAGCTTTAATCTGCACAAAATTGGAAATTATTATGGACTTTTTTTTTTTAAGAAATAATAATACCAAATGAGTAGCATGGAAAACTTGAAATTAAAAGAAAAAATGCTGATATTCCAACTTCTCAAAAATAGCAGTACATAAATATCTCTCGGGTTTCTGCCGGTTAATATATTTATTTGGATCTTTTAACTACGTTTCAGCAACTGCCATCGTTGCCTTCATCAGGTTAAATCTCTATTGTAAGGACAAGACACGACTGACTCGCGAGTCAGTCGTGCCTTTCCTTGCAATAGAGATTTAACCTGATGAAGGCAACGATGGCAGTTGCTGAAACGTAGTTAAAAGATCCAAATAAATATATTAACCGGCAGAAAACCCGAGATATATTTATTTCAACAATACGCCGGGAAAAACTAAAATGTCATATAGCAGTACATATTAAATAAAACTGAAGATTTTCCAAATACATATATAGAATAATTTATTTTTATCTGTACCTGCCATTTTAGCATTCTTGAGAATTTTTTCTTTCAAGAATGAAAATGAAGATATTAAAGAAGCAAATCTTGGCTAAACTTATTAAAGGGTGAGCTCATCATATATCTTAATTTAAATATAGACTGAACAGATGATGTGGAAGTGTTTATAAAGAATAAGTATTTGTTGAATGTGTCTAAAAAATAAGAAAAATATGGGATGTGTTCAAACATAAACAATAAGTGTACTCTTTTACTATATGGAGTACTCAGTTGTTATCCCAAACATCAATTTACTCTTATTCTTCCATGAAAAGGTGGCAACCATATTTTTCTGTGCCATTATTATTTTTCTCACATAAAAAAGGGACTGCTTATTATATTCTGCTTTTCACCCGATAGATTTACTGCACTGAAAAAATTCCTAATAAATTACATTTCTGTTACATAAGTGTTTTCATTTCACTATGGATCCACGAGACTTCCAGTACAGCTCTAGTTGTTACACACAAAACAACAGACCTGATGATGGTGGCAGAGCTAACTACCAAAAGCTTGTATTTTGTTAATTCTATCCAACGGAGAACCCTTGAGGACCTCATTTCAGAAATTCGCTGGGAAAGTCTTAATTCTCACTTCATTTCTCATGTTAATAAGAGAAAATTTGAATGCTATGTGTAAAGTAGGTTCTTGTTTTTGCCCCGGAAAACTAATTTTCAACTAAAATTTCAGTAGCATCAAATCCAGATAATATTAATTAATAAATAAATAATTTATGGGTAAAGTTTTCATAAGTGATTGTTAATAATAGAATGCACAGTAGTTTAATACCTTGTTTCATGCAAGGGCCACTTGGTACTCATGAACTTTTGAGTTTATTAAAAGAAATAAATAGGAAAGGAAAAGCTTTAAGTGTGTGTTTTTTTCTTTTCTTTTGATTATACCTTTAAGGTGCAATTTTTTTAAAAAAATTTTAGTACCCAAATATTTCCTTTTTAGTTATTAACCATAGGGTTAATATAAATCTTTGTTCATTAGGCTACAATTTCAAAATAAACTTAACATTTCTAGCATTCACAGATCCAGCTTTTTGTAACGCTCCAGTATGATGATAATGGGCTATCCCATATTGGATCAATTGAATGGCTAGGTCATGAACATGATAAAATAAATATTATGTTACTTTGAAGCCTGTTTTACTGATCTCTTTTTAGATTTTTTATATTAGGTCTATTAACAATCTTGAAAAATGAACACAGATAATTACTTTCTTATTTAACAAAAAAAATTGCAATAAATTTTATCTATTGATCATGAAGAGCAAGTGCATACCATACCATGTTACTTCGCCGACATGCAACTCAAGCCTTGTGATAAAAATACCAAAACATGCTAAGTGAAATCGAAACAAACAATTAACGCTGATGGTATAAATATAAATGTGCGCGCTCGATTATCGTGTCAGCACTATCACCGAGAGCTGAGGCTACATAGAAAAATTGTTACTTTCAAATGACAGCATAACAAATTTACAAGAAACTGTGAAAATCATTAATAATATCATGTTAGTCTTCACCAGCAAAAACAACAGTAATACCAGCTTCAAAAGTAATGAACTCAGTCTTGAGTATGAACATTAATAATGCCATAAATAATTTTCAAAATTGGGGTGCTTTTGATGGATTTCAGAATTCACCTGCTCCAACACCCTGGATATAAGAGATCATCACACTGTAAACATATTGCTTGTAGTATACAATTGTATGAGGAAACATTAATGTGACCTTTGGTCATACATTTTTAATTGGCAAGGTGCAGACCAATTTTATCTTACTAATATTCATAATTTATCATCAGTTCAAATAAAGCTTTTTGGGATCAACTGTGTTTTATAAGAAAGTATTTACAGTTTGTTTAATTTATTCACTGCAAAATTATTTTCTTTAATTAATAATATGAAAATTATGTTCCTGGCATATGAAGTTTCAAACATTTAATGAATCAATAACTGATTAAGTTAGAATAGTTTAAGTCATCTCAGGATTAATTGATGTGCTTTGTCTGTACAACATGTCTCTCATTTACATCTGCATTTTGACCGTAATAGTTCAGCCACAACACTGGATCAAGGCTGATGGGGTCAGGACTGTGCCTTTTTTAGGTTAGGGGCTGCTGGTGAAGGGACAGAAATAGATTATCAAAGTGATACTGGTTGCAGATTCGTGATGGGGAAAGTCACAGATATAAAAGAAATAGATGAAATGGCTGAAACAATAACTGACTGCGGTAAAAGTAGGAAAGAAGAGATAAATTCTGAAAATGTAAAGCCAGTAGTAAGGGTGTTAATGGTAAATTGTAGAAGTATAATGAACAAAGTAATTGAATTTGCAAACTTAATAGAGATGGACGAACCACAAGTAATAATTGGGGTAGAGAGTTGGTTAAAAGAAGAAGTACTAGACAGTGAGGTTTTTCCTGATGGTTACATAGGTTACCGCAGAGATAGAGGAGCAATTGGTGGAGGAGTCTTCATACTAGTTAGCAAAAACTACCACAGTTCACTGGCGTTCATAGATCAAGACCATGAGATACTTGGGGTAGATTTCTGGGGTAATACAAAAGAAAAAATCGGAGTGTTGGCTGTTTACCGCAGCAGAAGAATGACAGAAGAGGATGAGACTCTTGGGGAGAAATTAAATTAATACTCAGATTTCAGAGGTGAGAATAGAATCATCATCGGCGGGGATTTAAATTTACCAGGTGTAAACTGGGAAGGGAATAAGGTAAATAACACAAGGGAACAAAGATTTGCAAATATCTTAATAAGGGAAGGAGGATTTACACAAGTGGTTGAGCAAAACACTAGGGGATAAAATATTTTGGATATATTTCTAATTAAGCCCGATGAAAACCTTTTGAGGTATCAAGTAACTGAAGGAATAAGTGGTCATGAAGCAGTTCTGATGGGTATTAGAGGATTCAGTAAACCAGCAGCCAAAATTGAAGGGGGAAATAGGTACAATTATAAAAAGGCACAGGTTTCAAATTTGAAGAGATATTTCAGAGAACAATTCAGCAAATGGAAGGAAGGCTCAGGTACAGTAGAGTCAAGTTGGGAAGAGTTCAAGGAGATAATAAGAAAGGGGGAAGAAAAATTTATTCCAAAGCAGAAAATAAAGAGAAGTAGAGAACCTATGTACTATAATAGGGAAGTGAGGAGGTTAAAGAGGTTGGTAAGAAAAGAACATAACAGAGTTAAGAGACAGCAGGGTAGTAGGGAATATTTAAAACAACTAAACAAGGACTTAATAACAGCAAAGAAAATGGCTAAAGATGGGTTTATGAAGAGTATTGTCAGTGCAGGAGGACCATTGACTGATGCATCTAGAAATTTCTATGGCTTTATCAGGAAACTGAGGGGAAGGGAGGGTGTAGAGAAACTTATAGATCAGGATGGAGAAGAAGTTACTGACAATTTGAAAAAGGCAGAGATTTTAAGTAACTGGTTCAGTGAAAGCATTAGGGACAATAAATCAGGAACAGGAGGGTCTAATTCGGAGAACGAGCTTAACAACACAATTAGAAATGACGATAGTAAAAAATTTGATATATCCTGAGGAAATCATGAAGGAAATAAGAAAGCTGAAAAAACATAAAGGGGCTGGTGAAGATAATATTACTACAGATATCTTAAAGATAGCCGGATGTGACATTGTACCTTATCTTGAAATATTATTTAAATTGAGTCTAGACACTTGCTGCTTACCACAGGACTGGAAAAGTGCAATAGTAGTACCGGTACATAAGGGAGGGGTGAGAAATAGAGTTGAGAATTACAGGCCAATCAGTTTGACATCAGTGGTAGGTAAATTAATGGAAAGATTGATATGCAACCACATCAGAAATATATGTGCGGAACGTAAGTGGTTTTCAAGCAGGCAACATGGTTTCAGGCAAGGATATTCATGCGAATCTCAGTTGGTGGGATATATACAAGATAGTTCAGATGAAATGGACAAGGGAGGCCAAATTGATAGTGTAGCACTAGATCTGTCTAAGGCGTTTGACAGAGTAAGCCATAAGATGGTAGTAAATAAGGTAAAAACCATTGGAGTGGATAAGAAAGTCATTTGCTGGGTAGAAGAATTTTTAAAAGGTAGAAAACAGAAAGTTAGGGTTGGAAATGTAGTATCAAAAGAAGTGGAAGTAAAAATGGGAGTGCCACAGGGTAGCGTATTGGGACCATTGCTATTCATTATTCTAATGAATAATTGTGTTGATTGTTTACTATCTGAAATTAGATTGTTTGCAGATGACATAATGCTGTATAAAAGAATCAAAACGATAGAGGATTGTAAACAGTTGCAGGGTGATCTGGACAGGATATCTAATTGAGTTGGTAAACATGGAATGAAGATAAATGCAAAGAATAGTCAGCTTATTAGATACAGAAATAAAAACAAAAGGTTAATTATGAATATAAGGTGGTTAAAGAATTGCTTGCTGAAGTCTTGAAATGTAAATATCTTGGAATTACTTTTGATAACAAACTTAACTAGGCAGGACACATAGGACAGGTGGTAGGAAAAGGTTTCAAAGTTCTGCACTTGTTGGAGAGAGTGATGAGGGGATGTACGAGAGAAGTAAAGGAATTGGGTTACAAAACTTTGGTCAGATCATTGCTCGAATATGGTAGTGTAATATGGGACCCTCATTTTACGTATCAAATACAGGAGTTGGAAAGGGTGCAAAACAGGGCTGCTAGATTTGTTTCTGGAAATGCAATCAGTGACGGATATGATAAAGGAGGTGGAATGGGATTCATTGCAAGACATGAGGAGGATGAGGAGGGTAATGGGAGTGTACAGGGCATATACTGGCGATGAGTCATGGGAAGATATTGCAATAGGTATGAAAAGTAGTGCACGGAAGGGAAAAGATGACGATGACCATGACCACAAGCTGGTACTCGATTTCAGGTACAAGGGTGTAGGAAGATTCTCTTTTTTAGGTAAGGGTGTAGGAAGATTCTCTTTTTTAGGTAAGGGTGTCAGGGATTGGAATGAGTTACCAAGCGAAATGATGAATAATTTACCGAAAACTTTGAAAGAATTTAAAGATAAAATTTGTAGAGGGCAAATGTAGGTAGGTGCAGGATAGGGGGAAGATGGGTGTGTAGGGTAATTGCCACCGGAGCCTGTGCTCCATTGCAATTAAATTAAATTAAAGGCAGCACCTCCTAGCCCTGTTGAAATGCACTATAGGTAGTCTGGTGATCCTACCCGCCCATGGAGTCATTAGCAGTAGTCAAAGCTAGCAGCTTGTGTCGCCCAACTGCTGTCACTCTCTCTACAGCACTCTATAAGCAGTCAAAATCTAAGTAAAGAATGTCTCCACCTCCCTCTTCTTCTCCACAAGGAAGATCGAGGTGTGGGGCTGGAGATCATTTCTCATACCTCATTCACCACTCATCATGTTGAAACCTTTCTCATCCATTATTCTTAGCTTTACAAAGAAAAACTTTAAACAAATTTAAGTAATCCCCCCCCCCCCTTTTACAACCTAGTGGGCTAGTTCTTTTCTTATTAATTCTCAGTCAAACCAGCTATCCAAAAAAATTATATTTTTTAAAAAATAAATAATAAAACACCAAGTAATTTCTGTGTCATGCAGAAAATCTTGCAGGATATGGCTACCCGTTGGTTTCAGGTCCAATAAAACCAATACTAAGTGGAGACTGCCAGTTGCTACATTTATCTCTGATCACAGGTCTACTTACTATCTGACTGTATTATCCAACACGTGCCTTAAGCTCTTCCATGTTCTGACACAAGTTTACTGCAAGTACAAGCTGCACTGGAGTGCTATACAATTTAAAATCTTTATATGCTATTTGAGAAAACAATGTTTTTGCTTGGTTTTATTCACTTCTCTGACGTGAGACTTTTTTTTTGCTAAGGTATGAAAATTGAAATAAATTTTTTGAAATAAAGTTGATTATTTAATCTTTCAGCTGCCATTTTAAATGTTTTGTATTTCAGGAGCCTTAAAGAGGGAAGAACATGACCTTTTCCTTACATACTACATTCCAAATCCAAGCTTACCATGGTCACGTATGTTTGGTATTATGGAGAGAGCAAAACAGAATCTGGATATAGAAGACTATTCAGTTGGTCAAGCCACATTAGAGCAGGTAACCATTATCATATGCAATATAGTGGTGAAGGAATTCAAACATATTTCACATTGAAACATTATTATGATTTGCTTTATTGATGGAGATTTTGTAATGAGATCAAATGTCTATACAAAACAATAGGGTTAAGCAATAACAGAAATTGAAGGTAGGTACAGAAAGATTCATCATCAAGTATTGTTACTAAGACTAGTCATTAACTGTCTGTGTGAAAAACAAACACTATTTTACATTAAACACTCCGCCAAACCTTTAAACAAGTTCAAACGAAACATAACATAACATGGATGATGCACATTAGAGAATTGAATTGGAAACAATAGGGATAACACATCATTTGACATTTACAGGAAGGAACAGCTACTGATCACAAAGCATAAAAAATAGAAATCATTACCCAGAATAGATGAAGTGGAAACAGAGAGAAAAAAGAACCTGCGGAGCATACAGAATAACAGAATCTTTGATCATGATTAATAGTTTTTGGTTTAAACCCTTTGTCAGCAATTAATATGATGTGCAAAGCACAGGAGTGAAATTGTAAATTGTAAGACATTTCTTAATTGTGGTTGAATGGCTGAAAGTTAAAGGGGAAGGTAGAAAAGGAATTCTTTCCCTCACTCTTTCTGTGCAGGTAACTGTGTAAAATTCTGTAGCAGGTGTGACTGTCCTTGCTTTACAGATAAAACTTGGAGGGACTGCTACTTTGTACTCTAATAAAACAACAGTGAAGTAAAAATTAACTTAAATAAGTTTATGGATGCTTTTAGTTCTCATATAATTGCGGTTGATGATCAGATTAACTCCAAAAATTGATTTATAATTTGCAGAGCCTTTGACTTCATTCACATAAACAGAAATGCTCTCCATCTTTTTACTTTTGCTGCGGGACATGGTGTGGATAGTTATCAAAAGTTAAATTCAAATAATGCTTCCTGGATATTCTCATGGTGCGGAACTCAACATTACACCAATGATTAGACGTTAGCCAAGCATTGCGGACTATTCGTGTTTCTTGAAAAAGAAAATTCATTGACCTCTTCGAATCTTTCGAACCCCTTGAAATGTTTTATTTGTTCCAAATAGCCATTACATTTGTAGGACCATCTATTCTCGAATAAATTTGGACAGAACCAGGACTACTCATCTCATTGGTTGAACTTCATTATATTCATTGAGGTATATAATTCGACTGCAAAAATGTTTATTTTGTTACTGTATTACTTTATTTTAATATATTATTAACTTGGCTACATCATTCACTGTTCAGCTTTTGTTACAGTACAGTTACCCAGTTAATTGTGAAGCAAAAATTACAGACTTTCACATTAGTGAACGAAGAAAAATGACTAGAAACTACAGTATGGTTATTATACGTCTAATCCAGTCAAATAAGGTGAAAAAAATGGCAAACCTCAGAATGAAAGATAACAAGCTGAAAATTTGAATAAACCTATGTTTTGATATTTTATAAGTTTTCTCAAAAGTCTCTTAGAATCTCATATATGCTAGTCAAAATATTCAATGTCAAAGGTCACAAAAAACGGATTTTTACAAATATCTCGTTTCCTTTACTCTAAATGTTATTTTGAGTTATGAGAAACGTTGTAGAGCATTAAATTCTCTACAAATTTCGTCATAGACAATATTTCATAGATTTAACCCTTCTTGAGATAGAGCGTGGAGAGTGGGGAATGCTTAGCCGCATGGATCATAGTGCTACTTACGGTATGTTAACTGTAGAATCCAATAGTATGATTTATAATGTTAATTAATTATGAAAAACTGTAATTATTTAGTAATTAATAAATTGTATTTATGGATATTATATTATTTAGGAATATCATACAAAATTTAATAATATTAATAAGATATTTAAATTAAATAGTTTAAATGAATATTGATTATATTTTTATCTCCCAACAGCAGCTTACCTTAAATATAGTACGATTCAAGTTTTAAAGTGAAAAGAACTGTAGGCCTTTCAAGGTCTTACAAAGTGTTTTTTGGATGAAACAATGATTGTGCCAATCAACCAAGAAATTTTTTTATCAAGCCGATGTAATAACCAACTTTATTGAAATGCTTATTAAGAAATTAAAAACTGTTATCATCGCTACAAAACAAGCCTACATCATAGGAGAAGATATCGGCATACTAGTTCTTTTAATAGGATGTACTCAATCACATCAGCAAAACGTTGTTTTTTTTTTTTTTTTTTTTAAATGGTAAGAGTAATGTGGAAACACAAATATATTCGACTAAAAGCTTTGGCAAAAATCCTCGTTCCAAAAAAAACAATATTTTTACACGCTTTTAGTGGATGCACTTTTAAAAAAAAAAAAAAAAAAAAAAATCAATTATTAAAATGTTTGAGAAACATTCCGATTTGGATCAGATTATGTTTTTCAGCAAGAAAATTGTACTCTAGAAACATTGTTTGAAAATGGAGTACGTGTCTTTTTAGCAATGTATAATGCACCAAAATCAGAATACGACTTTTGATATATACAATTTATCAGATCAGCTAAATTCAACAAACTAGTCCAATTATCCACTCTTCCACCTGCAAGCAGGCCCACCGCTCGCTGTTTGAGCGCCCGCGTGCAATACTGATTATGCCACCCCTTGTCTAACTACAGCCAGTGGTGGATTTAGGAAATTTCCGAACCGGATCAAAAAACTGTGAGATTGCCGCCCCTTTGAACATTATTTGTCGCCCCCATTGTTGCCATTCCAAGTGTCGCCGGCCGCCCGAAGCAGCTGTTGACCTAAAAAAAAAAAGTCACCGGCTACATAATACGCCACAAATTTTGTCGCGGCGACAATTGAGTGGTAACTATCGCAGGGCGGCGACTGTCAATCGCTCGTTTTGCCGCCCCCCTCGATGTGCTGCCCGCGTGCGGTGCACGCCTTGCACGCCCGCTTACGGCGGCCCTGCCTGCAAGTGCATTAACTGGATAACACATCAATCATGTCTAGTATCAGATCCAAACTTGGTTAGGGAATGAATTAGAACCCAAGGAGTGAGGATAGATGTTGCAAAATGAGAATGTAATTGCAATGAAGGCTGATGTGGATGCAGAAAAGTAGAGTTGCAATGAGCCTCAGTTTGTGGCTAGTTTAATCGACAAGCATGCCTCAACACTTCATTAAAATCAGATGATCTAGACGAAGAAAGTAAATGTCTACCTAAAATCCTTGAAGCTTTAGAACCAAATTAAATGGATGACGACGATGATTATAATGAATTAGAAATTCAAGTTGAGCGACAAGAGGAGGAATACGACGATAAACATGAAGTATATTGAGCTGCATACTTGACATAAGAAGTAACAACAACAAAACTCTCTATATATTAACCTGAATTGTAATAGTTTTGTGATAAACTGTTGGGAAATAAAAAAAATTAAGCTATTTCATTTAAATATCTTATTATTAATATTAATTAAGTTAATATTAAATTAATATATGATTTATAAATAATATAATGTCCATAAATACAATTTATTCATTAGTAAATAATTAAAGTTTATTCATAATTGCAACATCCAAAATAATTAACATTATAAATTGTACTGTCTACTGGATTTTACAGTTAACATATCATATAGTAGTGTTATCGTCCATGTGGCTAAGCGCTCCCCACTCTCCATGCCCTGTATCAAGAAGGGTTAAATCTATGAAATATTGTCAATGATGAAATGTATAGAGAATTTTATGCTCTACAACTTTTCTCATAACTCAAAATAATATTTAGTGTAAAGGAAGCAAGATATTCATAAAAAAAAAAAAAAAAAAAAAAAAAAAAAAAAAAAAAAATGTGACATTTGGCCTTGAATAACTTGACTAACGTACATGAGATTCTATGAAACTTTTGAGCGAACATATAAAATTTCTAAACAAAGGTTTGTGCAAATTTTCAACTTATTATCTTTCATGCCAAAGTTTAATCCTTATTTGACTGGACTAGTCATTGTTTCCAGAACACAGGCAATCCGATATATACAGGCACACTGGTGAATTTCAGTTTCACTAACAAATATTAAAATCTGTAAAATTATTAAATTATGTGAACGTATCATCTCAAAGCTTAAACATTTTATCATATTATCTGAAAACTTATCATACAATTTTTGTGTAGCCTAGTGAATCACCACTTCATTTTAAGCTGAACATATTTCTTATTTCAAAATAAAGTGTTGAGTGTTCGCTTATATTTTTTTAATCAGGTTGTACATTCAATTAAAACCTGCTTGCACAATCCCCATATTCCTACATTTGTACACAAATTTAAAAAGTACTGCAAACAAGTAGGCTGATAGTTATATTTCATATAAAGTTATAGATTCAATGGGTCATTTTGCAAGAAAAACGCTTTGAAATCATATTCTCAACTAAAGCCGAAGATACCATGCCTCATGTTCTTAGGAACATTTTAGTACATGTCCCATTTCTGGGTGAAAAAAACTAATGAAACTTATAGATACTGAAAGATTCATGAATGTTTACATTTTCAAATGAAGGAAATGTGCCACATTTTGGAAAATTGCAGATTTCAGTTACTTAAAGTAAAGATAAGTGAAATTTTAAGTTGAGGGTAATTTAGGAAGACTTTAAATAGTTAAATGGTGAAAAACAACCCAAATTAAATGATGCTTGGTATAAAAAGATTTCGACCTCCTCGGAAGATTTAGAAAAAAATTATTAACTCATTAGTTAAATCTTTTATATATGCATGTGTGTGTCAAAATAGACGTGTGGATCCCTATATTCACCCTGCAGCCACCAATACTTAGCACATACCACTGATGATTGTGTGTGGTAGTAGCATGGAGTTTCCCATAGTGCACAATGTAGGCTGAATCGGGGACATTAACGTTTTTCGACCAAAGACATATGTCGGTATATTTCACTTTCCTGCCACAACTACATGGTGCAGACCACTGATGTTTGTATGTTGTAGTGGCCGCAATTCTCCCATCATGGTTAGATGTTGGTATCTATGCGAATGAGGGAGGTATGGTGGTTTAAAGTGTCAACGTAGGGAATTTTGCTATTTCCACCAAAGACGCGTGTGTCCCTTTATTTCACCTTGCTGCCATAACTACCAGGCACAGACCACTGTCTGTTTGAAGATCTCTCGGGCGTGCAGCCGGCTCATTTGGTCGTAAATGTACGAATTTTCGATGGCGTACCGTGCCATCATCTTCAGGTAGGGTCCAGTGGTCGGCGTTAGGAACGCAGTCCAGGACGCGACTGCTGGACTGCTCCGCACGCATCGATATTTATACCCTCCGACCCCGCCCTCCCACTCCCGCCGGGACGCTCTGATGGCGGTGGTGGGGGCGGTGCGTTACCGTGCGTCGAGCAGTGTCCATCAGTCTCTACGCCACCTCCGTCGCGCACAGTGCCTCGGCTCTGGTGTTTGCGGAGCCGCTTCAGTGCTGGGTTCCAAGCCTGGCTTAGTTGGAACCCGTTGTCTTTGTTTATGAGGTTACTCTGTAGCCGGATCTCGATGGCTTCCTTGTACACACAGTCCCAGAAGTGAGATGTGTTTCTCAGAACCTCGGTGTCCTCATATTTAATATTATGCCGTGTCTCAAGACAGTGTTCAGCAACTGCGGATTTCGATGGCTGCTGTAGTTCGGTGTGGCGTTTATGTTCCCTACACCGTTCTTCGATCGTGCGAACAGTCTGCCCGACGTATGCTTTTCCACACTCGCACGGTATGTGGTATACGCCAGGTTTCCTGAGACCTAAATCATCTTTAACCGAGCCGAGTAGGGCTTTAATCTTGGCCGGTGGGCGGTACACGCACTTGATGTTTTGTCGGCGTAGAATTCTGCCAATTTTGCTTGATACATTACCGGCGTACGGGATGAAGGCTGTGGCTCTTGGCTTGTCCTCTTCCTCAGTTGGTTCTTGCGAGGTCTTCCACCTGAAGGCATGCCGAATTTGGCGGTTGTCGTAGCCATTACTCTGGAAAACGTTCTTGAGATGTGTTAGTTCAGCAGACAAGCTGTCTTTGTCAGAAATCACACGTGCTCTGTGAACCAGTGTATTTGGCACTCCTTCCCTCTGTGACGGGTGGTGGCAGCTGGTGGCATGTAAATACTGGTCCGTATGAGTAGCCTTCCGGTAAACACTGTGCCCTAATGTACCATCCGGTCTTCTCTTTACCAGTACATCCAAAAATGGTAGTTGGCCATTCTGTTCCACCTCCATAGTGACTTGTATCTGGCTGTGGATGGAGTTCAGGTGTTGCAGGAAAGATTGAAGTTCTTCTTTTCCGTGTGGCCAGACGACAAATGTGTCATCAACATATCTGTAGAACACCGTTGGTTTTAACTGTGCCGATTCCAGTGCTGGAACTGATTGGCGAAAAATTTGGGCCTGAGCTCACAAAACTATTCAGCTTTGTCCTAACATCCACATATTTTCTCTTCGATGGACAGTATTATGAACAAACGGATGGGGTAGCTATGGGTAGCCCACTGTCACCTGTGTTTGCCAACATGTACATGGAGCACTTTGAGGATGAAGCACTGGAATTGGCACAGTTAAAACCAACGGTGTTCTACAGATATGTTGATGACACATTTGTCGTCTGGCCACACGGAAAAGAAGAACTTCAATCTTTCCTGCAACACCTGAACTCCATCCACAGCCAGATATAATTCAGTATGGAGGTGGAACAGAACGGCCAACTACCATTTTTGGATGTACTGGTAAAGAGAAGACCGGATGGTACATTGGGGCACAGTGTTTACCGGAAGGCTACTCATACGGACCAGTATTTACATGCCACCAGCTGCCACCACCCGTCACAGAGGGAAGGAGTGCTAAATACACTGGTTCACAGAGCACGTGTGATTTCTGACAAAGACAGCTTGTCTGCTGAACTAACACATCTCAAGAACGTGTTCCAGAGTAATGGCTACGACAACCGCCAAATTCGGTGCGCCTTCAGGCGGAAGACCTCGCAAGAACCAACTGAGGAAGAGGACAAGCCAAGAGCCACAGCCTTCATCCCGTACGCCGGTAATGTATCAAGCAAAATTGGCAGAATTCTACGCCGACAAAACATCAAGTGCGTGTACCGCCCACCGGCCAAGATTAAAGCCCTACTCGGCTCGGTTAAAGATGATTTAGGTCTCAGGAAACCTGGCGTATACCACATACCGTGCGAGTGTGGAAAAGCATACGTCGGGCAGACTGTTCGCACGATCGAAGAACAGTGTAGGGAACATAAACGCCACACCGAACTACAGCAGCCATCGAAATCCGCAGTTGCTGAACACTGTCTTGAGACACGGCATAATATTAAATATGAGGACACCGAGGTTCTGAGAAACACATCTCACTTCTGGGACTGTGTGTACAAGGAAGCCATCGAGATCCGGCTACAGAGTAACCTCATAAACAAAGACAACGGGTTCCAACTAAGCCAGGCTTGGAACCCAGCACTGAAGCGGCTCCGCAAACACCAGAGCCGAGGCACTGTGCGCGACGGAGGTGGCGTAGAGACTGATGGACACTGCTCGACGCACGGTAACGCACCGCCCCCACCACCGCCATCAGAGCGTCCCGGCGGGAGTGGGAGGGCGGGGTCGGAGGGTATAAATATCGATGCGTGCGGAGCAGTCCAGCAGTCGCGTCCTGGACTGCGTTCCTAACGCCGACCACTGGACCCTACCTGAAGATGATGGCACGGTACGCCATCGAAAATTCGTACATTTACGACCAAATGACCTGGCTGCACGCCCGAGAGATCTTCAAACATCAGATCCGCCGGGAAAACTTACGATTACACAACAGACCACTGTCGTTTATGTGTGGCAGTAGCCTGGAGTCTTCCATCATGCACTATGGTAATTGCATGTTGGTAGCTGGGGGAAAGGGGGGGGGGGTTAGTTATGGTGGTCGAAGGTGATCAACCTGAAATTAACTCTGCAACCAAAACTACCTAGCACAGTCCACTGGTGTTTTGTTTGTTGTAGTAGCCTCAAGTCTCTTAACGTCTACCATGGCAATTGCATGTCGGTAGCTACAAGGGTGTTGGAGATATGGTGGTTAAAATAGGTCGACATGAGGCATTTTCATACTTCAACCAAAGAAATTTGTGTTCATATATTTCACTCTACAGTCAAAAGTACCTAGGCAGACTACTGGTGTTTATGTGTGGTAGTAGTGTTAAGTCTCCCATAGTGGTCTATGGTGGTTGCATGTTGGAATCTGTGAGGATCTTGGAGATAAGCTGGTTGAGATGATTAACCAAGGGTATTTTGTTATTTCAGTCAAAGATGTGTGTGTCCTTATATTTCACTTTGAAAATACTACTACATAGCACATGTCACTGGTGTTTGTGTGTGGTAATGGCCTGAAGTCTCCCATTGTGCACTATGGTAGTTAGATGTCGGTAGCCGTGGAGGTGTGAGAGATATGGTGGTTTAAAATGGTTAATGTAGGGCATTTTCCTATTTCAACTAAAGACATGTATGTTCCTATATTCAACTTTGCAGCCATAAATATCCTTGTGCAGATCGCTTGTGTTCATGTGTGGTATTAACTTTGACTCTTCCATCATGCACCCTGGTGATTACATGTCAGTAGCTATCAATCAAAATTCTTCACAAATACGAATGGAGTCATGGGCACCAGTTAGTTGTTAAATAAAAAGGGAATTTCACTAAATAAACAAGGAGATAAAAGGAATATTTTTATGACATTGGTTTTTTGGAAATTTTATTTTAAGAATTATGTATAGCAAGATGGGAATTGATTAATTGTGAATTTGTATATTTTTTGTGTGATTAATTGCGAATTTGTGTATATTCATCATGTAAATGAACATTGTTTAATGCAGAGAAACTGTGTAGATGATATATAATATGATCAAGGACAGTTTATGTATGAAACACCGAGTGCGGTGGTGTAACGGCTAGTGTTCTGGCCTCGCATTCGGGAGGACGGTGGTTTGAATCCCCGTCCGGGCATCCAGATTTGGCTTTTCCATGGTTTCCCAAATCACTCCAGGCAAATGCCAGGATGCTTCCTTCAAAAGACCATGGCCGAATTCCTTCCCATTCCTTGTCCCCCATCCTTTCCCGTCTCTAAAGACCTCGCTGTTAGAGACACGTTAAGCAGATTTTTTAAAAAAAATATGAATCATTAATTATAAGTTTGTAATTGTAAGTGTTGATGTGACCCACGATGTTTAAAGAACAATTCTTAAATGTTTGGGTTGGTTTAATATTGATAATTTTGTGTGTAAATACCTATAAATATCTTTAAATTTCATTTCCGGATGTTTAGTGATGATTGTGATTGATTTTGTACTAATTCCATTTTTTTAATGTGGTTTTAGTTATTAGCCACATTGTAGATGGTTGAAAAACATCAGTCAGCCTTTTTTGTGTGTGTTATTATGGATTTTTAAGCAGGCGACAGAGTTGAGCAGTTAGTTGGAGCTGCTGATTACTTACAGTTTTAAGTGTTCAGTCGCTATAGTAACTTTGGATGAGTCTTATCGATGTATTACTGTTATGGAGCTCACTGAGAAATAAACATGAAGTGAAAAGTGATTCACTGTTGTTGTCATTTCACTGAACTATTTAATCTATTCAGTTAACCTTTAGGGGCAGGTAAAACCCTCTGGTGACCAATGACAGTGAACTGTAAAATGGAGGACAAAGTGATTAAAGGAAATCATCATTAATTGATCACAGGTCGAATTGGTTAATTACTTAAGATCATATCAAAGAGTTAGGAATTAAGGGAGAAAAGCAACATTTAAGCTGTTTAATGAAGAAAAAGAAGATAACAAAGAAACCATTTTAGTTTTCATATTCCAAACTGTTCTAACCACTAACTAAGTGATTAGAAAACTTTGGAATATGAAAATAGGGTCCAAAAAAAATACTAATGCTGATTGTTTTGCATTGTTAAGAGAAAATATTTAATGGTTTCACATAACTTTGATATTAGTAATAGTAAATTGAAGTCCTAAAATATTCTTGGAAAACAGCAGCAAACTGTAGCATCATTAGTGTATCTCCTGAGAAATTGTTGATAATTAATGAAGGATTGATCCTTTCATCACCTTGGGATTAAACATAATATTATTCTTAAATAAATGTAATGGTTCCACAAAGGAAACTTAGTGATAGTAGGGGATGTATGAAAAAATGGATGGAAATCATGGCAGTAATTTACAGAATGACTTGAAGAATATGGCGAAGGAGGCACCACATACCATATTGGAATTTATACGAGGGTGGTCTGAAAAGTTTCCGACCTCAACGTGAAGATGGCAGCACTCGTAAATAAAAGCTAGTGACTTTTGTTGTTTATCTGTTGACAGTTACTCACCAAAGTTTCGGCCATTTTGGATGCACAGTTGTCATGTAACAGTCGTTTGAGTGAGTTGATGTGAGTGCTTTTGTGAAAATGGACAAAATCGACTATTGAGTTGTCATTAAATATTTGATTTTGAAGGCCAATACACCTATGCAAATCAAAGATGAGTTGGATTCTGTGTATGGGGACTCTGCACCATCACTTACCACAGTGAAATTTTGGGCAGCTGAATTTAAACATGGCGCTAAGAGCTTGGGAGACGATGAATGTCCGAAACGTCAAAAACTGCAACTACCGACGAAAACATTGCCAAAGTTCACCAATTGGTGTTAGACGACCGCCGAATTAAAGTGAGAGAGATAGCAGAAAATATGAAAATTTCAAAAGAACTTGTTTGTTACATATTAAATCAACATTTAGGTATGAGAAAGCTGTCCGCGTGTTGGGTGCCGGGTTTGCTCACATTAGACCAAAAACGTGTTCGAATGAACATTTCCAATGCTCTGTTGGTGCAGTTTAGGCACAATAAATCCGAGTTTTGGCACCGATTAATTATTGTAGATGAAACTTGGATACACCATTATATGCCCGAAACATAATTACAGTCCAAACAGTGGACTGCAAAGGGGGAACTGGCTCCAAAAAAGCAAAAACTGTTTTTTCGGCTGGGAAAGTGCTGGTGACTTATTTGGGATGGTCATGGAGTTATTTTAATTGATTACCTTCAAAAGGAAAAACCATTACAGGAGCATACTACGCATCATTACTTGACAAGCTGAAGGCATAACTTGCGGAAAAACGGCCACATTTGCAGAAAAAGAAAATCCTGTTTCACCAAGACAACGCACCGCCTCACACCTCAGCGGTTGCCATGGCGAAAATTCACGAATTATGGTTTGACCTGCTTGACCATCTGCCTTGCTCACCAGATCTAGCCCCAAGCGACTTCTTTTTGTTCCCTCATCTAAAAATTGCACTCGGAGGACAGAGATTTTCGTCAAATGAAGAGGCAATCACCTTTGTGAACAATTATTTTGCAGATAAAACGCTGAGTACTATTTGGACAGGTTACAGAGATGGGAGCATCGCTGGGAGAAGTGTGTAGAGTTACAAGGAGACTATGCTGAAAAATAAAAAAAATAAAAATTCTGAAAACATGTCTTGTATCTTTGTTAGGTCGGAAACTTTTCAAACCACCCTTGTACAGGTCCTGAGTTACCAAGGTCAGCCACAGTTGGAACTAACAGCACAGTATGTAAACATGGAATTGAGGCATTACTTGGGAAAAGCTTGGGTTCTGTGGTGGGGCTGTGCTAGTGGACACCATTAGTAGATACAGTTTCACTAGGCACAGTCTGCAACTATGTTTTCCAAATGGTCAGCCATTGCTATAAGGGAGTCCACTTCCAGATATTATAATAGGATTTAATAGGATAAATATTATTTGTCCTCTAAATCATATACATGTACTTTATACATAATGATATGACACACGTCAAATATAAAATATGATTTACATTAAATTATTTACAATTACATTATATTATTTACATTAAATTAATTCATACAATTCAAATATTCTTCTACAGAGTAAAAGGAGTGGTATTGGAGGTATGATATCAACAATTTCTCAAAATTTCCTTCCTAATGTTGCTTTTACATTATGTGGTTATTTATTGAAAAGCTTAATCCCTATGTGAAATGTTCCATTTTGATACATTTTTGTTTTTGTACACATAATATGCAAATCTGACTGTTGACCTTGTGAAATGATCATGTACCTTGTTATTTGTTTTAAGAGCTGCATCTTTACCTACGACATTATTTCTAAAAAAACATAATGGTTTCAAAGATGTAAATGCTTGGTAGTGGAAGAATATTCATATATTTAAATAAGGGTCTACAAGATTCCCATGATTTGTGATTTGTCATTATTCTTATTGCTCTCCTCTGAATTTTGAAAGTACTTAGTGCATCTGATGACAAACCCCAGAATATAATTCCATACTTTATTTGAGAGTGAAAATGGGCAAAGTTTGCATTTTTCTAAGTTTGTTTACTAGTGGTTAATTTTAAGATATGTAATGCATAATAGATTTGATTTAATTTAGAGTTCAAATATTGAATATGTCTATTCCATTTAAGATCAGATTGAATCCATAAACCTAGAAATTTTTAATCTAATTTGTTTGCTAAAGTCTGATTGTTCAAAATAATATTTGGGTTGGCAGGGTTCCTCTTTTAAGCAGTATGGAAATTTACAGCAATGGTTTTTTCACAATTTATTATTAAATTATTGTTTTTGGACCATTCAGATAGCTATTTAGTGGTTTTATTAATACTTTGCTGAAGAACCTCTTCGGTTTCACCTTTCATTATAAGTGTTGTTGATATGATAATCTGCCAAATCTAACAAATAACAAGGTACATGATCATTTCACAAGGTCAACAGTCAGATTTGCATAGGAGGGCAGCCCCAAACAATTTACCAGGGAAATGGAAGGTGCCGGATGGGAACGCGTTTCTCACTTGACAATCATTCAATAATAACAATTCATTTATTAAGAAACAATTCAACAATATCAGAAAATGTAATGCAATGTAAGTGAGACTAGTGTCACTTATTTTCAAACCAGATACAATACCCCAATCACAATGCGGAATGTAGTCCCTTAACATTTTCACAACACTTCACAACAGATAAATTTCTAAGCATAACCTTACAATTACTATGCACACAAAATAAGTAAATATTTCTGCAAATCCCGGAGGGATAAGACATAACACGGTCCGCACTTGGGCCTGGGTAGGAAGTTCCGGGTGGAAGTAAATAACTCCACCTGCGGGTCCGCACCGCTGGGTAGGCCGCGCCCAGTAAACACACTGTCGTCCAAATGCCCCCACGGCGAGCTCACCGAGTGCGCTTGGAGAGTCTGGGAGATCAGCGCCTTGATCACGCTCACAAATGAAACAAATACACCAAAACCATATTAACCATCATGCATACAATTATTAAGAAAAATTAGAATGTGGTTAAGCGCACACAATTATTAGTTAAGGCGATAGTGGCGCAACAGCTTAAGAAACACCAGAACATACTATCCATAATTCACCGATTTGTAACGGTTTGCACCATCATCAGCCACCCTTCACATGTAACATTACACAGTAATTCCATGCAATTCGAATCAAGCACAATTCAACCACATATGTGCCAGTCCATAACTAGACCAGGAAGCATAGAACACGAGCCTTACAATCAGATAGCTGGAGGTAGACTTAGTGCACAGTTGTGGATCACTGGGTAACGGGCGCCGTCCAACTAACTGTCCACAACACCGACAACCGGCCCAAGGAGGAGCGACCATGAACACAGAACCAGAAGCAATAGCGATCGCTCTCACAGCCAAGCTGCCAGGAAGTTTCAATCAGGGGAGCCCGTTGTAACCTTAGAGCTGCAGACAAGTTCCGAGACAACTAGAAGGATGAACAGAAACGTGAGCACAAGGCCCCCCATACACCGAACCGCGGAGCAGCAAGACCTCCGTGACGCCACACCACTCACTGCCTCGAGAGCCACCGAGCCGCCCCTTTTATCTGTGCCAGGGCAACGATATAAACACCAGTGCAGCAGGAATCGACTCAGGTCCCGACAAAAGCAAAGAGAACACGGCGGCGGGCCGCAAATATATCGAACGGTGAGAAGGACGGTTCAATCTCCCCGCCACAAACCAAAGACCACCTCTCGCCGCTGGACAAGGCTACAACTTGAGCTGGTTTACATGAATGCGCAGTTTTCTGCGCGTTTTCGGATCATGAATAATAAAGTTGACCGGGCTCAAAATCTTTATTATCTTATAAGGCCCTAAGTAATACGGAATTATCTTGCCTTTTCCTTGATGGCTCCCTTGCTGACGCCCCGGAGTATTACGAAGGAAAACGACGTCACCTACCCTGCCGTGAAGGGATTCCTGTTCTTATTATAGCGGCGCTGCTGCCGTTTATGCGCCATCTGTATGTTAGCTCATGCACTGCTCCCAATTATCCCTTAATGTCTCAGGGGTAAACTTAGCAGGGATGAGATCGTTAATGTCCCACAGGTTGGACAAGGGCGTATTAATTGGGTAAGCGAATAGCAAAGCCGCCGGGGTAGCATCCGTAGCTTCATGCTTCGCAGTGTTAAAGGCTAAGCTTAACCAGGGGAGTGTTTGATCCCATTTGGTAGGCGACTTAGTGTGATACACGAGCAATGCAGCTTTAAGATTTCTGTTAACTCTTTCGGCAAATGATGCCTGAGGATAGTACGGGGTAGTGGATTATATGTTTAACAGCGTGGTCAAAACAGAAATTCTTAAATTGCGATGACACAAAGGCAGGAGCATTATCCGTGACAATGGCACGGGGAGGCCCAAAGACAGAAAATATACTGACCAGCTGGTGAATGGTAGTGTGAGTCGTCACAGTCCGTGTGGGAAGGAGCCAGGACAAATCGTGTAAATGCGTCGACTGCTACAAAAACGTAGTCGATTGCCTTGCTTAGTACGAGGAAGGGGGCCGACGTAATCGACATATATCTTATCAAAGGGGGCTTGTTCCCTATCAGATTGGAGCATGCCAAACTCAGGCCCTGATCGCGGCTTGCCTCTTTTACAATCTTCACAACGCTGAATAAGCTGTTGAATGTCGCGACGAAGGGTCGGCCAAGTTAACTTTTGGTTAATCTTGGCCAGTGTCTTCTTAAGGCCTAAGTGGCCACCCAAGGGTGAATCATGGTAATAGGCAAAGACGGGAGCAACAAGAGCTGCAGGCAAACAAATACGCCAGTTATCACTACCACTCGATTGCTGACACAAGACACCTTTCTGTAAGGAAAAACGTGCCACCGGAGTACCATTAAGAATCCTCTGCCTAATGGGACCCCAAAGGGGATCCTGATCTTGCTCTTGCTTAAGGTTGGTAAATAATTGCGGGTAGTCCGATAGAATAGCATTAGCCTGTACCGGTTCCTGGGCCATGGGTTCTAACTCAGTGTCATCCTCAAAGATGCGACTCAACGCATCGGCGACTTGATTTTCCGTGCCACGGATATGACGGACATCGAAACGGAAGGATGAAATACTGAAGCGCCCACCGGGCTATCTTACCAGATTTACGGGGCTTCGCTAATACCCAAGAGAGAGCCTGGTTATCGGTCTCTAACAAGAAGTGTTTATGCTCCAAGTAAAAGCGAAATTTCTCTAGGGCGAATAAAACAGCTAAAGCTTCGCACTCATAAGTAGAGTAACGAGTTTCGGTATCAGTTAACTTTCTTGAAGCAAAGGCAATGGGCTTTCTACCATTGTCCTCAACCTGTAAGAGGACCTGCTGCTAGACCAGAATGTGAGGCGTCCGTCTGGACGACAAATTGCTTAGCAAAATCAGGAATCGCCAAAACCGGCGGGTTGGCTATAGCATATTTAATATTTTCAAAGGCTTGCTGCTGGTCATGCGTCCAGGTGAATGGTCTGCCCTTTTTACGCAGATTCGTTGAGGGGACCTGCCAGGTGAGCAAAGTTAGGAACAAATCGCCGAAAAATAATTGGCAGCACCTATAAATCTCGCTACTTGTTTCCTACTTTTGGGAATGGGAAAATTTCTCAATACTTTGGTCCTATCCTGGTCAATACGGATGCCCTGAGGAGACACCAAATGACCTAAGAATGATATCTGATTATGAGCAATATGAATTTTACTTGGTTTGACAGTCAAGCCAGCTTGCCGCAGTCTGGTCAATACTTCTTGAAGATGGGAAAGATGTTCGTCGAAGGTAGGACTATAAATAACCACATCGTCTAAATAATTATAGACACAACGGAACTTAAGATCAGATAAGACATTATCCAACAAACGAGATAAAACCGCTGCCCCAGTGGCCAGGCCAAAGGGTACCCTGTTAAATTCATACAGGTTCCAATCTGTATTATAGGCTGTTAAGGGTTTAGATTGTTCGGCTAGGGGTATCTGAAAATAGGCTTGATTTAAATCCAACACGGTAAACCAAGAAGCCTGAGCAAACCAGGTGAAACAGTTGTGGAGGTCAGGAAGGGGTACGGATTCCAAAACGACCTTACTATTTAAGCGTCGGTAATCTACTACCAAACGATAATCCTTACCTTGATCTTTAGGCACCAAAAAGGCAGGAGAGGCATACGGTGATGTGGAAGGCCGTATAATGCCCTGATCCAGCATAGATTGTACCTTCTGCCTTAAGATGTTCATCTTAGGCGGTGAGAGTCTATAGGGGGCCTGACGCACAGGTTTATCGTCAGTAAGGGTGATACTATATTTGATTAGGTGGGTTTCACCCAACCTGTCTGAAAGAACATCCGGAAATTGGTTCAAAATTTTACGAATTCGCTCCGTCCTCTTATGATCCAAATGGTCTAATTGCAACCTATCCTCTCCCTGACGTACTGGTGTTAATTAAGGTGGACATTCTACAAGAACAGAACGCTATAACTTGCTGAGGAGAAAACTTAAAGAAGAAGGAATTTGAAGAACAATCCAATACCAGACCAGTGCGTGTAATGAAATCACATCCAAGGACTAAGGGAGTACTTAAATCTTTGGCCAAATAAAGATCCACTGGCCATGAGAATTTAGCAATAGAGACACTACCACGTACAACGGCTACGAGGGGTAACATACGCCCATCGGCAACCCGACATCTCTCGCTAACCGAACGTGGAGCTGAACATTTAAGGAGGTGAGAATATTCCAAATACCAATTATAATTAATTAAGGAATAAGTGCTGCCAGAGTCAAGTAAAGCACACACTGGTTCCTGGCCTATGGTGGCACAAACGAAGGGTAAACTAGAAGATCTATTTATATTACCATGAATTGAGGTATAACAGGATTTAGTTCGATGGTTTGTGGGGGGGGGGGGGGGCCTGGCGTCATGGTTTCCCACGTGGCCTTCTCGCAAGGGAACAATTACGCACCAAATGGGAAGGTGCACCACAACGGTAACATCTTCGCGGATTAGAAACTAAGGACTCACTGTGAGAGTTTTGAACTTGCAAATTGTCAGAATATTTAATTCGTTGGCTATCGGCGAACGTAACTGCTTCGGCCGAATTAAGTAACTCTTGGAGTTCAAGGAAGGATGCAGGTTGTTTTGAAAAAATCATACGTGATCTATCTTGCGGGCGCATACCCTGAAGGATCGCCGTAATGATTTCTGATTCGGCCAATGACATGTTAAGGGCCGATGCGGCTGTACGCACGCATAGTATATATTGCGATAGGGGTTCCTGATGTCCTTGAACTTTCCAAAAATACTGTCGTTCTAGCTCAAGCCTCATACGGAGAGACAATTTAGACGCAATTATGTCATGTTTCAAATCTTGAATGGTGCCCCCCGTTTGCAAGGTATGAGCCAGCATCTCGGTCAAAGTCGACCTAGTAAGGGGATATAACAAAGATAGCAACACAGGATGTGAAATTCCCAAAGATTCAGCATGCACGTGAAACTGTTCTAGTAACCACAAAACCTGCTGAATTTGCTGTAAATTATTGATTTGTAACTCAGAAATATTATTAAATAAGCACATAATCGGATTTGGCAACTTAGCGAACGCACTATTTGTACTGAGTGAGGCCGGTTGCTCCGTTAACTGGCTGTCTCTTTGCAACTGGTTTAATTGAATGTTAGCATTACTATCTAGCCCCAATTCACAAACGCGATTTTGTAATGCTGACACTAATGTCAACAAGTCGTGCCTCAGGCGTTGCTGCTCATCATTCAATTTTACTGCTTGCACATCGAACAACTTATTACGAAGGTGAACTAACTGAGCCTGTACTCTCGCAACCTGATTAGCAGTAAATGACGAAGTTTCCATCAATTCCAGATTACTACGAAGCGCCTGGAGGTCATCCGAAACATTGGATAAAAATTGTCCTAACTCACCAAAGGCTTCAGGAGCGAGCGAGAGTGGCGCCGCGAGGGCCTCGCGAAGTCTTGCTGCTATCTGGGGCACAGTGCCCTCCTCCAGAACATTACGTATGCGGCACTCATAAGCCAGTTGTTCTTTCGAAGATAGCGAATCCCTGGGCAGTGTCTGCAGCTCATCTTGGTAATACCTGAACTACACAAATGAATTAGTAACAATGCAATAAGAATAGTAACATAGACAGAAAAGGAAAAGAAAAAAAAAAGGAAAAAAAAATTATTACAGTTAATACTATGTGAGAAATGCGTACCCAGAGGGGGGGATTGTGGCTCTGCTACCAGTGATATGATAATATTAATAGGAGGGCAGCCCCAAACAATTTACCAGGGAAATGGAAGGTGCCGGATGGGAACGCGTTTCTCACTTGACAATCTTTCAATAATAACAATTCATTTATTAAGAAACAATTCAACAATATCAGAAAATGTAATGCAATGTAAGTGAGACTAGTGTCACTTATTTTCAAACCAGATACAATACCCCAATCACAATGCGGGATGTAGTCCCTTAACATTTTCACAACACTTCACAACAGATAAATTTCTAAGCATAACCTTACAATTACTATGCACACAAAATAAGTAAATATTTCTGCAAATCCCTGAGGGATAAGACATAACACGGTCCGCACTTGGGCCTGGGTAGGAAGTTCCGGGTGGAAGTAAATAACTCCACCTGCGGGTCCGCACCGCCTGGTAGGCCGCGCCCAGTAAACACACTGTCATCCAAATGCCCCCACGGCGAGCTCACCGAGTGCGCTTGGAGAGTCTGGGAGATCAGCGCCTTGATCACGCTCACAAATGAAACAAATACACCAAAACCATATTAACCATCATGTATACAATTATTAAGAAAAATTAGAATGTGGTTAAGTGCACACAATTATTAGTTAAGGCGATAGTGGCGCAACAGCTTAAGAAACACCAGAACATACTATCCATAATTCACCGATTTGTAACGGTTTGCACCATCATCAGCCACCCTTCACATGTAACATTACACAGTAATTCCATGCAATTCGAATCAAGCACAATTCAACCACATATGTGCCAGTCCATAACTGGACCAGGAAGCGTAGAACACGAGCCTTACAATCAGATAGCTGGAGGTAGACTTAGTGCACAGTTGTGGATCACTGGGTAACGGGCGCCGTCCAACTAACTGTCCACAACACCGACAACCGGCCCAAGGAGGAGCGACCATGAACACAGAACCAGAAGCAATAGCGATCGCTCTCACAGCCAAGCTGCCAGGAAGTTTCAATCAGGGGAGCCCGTTGTAACCTTAGAGCTGCAGACAAGTTCCGAGACAACTAGAAGGATGACAGAAACGCGAGCACAAGGCCCCCATACACCGAACCGCGGAGCGCAAGACCTCCGCGACGCCACACCACTCACTGCCTCGAGAGCCACCGAGCCGCCCCTTTTATCTGTGCCAGGGCAACGATATAAACACCAGCGCAGCGGGAATCGACTCAGGTCCCGACAAAAGCAAAGAGAACACGGCGGCGGGCCGCAAATATATCGAACCGTGAGAAGGACGGTTCAGTTGTGTCATCTGCAAAGAGAATATTATCGTCTGACTCAACATTTTCATTAATGTGGACAATGAATTTTTTATGTTAGAGTTGTTCCTGGGGATTAAAAATAGAGGAGCAAGGAGGTACTGATTGCAGATGAAATGCAGGAGAAGTCATCAATTTTTGTGAGACAGATAACTCATAATCATAATTAGAAGAATATACCAAAAGTAAATTATAAGGCTGCTACTAGAAAATTAAAGAAGTATAATATGAAAAAGGTAATAGAATTTAGTAACTTGACTGAGATGCATAAATCACTAGAAGTTATAGGGATAGAGACTTGGTTACAGGAAGGAGTACTATACTAAGAGGTCATCCCAGTGTGTTTCAGAGTGTACCATAGAAAAAGAGGAGGATATGGTGGAGGGGTATTTCTACTGGTTACCAAAGACAACTGCAGTTGACTGGTGTTCCTAGATAATAATCATGAGTTACTGGGAACTGATTTCTGGGTAAATATGAAAATAAAGATAAGATGTTTGGGTGTTTACCATATTGGAACAAATAATTGCTAAGATGAGGTCCTTGGGGGAAAACTAATTTTTTATTTTGAGTTTAGAGATGGGAGTAGGGTAGTTATTATTGGCACCACTGCTGATGACTTCTCTTTACCAGTCATGTATTGGGAGAATAAATGATTAATATCACAAGATGATAGAGATTTTCAAACACCTTATTGATGGAAGCAGGCTTCACAAAAGGGAACAAAATATTTGAGATATCTCTAAATAAAACCTGATGATAACTGCGTATGGAATCAGATTACAGAAGGAGTTAGTGATCAAGCAGCAATTCTGCTGGGTGAAGAGGGTTGAGTAAATTAGTGACCAAAATTGTAGGTGGTACCTGATACAGTTCTAAAACTGAAGAGGTAAAGGTTCAGTATGTGGAAAGAGGACACCAGGACAGTAGAGAGGAACTGGGAACTGTTTGAGGAGATAATAAGAATGAAGGAAGACATGTTTATTCTGAAACAAGAAATAAATAGAAATACAGAACCTTTCAACTATCATACTATTATAGGTACGTGAGAGGGCTAAAGAGGCTGGTAAAGAGAAAACACGAAACAGTTTTAAAAAAAGTAATTTTAAAAAAATAGGTGTTTGTGAGGATTTGAAACTATTAGACAAGGAGCCATTAACAGAAAACAAGGAATATACTCGTGTATATGTGTTCAAGAAAATATTATGACTGAGGAGGGATCATCAAACGACACAACTATAAATTGTTTGACTATGTTAGGAAATAAAAATTAAAATAATGTACACAGACAGTTATGGTTTAGCATGGAGAAGAAGATACACGAGACTTGAAAACAGCAGTTTTTTTTTCCAATCTGTTTAATGAGACCTTTCTGGATATCTTCCAGTTACAAAGGAGAGAAATCAAAGCTGTAATTTCTCCTTGTAAGTAGAAATGAGCAGACTAAGAAATGTGAAATAGTTACTGAGGATATCTCAAGAGTGTGTCTTAAAAGTGTAAATATTCTGGTAATGATAAAATTACCAAGGCCAGTGGATGCAGGTTCAAATCCCCATCTGGCCATCCAGATAGCAGTTTTCCACAGTTTCGTGAAATAACTCCAAGCAAAAATGCCATGATTGTTCATTCAGAAGGCCATGACTAAATTCTTTCTTGTCCCTTTTCGTATATTCTACTGCCTCTAATACCTCAATGTCAATGAGGCATAAAGTAACATTATACAATTATGGTGTATTAAAGACGGGGCATATACTGTTGTTCTATACCCATAAATATTGTTTAGATGAGGTCGGGATACAATTTGTATATCATGGGATTGGAAAAGTCCCATATAATTACCAGTCTATAAATGATGGTAAACAAATGGGGTTAAAAAGTACCTCAGTGGTAGGTAAGCTGATGGTGTACTTGGTATGCGACTACACCAGCAAGGAAATAAAGTGGTTTGCAAAACAGCTGCATGGTTTTAGGCGAGATTATTCATACTCATATAGCTTATAGCTAGTGGGCTATACATAAATTTCTTAATATTAAATGGAGAAAGGAGGCCAATTTAAAACTGTAGCTCTAGATCTCTGCCCTATTTAACTGAATTGTTCGTAACATTAGGTGTGTCGTTACTTGTTATCTATGTTCCATATGGAAGCAGAATTCAGTTTTCTCTGCAAGAACCAATCCTAAAATACAATTCCAATGAACAAAAATCAGATAAGGATATGTATTTGTTGCACAATAAATGTGTGTCAAACTACCCATATTTCGATCAACTTTGTATAAATTTTATATACTTGATGTCTTTCTCACATAATATATATTAAGGAACGTGTTTACCAAACTTAAGACCAATAAAACATCTTTGTGGGTCCCTGATGTTGCAGAAGTCCTGGATAGAATGTACATAGAAATATTTAATAGCATACCATGTACTTGCTTATTATTTCACTTAAAATACATTTAAAATCAGTTTTCATTAGTTGTGTTAGTTTTTACTTGCAATTGTGTGAAGTATTATTTTGAGACAATGAGAAAAATTTCAGAGAATGCTATTATTCTTTTCCAGGTGTTCCTGTCTTTTGCAAAGCAGCAGATACAGACTTCAGATTTACAAAGATAATTTGCCATGGTTATGGAACATCCTTAAAATCAGTTTAGTTTTATTCACTCCACCCAATGCTTAACCATTCTAATAATAGACTACTATGCATTTTGCGAGAGTCATCATATTTTTATAACATATATATATGTGCACGTGTAGAGTATTGTATTCATTGCAATTGTTTAATACATAAATGTATTGTAATTATTGTATTTTTATATTTTTAACACATAATACTAAAAATAAATTGTTTTTGCTTTCTATTTTACAAACAGCAACAAGTGACGGACGTAATATTATCATCCATCTACCTTTAAAAAAATAAATCATAACATGACAACCAAAATAATAAACAGAAAACAGTTTATTTACCTGTGTAACTGATGAAAATTTAAAAAAATTCATTTTTGCATGTAACCCAAGTATAGGGATTAAAAATATTCCACACTTCTCTACTGAAAATATTTGAAATTATCTCTTTGACTTGTCTCTAACCTGTGATAAAATTCAGTACATCACATGGCATTAAACATGAAATTTGCAGGCCAATCCATTCAAAAGGAAGAGAATGTGAAAATCCTAGGTTTGCATGTAGATCATAATTTAAATCAGAATGTTTACAATTCGTGAATTTCAGCTATAAAATTAGCAAATCTCTATATGGAAAAATTAGTTTACATTGTTCATTTTCACTTCTTAATGTCATATGTCTTCTGAGGTGATTCAACTCAGAGTATTAAGAGCCCAGAAGAGTGTAATAAGATTTGCATGTGAGTAGAACTTCATGAAGAAAGCTGTTCAATGAGTTAAGAATTTTAACTTTTGCAGTCTAGTAAGTATGCAAATTAATATGTAATTGTAGGTTTTTCCTGCAAATCTGATGCTTGAAGATCTCTCCGTGTGATTTCTGACAAAGACAGTCTGTCTGCCGAACTAACACACCTCAAGAACATGTTCCAGAGTAACAATCGCCAAATTCGGCGTGCCTTCAGGCGGAAGACCACTCAAGAACCAACTTACGAGGAGAACAAGCCAAGAGCCACAGCCTTCGTCCCGAATGCTGGAAATGTATCAAGCAAGATTGGCAGAATTCTACACCGACAAAACATCAAGTGCGTTTACTGCCAGCCAGCCAAGATTAAAGCACTACATGGGTCGGTTAAAGATGATCTGGAACTTAGGAAACCTGGCATATATCACATACCGTACTACTGCGGGAAAGCATACATCGGGGAGACCATTCGAACCATCAAATACCAGTGCAATGAACAAAAATGTCACACTGAGCTACAGCAGCTGTCAAAATCAGCAATTGCCGAACATTGTCTAGAGACACGGCATATTATTAAATATGAGGACACCGAAGTTCGGAGAAATACATCTCACTTTTGGGACTGTGTATACAAGGAATGTAAAGAGTCTGGTGGCTAAGTGGTTAAGGCTTCTGACTGGAGATTTAGGTTCAAATCCCCAGAGACAATACAACAAATCCCAGTCTCAGCTAGGATTTCCAAAGGCCCTTAACCATGGAGGTAGGAGACAAGGTGTCGCTAAAACTGCGAAGCCGCCTGTAAACCATGCAGTCGACTGCGCATGCGCGGCCGTCATATTCGTAGGTTCAAAACATTGGTCTGTTTTCATTACCTTCCCAGCTATGAACATTTCATGTTTGATATTTCAAAGTGTTTTATAATGCCACCTTGTTTTGCTTATGGTTGCACAAGCAGAACAAGTAAGAAACAACATGGAATAACATTCCATAGGTAAGTCACATTGTAATTATTGTTCTTGATGTGTTTGAAATGCGGTGCCTGCAAGAGTAGGGCCTATCATTATAGGTTTACAATGGCTGTTAAAAAAGTTTATTCACAGCTCTCAATAGTACGGCGGTGTTATCAAATATTTGTTGATGCAGAGAACCATTCTATCTTATGATTTTTCACGTAAAAGGTTAGCCTAATTGTAAATGAACGTTCAAAGTCTGTGCTAAGTGGATCAAGTTTGCAATTCAGCGTATACATTATTCTACGTTCTTTAGTCCAGTTGTAATTTATATTGAAAGTGTATAATGAAATTAATTGTGATTATTTGTGCTATGTGAACTAGGAATCGTTATGAAGTCAATTTTATCTGAATTGTAATTCGGGATACGTTTCAAGTGTTTAGGTGAGATTGCCTCGTTTGATTTTTTTAGCGGCAATATTGAGTCACATGGTGATTAGGTTCAAATGCAGCCTGTAGCACAATTTATTTATATATCATTTATTTATTTGTTATTAGTTATTAGTAATTTTTTGAACACCATGTTAGTGACACAAGGTGTATCGCGATGTAAACTACTCCCATTTAAGCTTGCATGGCAGCACTCGACAGTTCTATCATTACCATGGCACCACAATCTGATTGACGAATTCTTTTATAACTTCATGAAACAAATTGAAAGTAAAGAACAAATTTTTTTGATATCTTGCTTAGTTCTCTTTTCTTTTGCTCCAGGCCGCATGTCGACCTAACCACTTCACTTTTGAGACAGTATATATCGAGAACTAAGCGAAATATATATACACATAGATTATTTATTTCCGATTTGTCTCATCCAGTTACATAAGAATTCATCATTAGATTATGGACCCACAGTAATGACAGAATCCTCTTGCACTGATGCTGCTGACGAATTTAAATAGGTCTATCGACTACCAGTGCAATATCTTCTGAGTAAGCCGTGAATTCTTTTGAAGGTCCTAACCATTCACCTAGGCTATTTTAAAAATTTCATATAGGACTTGCTTCTGCTTGTAAATACATCTAGATCTATTTTTTTGATTTTGTAATCATTCTCATCAAAGATTTTGAAATGATTAAAATTACTGAAATGGAATGGGTAATATAATTTATTTGAACAGCTATTTGAAATAGCAATGTGACGCTTAGGGATTTTTTATTTTTTTATTATTTTTTTTTGCGACTGTAGGGAGAAAATGTTCTGTTTCGGCATATAAAATTCGTATCAAAATTTATTTAACAGTTTGTTTTTCTTAAATTCTAATATTTGTAGGTTATAGGCCTATCAATTTATTTTTAGTAATACAAAGGTTAAAAACGAAGAAATTCTTCTGTTCCATGTACAATCCCTCTGTTTCTTGGCCCGACCAATATGGCGACCTACCCATCCCACCGCTATCGTCTCGGCTTCACTTCGTTGTATGGTGGTCTCCTCTCTTTTCTTTGCTCCATGCCCTTAACCCGACCTTCACCTCTGACACAGCTTGTTGAGTAACATGAAGTACACCAGAACGCTTTTGTTGTTCGGATTCCAGGTTAAATTGTAGGCCCCTCTAGAGTTAACAACCCTAGTTGTAACACGAATGTATACACATCCACAGCAAATTCAAGCCAAACGAAAGCTTAACGTTATCCTAGCTGACCCAAATGAAAATAGGTACACACACACAAAATGCCTTAATAAATGGGGAAGGGATGAATCATAGAATCTACTGATTTGTCGTGTTTATGAAGGAAGTATGGTGAATCAATCGTTGATTTAGATGAGTGGGGGGAGGGGCATAATCGCTAGTGTACAATATTAGTGCCGACTTGATAACCCAGGACAAGAAATATGATGCTTCATCCAGGATCTTAAAGGCAATAAATGATCATCAGTTTGAATGTGTGTATCGGTAATCCAACAATATTGCCACCAAAAACTGCCGACATAGAGCTTTTTGAGTCAGTATGTGAATGTATCAAGAGAACTTTTGATTTTAAAAATGTGTTTACTTATATTCTTTTTTTTTTTTTCCAGTGGCACATTAAGTGCCCGGTTCAGAAAAGGATTGTGTGCGAGAGTTATGGCAGTGGTAGTATAACTACCAACAGGGCATTCACTGACAGACAAGCATTGATGGAGTTACCAAACGAAGTGTGCATCATAAAGCAACGGGGTAGATGGGACTCTGGAAACACAATCTATCGTGAAGAAAAATCGTGGTCCTACACGTATAGGGTAAAATAAAATGCAGGCTAAAATTCTCCGTCTGGAACCTGGAAAGCAGGATGAATCAACGACTTGGGAAACGGTAATGGATTATAAATATAAAAACGAAATATTCTGGGTTTCTGCGCAAAAAAGCGAGAATCTTTTGAAGAACTAAGAATGATTAAAAATGAAGTGGCTGTATTAACAGAGATAAAGAAAAATGGAAAAGGCAATGAGGTGATAGGCGAGTATTTTTAACGCAACGTAAGAGGTCTGTATCAATAATAAATACAAAAAAAATGTATAAATCGATGAGTGGATAATATCTTCAGAATTGAAGAAAAATTGGCTTGAAGTTATAAGAGTAAGGGTGCACACTCCCACAGATGAGGTGATTTTACTATCAAGGACGATTTTTATCAAAATTTGATGAAGGTTAACAGATAAAAATAATATTAGTGGAAAATTTTAATGATCGCAATGGTCAGCGCAAAAACAATAACGTAGTTGTTAAATATGGTGAATAAGTTATTAATGATTAATTTATATGGATTCTGTCCCCATCAAAAAGTTTATAATTAATTTGTCAACAATGCCCAAGAATGCTGCACTCTATGATTGATTACATAATACAATGACAGAACTCCAGCTAAATTATCAATGTGTGATAGTAGATTTAGGTGTGAAATGCAGGTCAAAAATCTTCATGGATCAAGCGAAAATTCATTTTAAGTATTAAGTAAACAAAATTAAAGTATTGAAAAAGACAAAGCTAGTATATTGGAAACAAGGAAATATAGCATGGACAGATTGAAATAAGAATCTACGAAATTCTTACACAAAATAAGGTTTGGAAAAAATTGAATACTACACAAGTAGACGACGGAGAGATGGTGTTTAGAGAATTGATAGAATGTATAAGCAGTGTAGTAACAGAAACTTTAGGATTTATGGAAACTCTTCATGAAATAAAACCAGAGTAATTGATCCATGAAACAGAACAGAAAAATAAAGGCAAAATACCATGGTACACAATGGTAAACTCGAGGCCACTAACACACACATTTACCAGTTGTCTGCGCTATGTAGCTGAGGCAACAAAGTGACATATACTGTAATAGGGGCCTTGGTGGATAAATACATTATAGTTATCTTTCATACATTTATGATTAATCCTTAATAAAGAGGGTTTTGATTTTAATTTTTATGAAGGGGTGAAAATATGGATTCTTGCAAGAATCTCGACGTTATTTGGAATACAGGAAAACTGTCACAATATGACATTCATTTTCTTATCATTGGCAATTACAAGTCTGAGCGAATTTACCGTTAACATTAACACAAATTGGTAAAATCATAAAAGCAATGCTCAGAGGTACAATTAGCTGTCATGAGCAAGCAAACAATTGTGTATTTACTTTTAAATCCATCTCAGAATTAATATCCCAGAAATAATGGTATTTGGAAACAATGTACAATACAAGTTATGACGACCTCAGTCATAGTTATCATAACACTGTGACTCTAAATTTCAAAAAAATCATGGGTGCCACGAATGAACAATATGCCATTCGAAAGTAACTAGTTCTGGCAAATTACGCCGCTAGCTCAGGGGTTCTTCAGTTACAAAATTAGAACATAGATCTATCCTCTCAAAGACGCTTAAGGGTTCAGTTCAACAGAATGCACAATCAGATGGCTCGGTCGTAATAATTTACCATTGTATTTCTGCGTCTGGTGTCTACGGTGTTCGGAGTTGACCCACGGTATGTGAGACTGTCTCACAAGACGGCTACAGGCACGCCCGTAATGGTAATGCGCATCGTCGCATTACTGGCTCTGTCGCCGTGCGGAAGCTACTCCAGCAAGCCAGAGCGTCAGTTTTCCGACACCAGGAGTCGGACTGCAGCAGTTAGCGACAACAGCCAACTATCGGAGTCCACCACACACTAGAGTAGAATCGAATTAAGCTCGTCGCTCTTCGATCTGCGAGGATACCTCTGGCGCCACCCCTTTCAGTCTCGAAGATCACATTAACAGAAAATTCCCAAGATTTTAAGTTATATGCTCATTTGGATTGGATCTTGAGGTTGGCACCTAATGTCACGTGATATCCCCGATATCTTATTTGCCCTGCATGTACCACAGAAGTCGGACATATTCGGCTAAGTTCTCCGGGGTGAGAACGTATTCGGGTGGCGGGTTTTTACATCAAGTCAGCGGGCCGTTGTGGACTCCCCACCCCAAGGTGAAAGCCGGCAAAACCCTTTATCCCTGACTTCCTGCCTGCGTGGCTCGGGAAGACCACGATTAACTTCAAGCCTACACAGCTCAATAATTCTTTAATATTCGTTACAAGAAGATACACTGAATGTTCATCATTGCATTACAGTCCTCACTTTGAATCTTGCGTACTTTAGGAAATTAAAAAACTATTTAGGTGATCGACGGAGATTTGTGTAAATTACCCTAACATTAAGATTTATATAATAAAAAATGCACATTATAATGTGGCGATAGCGTTACATTATAATACGGACATACATGTCTTTGGTCGAAAATGAAAATATCGCTGATTGGCCACTTTCAACCACCATATCTCCCACAGCAATCGACATTCGGCCAACGTTGTGTACGATCAGTGACTCTATGCTACTACTACACACAAATACCAGTGATCTGCGTTAGATAGTTTTGTCTGAAATGTTTTACATAGGAATACATACGTCTTTGGTCGAAATAAGAAAGTGCCCCAGGTCGACCACTTTCAACCACCATATCCCCTACACCCTCATAGCTATCAACATTTACTCACCATAGTCCACGATGGGGGACTCGATGCTACTACCATACACAAACACCTATGGTATTTGCTATGTAGTTGTGTTAGGAAAGAGAAGTACAGGGATACATAAGTCTTTGGTCGAAATATGAATATGCCCAGCATCTACCAATTTCAAACCACCAATCTCCTACACCCTTACAGCTATCGGCATTCGGCCAACGTTGTGCATGATAGGAAACTCCATGCTACTACCACACACAAACACCAGCGATCTGCGCTAGACAGCTTTAGCTGAACAGTGATACATAGGGACACACACGTCTTTGGTCGAAATGCGAAAGTGGCCCAGGTCGACCACTGTCAACCACAATATCTCCCACACCCCCATAGCTACCGACATCTAACCACCATTGTGCACGACGGGAGTCTCTATGCTACTACCACACACAAACACCAGTGATCTACGCTAAATAGTTTTGATAGGGACACATACGTCTTTGGTTGCAATATGAAAGTGCGCCAGCTCGACCACATTCCACCATTGTATCTCCCACACCCCCAAAGCAACGGGCATCTATCCACCGTAGTGACACACACGTCTTCGGTAGAAATAGGAAAATGCTCTAAGTCGACTAATTTGAACCACTTTATCTCCCACGCCCCCATAGCTACCGACTTCTAACCACCATAGTGCACGATGGGAGACTCGAGACCACTAACACACACAAACACCAGTGATCTTCGCTAAATGGATTTACTGAAAAATGATACATTGGTGGAAATACGAAAATGCCCCAAGTCGACCACTTTCAACCACCATATCTCCCACACTCCAATAGCTATAGACATCTAACCTCCATAGTGCACGATGGGAGACTTGAAGCTACGACTACACACAAAGACTAGTGGTCTGCACTACATAGTTGTGGCAACAAAGTGAAATATACTCGACTATGCAGTAGTTCGTAGAAAATGGTTGAACATAGTAGTAATGGCAGACGCATTCGTCTGATACGGTTGAGATAGAGTGTCTGATACCGAATAATTTTTGAGCCGCTGTATGTCATCTGCGCGTCGTTAGTTTGAGGTTTTAAGCCAATTCATAATTTAGTTCTGGTTAAAAATTCATAAATCAAATAATATTTACAGTGGAAGCTGGTGTTACAAAAGCAAAAAGTTCAAAATTAATATGAAGTTATTGGAAGTATTTTGCATGAAACAGTAATTTCTATTCAGCGGGATCTCCAAATTTTGAAGCTTTCCTCATACTATTTGTACACAAAAAAGTGCAAATTTGTGCTGATAAGTCTCTGGTTGTATTACAATTAATGAAAGTTATATAAGGATGCAATGTTTCTTGGTGTTGCGTTTGTAGTTAGGATTTAGAGAAAAGATATCAGATACTTCGGGTTCTCCAAATGTTGAAGCTTTCCTCATACTATTTGTACTAAAAAAAGTGCAAATTTGTGCTGATAAGTCTCTGGTTGTCTTACAATTAATGAAAGTTATATAAGGATGCAGTGTTTCTTGGTGTTGTTTTAGAGCAAAGATTTCAGATACTTATATACCGCAAAAAGAGATGTTAATATAAATCAAAATAAGTGAGCAGTAGTTAAGTTTAAATTATTACTTATTTAATCTGCACATAAGTAGACAATGTGCCTTATTAATTAATTTAATTGCGATGGAGAGCTTGCTCCGGGGAATATTTCCTGTACCGGTCTGCTTTTGCCCTATACGAATTTCAGATTTAAAATCTTTTAGCGTTTTTGGTAAATTATTCATCATTTCTCTTATTCAAATTCCTGACTCCCTCACCTACGAAAGAATATCTTCCTTCATCTCTATGCCTGAAGTCAAAAGCCAGCTTGTGATCAAGATCATGTTTTCCCTTCCACGCATCTCTCTTAATTCTTCCACTATATCTTTCCACGCCTCATAACGAACATACATGTTGTAGATTGCCATGAATCTCTTCACCCTCCTCCTATCTTCCAATGAATCCTAATTCGGCTCCTTTAACATATCAGTCACTGATTGTACTCTGCGGTAATCCTCGGAGAAAAATGTAGCACCCCTTCTTTGTATCCCCTCCAACTCCTGTATTTGATACCCAAAATGTGCGTCCCATATTTATGTTGTTATTGGGGCTTAAGGGCGCGCCGACTGCGGTGTCATTTTTCGCCCACCATATTCAAGCAATAGTGTGACCAAAGTTTTGTAACCGAATTCCTTTACTTCTTTGGTTCATCCACTCATCACTCTCTCCAACAAGTGAAGGTATTTAAAACCTTTTGCTTCTTCCTGCGCAATGTGTCCTGCTCAGTTTAGTCTGTTATCAAACGTTATGCCAAGATATTTACATTTCTAGTCTTCAACAAGCCAATCCTTCGAAACCTTATAATCAATTTTTAGTTTACCTACTAATCCCATTTTGAGGAAGAAATCATGTCACAATCTTTTCCCGCTTTGATCGTGTCATATAACATTATTTCGTCTGCAAACAACCTAACTTCTGAGAGTTAACCATCAACACAGTTTCTAAATATAATAACGAATAACAACAGTCCCAATGGACTACCCTGCAGCACTACAATTTTACTTCCACCTCTTTTGATAGTGCACTTTTACCCTAACTTTTTGCTTTCGACATTTTAAGAATTCTTCCGCCCAGCAATCCACTTTTTCGTCCACTCCAATATTTTTACCTTAATTAGCAAAATTTTATGGCTCACTCTATCAAAAGCCTTTGAAATATCTGATGTTATACTATCAATCTGGCCTCCGTTATCAATTTCATTCGAAATTACTGGCGTATAGACTTCTACGTGGGTTTTGCATTAATATCCCTGCTTAAGCCATTTTGTCCACTTGAAAACCACTTACACTCTTTATAGACAATTTTGATGTGGTTACATATCAGTCTTTCCATTAATTTACGTACCATTGCTGCCAAATCAATTGGCCTGTAATTTTCGACCCTATTTGTCACCCCTCCTGTATTGGCCGGCACTACTACCAAATTTTTCCAGTCCTATGGTAAGCAGCATGTTCCCAGACTCAATGTAAACCACGTTTCACAATGTCACATCCCGCTATCTTAATAATAATATTATCTACACCAGCCACTTTATTCTCTTTTTGAGTTCTCAGCTTCTTCATGATAGACTTAAGATGTTTTAGTGCACTCATTTCTAATTATACTTATAAGCTCATTCTCCGGTATACTCCGTGAAAGTCTCGTTAAATCAGTTAGTCCGCCTGTTCCAAATGCCCACTGAGTTCACTCAGTAGGAGCAGATTTTACATGCTAAATAATAGTCTACCACAAGGATCGGTTCTCTCCCCTATCCACTTTAAATTATATACTTATGACCTGCCAGACACAGTCTCTCGCTAATTTGTATGCGCTGATGAAAACAGCCTTACAGTTCAAAGAACTAACTTCGCAGAGGCTGAAAAAATCCCGACCCGCGACCTTCAGAAAATGGATGCCTGCTTTCAAGGGTGGCATCTTCTATGAAGTCCACTCAAAACAGAAATAGCTACATTCCACCTTAGCAACAAACAAAATAACTACTAGCCAAGTATAGCGTTCAGAGACTAGATGCTGAAGTATAACAGAACCATAAAATACCTGTTTGTTACATTAGACATGTCCCTCACTTATAAAAGACACATTCAGAATACAGCTGCCAAGCTTAAAAGTAGGAACAAACTACTTCGGCGGCTGGCAGGAACTCCATGAAGTGGTGATGCGAATGTATTAAGAACAGCAGCCTTGGCCTTGGTTTACTCCACTGCTGAATACTGCTCACGCGTGTGGCTTAATAACACTCATACCCAGTGGGTGGACGTTCAACTTCGCTAAACAATTCGCATTATAACTGACACGCTTCTGCCTACATTGGCTGCAGGTGTTCAGGTACCAAACACGATCACAGCTTACTCAAGTTTTGAAGCAATCCCCCAGCTTCAGTTTGGTGTAACATGTTGACCGTGACAGGACTTGGGAATTTAGTTATTTACCATATTTCTTCATTTTAGGATGACAACAAGAAGAGTTGACACTTTTTAGTGCGATTATTTTTAAGTGAAAATGAACACTTACGAGTGAAACAACATGAGAACACAGTATATGAACAATTATTCTGAGAGGTTATTCTGTATATATATGTACACTCTAATTTTCACTTGTTTATTGGTGACAAATTTCATCATTTTTTGTGAGATACATAATTTGAACATAATTTTTATGTGATTTCTTATTTTTATATGTCATTGTACATTTTTTTTTAAAATGATTAATGTGTATGAAATGTGTTATGAAATGGATAACGGTGGTAGCAGGTGTTTGGGATTTTATTAATGTTTTTATAAGTAACTTCTATTTTCAATTTTTCAATTCTTCTCAACATTTCAACTGTTAAATTTAAGTTAAATTAGGTCAATTTTCAGATTCTGTAGAATAAGTGATGATTGAATTAAAGCAAGCTTCCCGAAAGGCGGAAAGTTAGGTTCTTTAATTTATTTTGAAAATTTAACTTACTGCAGCTTGGCAGAACAAGTTCAATTTTTGAAGGGCATGTAATATATCTATAACCTCGGCAAAAACGTTCGTTAGGGGACCTATTCCATACAATCCAAACAGTAAATAACTTTTAATAACATTTTCTTAATAGTAAAGAACTCATTAACTTGATTTAAAATCATTTTCATAAAAGATACAAATTTGAGGTATGGTTGTTTTTGAAACGTAATGAATTTTGTTGCATTCCTTTCCACTAAGAAAGTTTAATATGACGAACATTTTAAGGTGTATTTTGTATGCTCTAAAAATTTAGTTTGAATGATATTTCGATGTTTAGTGACGTTATACCATTTTCTGAGATAAGGCGAAATCCAAAATTGGAAATTAATAGTTAGGGCAAAGAGATATGTTAGATGTTGATATCACAAGTTATTTTCAGCATCAGGAGGAGACCCTGATTATTAAGCCCCGGATTTTTAGGTTCTAAAAAACCAAATTTAGGTTTATTCAACTCACGTTTTAGGCTTTTATAGGTTTTTAAAATACTGATTTAGGAACTTACACGTTTTTAAGGGAAATAAAATTTAAAACACGCAATATATACTGCCATAGTGTTAAAAATATTGTTGACTTTACAATACAATGTCAAGTACTCCTTAAAAACTTCCAACATGTCATTGGTCGATCACATTAAAATATGCAAAATAAACCACTATTATGTTCAAAATACTTCGTCTGTATTGTGTATGGTAAACAACTCATTTAAAACTTCTAATATGACACTGAACAATTAAATATTTTGACAGATTTTCAGGAGTAAATCCTCCTCTTTTTTCCGTTCAAATTCTCTTGAATGCGGAAAAACTACGCTTTACGTCACATGTGGTCAGAGGTGTGAACTTTGTATCAGCGATTTCCTTAGGATTCCAAGGCAATATTCTTGTTTCTTTAGACGACAGTGGACACGGCCTATGTATTCCATCCTCTTGAAATCTGGACTGCGGGCTAAAACAGACTCCTGCTTCTGAGCTATAGACACCCCAACTTGTCCAGGAGCCACTTTGGCCCTCACTTCTTGGGTGATTTGAAGTGCTTTCGTCAATGGTAGAGTACCTCCTTCCAAATTCTTGATTGAAAATTCTGGGTTGTAAAAATTTGCCTTTATATATTTCAACTTCTGTACAGCTGGTACTGAGTGCAACACTTTCTTTGCATTTACTATAGCAATAGCTTCGCTTTCATCTAATGATTCGATGACCTCCGTGATGCTCTCATAGTTTTCTGCATAATATACTGCGGCTGAGAGCCAGGTCCCACATCGTGTCACTACTGGCTCAGGAAGGAGGGGTATCGATGAAAGTAACTACTCGACTTGGCGCTTTCAGGAATATTTTCTTCACTGAAGGAATTATCTCTTTAACTACAGGGTACTGTTCCCGAATATTTTCAGATACCTCGTGCAGCCCATGAGCTAGACAGGTGACATGGACCATTCGAAGATGGAATGCCTTCAAACGCTCCCCTGCTTTTATCATATAAGCTGCACTGTCTGTCACCAACGACAATTTATCCTCGCGTTCTGGACCATAACAGTTTTGATGCATCCCTTACAGCAATTACAACAGTAGACTGGTTAGTCATTGGAGGTTCTCTGCACATAATGACTTGGGGTATACTACGTCCCTCACATGCGAGCTTGCCCACAACAACGCTATATATCTGCCGCAGGCATCTGACGTCTCGTCTACACTTAACCAGATGAAATTGTCGGCAATGTCCACTAGTTCTTCAATGGTTTTCACTTGAAGATGAGGCAAATAATTCTTTCTTAAAGTGAATTCATCTCATATTTTTCTGTTGCAAAATTCTTCCAAAATGGTTTTCAGGACTGCATTCTGGACTGTTGAAACTGGTATATTAGCGGCAGTCAGAACTTCACACAGACGCAGGTGAAACGAATCTTCTGCACCCAGCTTTGAACTTGTAATAAAACTCTGCTTCTGTTCGGAAGCGTTTCTCCTGGTAACATTTGCCAAATGAGTTGCTGAATTCTGATACTGTAGTACGTGGGATCATTTTTCTGCAGTCACTTATATAGAAATCAAAAATAAAAATAGTCCACCTGAATATAACACCCCGGATAATAGCCAGTTAATATTATGAAATTTCATCCAGCAGTCTAGACTGTCACTTTACGTTACTTTGGAAATGAAAAACAAATAAAAATTAATTTCTTTTTTAAAATTATAAAAGATATATGAATATAAAACAAATTAAACTTACTGGTTTCACACATGCTTGACAATATATAATTTTCTCTCATCTTTAGAAAAGTTCTTATTCGTTCCTAACCACTCTCGCAGGTGAATACTTCTTGAGGATTTCTTTTTAGGCATTATTGCTTTTAATTAAGGAACTAAACTTATGTAGGCCTACACAATATTTTAATTTCCGTGTTACCACTGAACGATGACGGTATACAACTGTTAAATTCTCAGAAAGGGTTTGCGTTCCTGAGATTGTTAATGTTTAACGTGCTATGTTTAAAACTTGCTTTGTCGATTTGTTTCAACTGAATGTAAACCTTTGTAATAATGTGAAGTTGCCACACCGTATTGTTACAGCTTTTCTCAATGTTACTGTCAACAATTAGGTTAAAACACATCATTTAATATTGTGGTGAATAGTTATTCCAATTTTAAAATAAATTCTTCCATTTTATACGTAAACATAGTTCGTTTACCCTCCAAGTTCGACTTTACCCCTCGGACTATGTTAGGGATCATTCCCATACTGCTCACATTTGCAGTGTCTTAGATCTTAGGATTCATGTAAAAATAGATACAGCTGGTGATGGTGACTGACCGGATCGCCATGTAACATTAATTTGGATCGATGTAGAAGAAGAAAACGAAATTTTTGAGAAGGAAGGGGAAAAAGGAAGCAGCTACCCGTAACCTGTCCATAAGGCACTGTTCCCGCAATTGCCTGGAGGGGAAAAGGAAAACCACGGAATACCACGTCAGAACAGCTGATGGTTGGGTTCGAACCCATGGCGTCTTCCACAGACCGTAGCCCTGAGCTAATCCGGTTGGACATTTGTTTAAGTAACAAAATTACAGTCGAACTGGATCAGTACATCGAATTAGGTCATTTTAGGTTCTAAAAACCGAATTAGGTCATTTTAGGTCATAACATAAAAATTAGGATATTTTAGGTCCTATTAAACTCATGAATATTATTAGTTTATACAGTAGACGTAAGAGAAAGTTAAAATTTCGAGGATATTAGGTTGGGAACAAAATAGGTTCGAACCTAAGAATCCGGGGCTTACTGATTATAAATCTGAGTAATTAAATAAATTTTAGATATACTTTTTCGTAATCTAAAGAAAATCAAAATTTGTTATAAAATAGATATAATATTAAAAACAGGATTAGAAAATATAGAATATCACAAGCATTAAGAACATATTATCATTTTCACAAAAAGTCTAAGGTTTCAAGGAGAAAAATAGAATTTTCAAGTTCCATTGTACGAATACAGTCAATTCTCCGCCTCAAAATGCTTACGTCACGAAAATATATTAAAATTTTGTAGAAAAACAATTGAAACATAAATTAGATTACAAAATTTCAAGTGATTTTCCTAAGGAACATTAATTTTAGAAGTTAAAGTCTGACGTCAGGTTCCTCAATTTTCTTATAAAAAAAGGTATCCGTCTTGAATTGGGTGCTCAGTCTTTCTGCAGATTAGTCCACGCGGACGTGTAGCGAGTGAGGCGATGCAGGTCAGGGAAACATGTTTAGTAGTGATGCAATACCCGTGTCAGTGATTTTATTCAATACAAACTTATAGAACTTCATCCTAGCTGGGGCAATAGGATGGAAGCTTGGCGTGAGTGTGCCTAAAGTGCAGTATAAAAAATTTCGGATATGATAGTTCGATGTCTTATTCAAAATTTCTGGTACCGTAAAGTGTATGGGGATTTTTATTTATAATACAAACTTTAAATCTACAAGAATTATACTGTTTTGATTATGTCAATACCTTTAACTTTTGCGGTCATAACATAAGTTTGGCGGCCGTTTTAAGAACTAGAACCTCAAGTAAGAGGTAGGGGAGATAGTGAAATGACGTCACTTTAAGACATTTTCCATTTTATATTTTTTACCTTAACTTTTTTGAAATTCACTATAGGATACAAAAAATACCTTGAATATTTTCCCATCGATTGCCTAATGTACTTGTAGTTCAAATATAAGGGAAGTATTTTTTTTTTAATTTATGTTAATGCTATCAACTGTCAGCAGCATTTGCCCGGGTACCGGGGAAATATCAACATGCTACTGGGTAATATCGATTATTGGGAAGTGATAAGATGATTCACAAAGAAACTTGAAATCCTATTTTCATATAAAATTATTTGGGTAATTGCACAATGTTTAGATCTAATGAAAACGAAAATTCAACACTGTAGACCCAGGTATATTTAAAAGTAAATTTTGAGCATTGTATGTGGGTTTTTTTCCCTTCGAAGACATTTTTTTTAAACAGGTCTTAAAACAAACGAAGTTTAAAATCTTAAACAAAGAGCCAACCCTTAAACTAATACTAGACCATATGTAATTAGATCAATTGGCATGAATATAAAAAATTAGTAAACTATATATAAAAAGCTATATAAAAAAGTAACATAGTCCCTGGGTATTAAAATTTATCTGTTTCGTCATGCAAAAATCACAAACCACCACTACCGTCAGCATAAGCCCACTTGTCACAAAACACACATCTAAACCAGAGCTCATAACTACCAAATTCACCACATACTAACCTTGTCTCTGTGTCTGCTGTAAACATATCAACAGTGTCATCACAATCATCATCACCACACGCCTCTGACTCATCTATGTCCTTTTCTGAAGAAGTTTCCTCAAAAAATATTTGCTTCTGGCATGTTTGTTTTTACTGATTTTGTGGTTGTCTTATTTTTCCATCATTCTTTCTTTCCACCTTTCATCAAAATTGTAGTTGTGTCTCCCATTTGATTATATAACAGTTTTTCTATTTTAATCTTAGCTTTCACCTCATTTTTCTTTTTTTTTTCTTAACTTCCAAAAGTGCAGCTTTCATTGGAGTTTCAGTCAGAATTCTATAGTGCTTATTGTTTTCGTTGTTCGGCGTTGATCCAGCTTTATTGCGAGAAATTAATTTAAGTTTTCCCTCAAACTCAACTGTATTTTCCATAGGATTTTTCTCTGAGGCTGGTTTTCTTTTCTTGAGTTTAGATTTCGATACACCTCCAGCAGTGAACCATGACCCTCCAAGAACTGGATCTTCATATATACCAGTAAAATTCAATTTGGGTCGACAGTCAACTTTTTCTTTACTGTTCTTCACAGGCTCTTCATTGACAGCTTTATCATCATCTTGTTGATCCATTTCCCCAGTTGTTAATTCATTACATTGTCTTGGTCTTGAATTACAGGAGTTTGAATATCTACTTCAGGAATGAAGTCAAGTTCAGTTAATTTTTCAGGATTGAACGGTAGAATTCCTGCTGCTCTGAAGACTGAAACTCCATTGTCCATGGTTGCTACCTTCATGTAAGCTACATAAAAAATAGTAGCTACATCATAAACTTTTATCTTCGAAAATCGGTTGACCCTTAAGACTCTGTCACACTTGGTGTTAAATGGTTTTTTAAGTGGACAATGAACAGTCAGATCCAGATATTGTAATATGTGTGATGTATGTGGGGGTATTGATACATCTTTGATATTACTGGCCCTGCAGAATTCGAAGCTCTTTAAAGTGATGTGGCTACCATGAAGATCAACTTCACCGGATCTTCCTCACTAGGTTTGGTACTATATTTGAAATGCTGGAGCCAATCTTTGTACAATTCTTCATTCGACCAGCCATTATGAGAGCATCTGAAAATGACACCTGCTGGTCCTCCTCTTTCTAAGAGAGGAGATATCCTTTTGCGTGGGAATATAAACATAGGAAGCACGTATGCTCCAGAAGCGCTGACAGCACAGACTACTGTAATATTTCTGCCTCTTTCCCAACTTGTCACAGAGCCCACCTGTTTTTGACCCTTTGGAGCTAATAATTTTTCAGGTTTCTGTGCAATCGAAATTTCAGTCTCATCCATGTTATATACTTGGGTAGCAAGAAAATGTTTTTATAGACCGCATCCAAGCTAGAAAATAATATATATTAACTTCACGCTTGAATGCAAGAATCTTGTTAAGACTTATTGCAGAGGGTTTTCTCAAACTTATGCTTGGGTTCCTTCTAGATGAGCGATCATGGATTATTCTCGATAATCTGGCGAACAAAGTATCTCAACTGCACAAAAAAAGATATCTGGATCGAGCGGCAGTCGGGCATGGGGGCCGGCCTAGGGAAGTCGCACGGCCAAACATACAGGCATAGAAAATTATTCACGAACAAGAGTAAACAGTATTCTTCAGAAACTTCCGGGAGCCGGAAGTTTTGTCCCGATGTGTCGGTCGATCCTGTCCCACTGGAAATCCAGAGGGGCATGGCTGGCAGACTATCCCGGGATGATAGTGGTGGGTAGATTAGTGTTGATAGAGTAGTATAGGTTTCAAGGTAGATTAGAATAGACGTAGTACATAAAAAAAATTTAACATAGAAACGGATAAGGCCTTATAGGGGAAAAGTAGATTATAATACCAGAGGTGATTATTGAAAAAGAAAAAAAAAATCAAAGGTATAACTATTAAATTAAGTAATCCTACCATTGTTAAAACGGAACCAAGCCTACTGCAGGCCTGAGTCAGAAGGATGGCGTTGCAGAATGAGCAAACGTCAGCATACCACTTACAGCAAACAAAGCGCTTCTACCACGGCCAAAACAGTCTTGTTTGTAATGTAGAGGGAATGATCATTGACTTTTGCACAAATACACGATGGATCATAACAATATTTGGGAGTTAATTTCCATATAAATGGTAAGCCAGGATGCTGCAAATTTGAACTGGCTCAGGACTGTAGTGGTTGAGAACATATAATTAAGTGAATGTTACTTAAAAGCAATTGTTATTAACCAGTAATCCTATATAATTAAATGATAGATTACAGAAAGATATGTACAAACTGGATTAACTACAACTAACTGAATAATGGGATACTCTAAGAATAACTGGAAAATTTCAATAAAAACCACTAGCACTATAATAACAATAAGCGATATTTGTGATTCAATATAACATTAAAATTTGCAATAGCAGCTGTAACTGTTATTACTGTAAGCAAGACCAAATGTAATATTATAGAATTAATTAGACTAAGTCAAAGTGTAACGGAACTGTATGCCAAATTCCTTGCATGTAAATAGTTTGTACAAAACACTATGTAAATCATCAATGTAAAAAATTAATACATAGGGCCTAATTTAGTCACTAAAATGTATAAATGAAAGGTAAAAAAAAAAAAAAAAAAAAAAATGACAAACGCGTGTTCCGAAATGGTAATGATGTAGAAAAATAGATATTTGTTCAACCTCTAAAACGGTAAATAATTTGATTCTTAATCTATGAATGCTTGGGAGACGTTACTTTTTGTATTGCCCTCATGCAATTAACATGGATTCCCACCGTATATTTCAATTACCAGCTGTAAGTTGGATAATTATGAAACCAACAAATACTTTTGCCAAATGTGATGCTCGTGTTAAATTATTACGTGTATTATTCACGCGTTATAAAGGTATTCTTCCTTGCCGAAGGAAGTAGGAAAGTTAAAACTATTTCCTGGTAAGCGTTGTCATATGTTGCCACGATGTTCTGCCTAGTAGCAGTGCTATAGCAATTTCCCTATACAAGAAATAGTGTCTAGTGGTTGGACACACACATCGGCGAAATGAAAAATTATTTATGTTCCAGTCTCATCTAGAATATTTTCATTTAACTGATTACTTCTCTTGTAACAGTTCGATTCTTTATACAGATTACTATTCAATCACGGAATGTTGTATCTATATGTATATTTTTTCTTTGGTCATATAATTGATGAGGCACTAGGTTCTGTAAGTCCAGGTGTCTAAGTGGTAACGCGCTGGGCTGTCAACGTGCTGGTTGTCGGTTCAACCCCAGGTGCTGCCTTTTTATCATTCTTTATCTCCTTTTCACTTGTTGCAAAATACATATCATATAAGTAAGATTATATATGTTTCGTGGTCAATTGGAACAGTGGAAAAGAATCATAAAATTAATGTTTTGGCTGAAATGAGAAAGTGTCAACGCCTCATGCGTCAGTGGTAACTGGAAGCCAGTTTACCTATAAATTAAATTTAACCATTACGATTTGTGCCACTCAACTTTACCAATTTTTTTCTAGTGCTGATGGCAAAGGCGGGAGATTGATGATTGGGGTAATGATGGCTGTTTTAAAAAAACAAGGACCTAAATCAAACTAATGTGCGGTTTTTGTAGCTAATGTTCCTGTTGGACACAGTGGTATTAGCAAGCAAATCAGAATTGAAAATATGAGTAGATATTCTTACGAAAAAAAAAAAAATCATCATTGACGAATAACATGCTAATGCGAGATTCCGTATTTAACAAAATGCTGCTCCTACTATGATCATTAATGATATAATTGATGTATATCCTCAATATAATGACATGATAACCTTATTTCCGAAATCTGAAATTGCAAGAAAGAAACAGGAAATTTGAGGAAGGAGGAAAGATAATTCCAGGCTGGTTATAAGTTAATGTTACCTTAGCTTCTGTCTCTGGTAATCCAGAGAGGATGGTACTGTAAGTGGCTGAGATTCGCGAATGCCGTGCTGATCCCGAAATCTAGTGCGTTGTCTCGCGGTTCCACAGTTCGTGTCAGGCCGCGGGCAAAAGTGGTTTTATGAGCGTTATGTTTTTCTTTCGTTGTTTGTGCACGGGACAGTGAAAACATATTATACACTTAATGAGAAGCAAAAGCTACACATGTCTGCATTTTCGTTGTTATTCTTTAGTAAAGTCCACATTCCTTTGAGCAATTTCGTAATTTTTTTTATTTAAACCAAAATTTTGATGACTGAATCGTGAATGTTAATTGAGTACTGTCTAATGTCACTGCTAAACTTTACCCTTCATCCAATTCGTTAGGCTATGAATTAATGTAAATATATGATTTCTAATTGCGTCTAAACATTACTGACAAACATTTTTAAAAGTGAGGCTCAACATATTTTGATATTAATAGATCAGTCAAACATCCGTATAATTCAATCAATGAAACAATACAGTTTCTAATCCATCATTCAACCAAAATATTATTGGATTAATTTCCTATTCGTTTGCTGAATAGTAACGCAATCAAGATTTAATTTAGAACTACTGGTATCTATATGTATTGACATATTAACCTGTTGTACGCTGAAGTGATGCTAAAGTCAAACACAATCCGTTTCAGAATACTGAAATGAGTAACAATCCAGTCTTACAGTACAAATCAGGATACTGGATGTAAATTCATTTAGCCAAAGTTTCAAGCAGGTAGTTTGATTCCTCATAGTTGTAGATAGTCAGGATATTGACGTCGTAATATCCACGAGGAAGAGGAGTGGTTTTATAAGTATTCTAAGCTAAAAGCTATCAGTTTCTTAATTTCTGAAAGATTTTGTCCCAAGATAAAAATCATAAAATAACAGATAGAAATAGTGACACTTATTTTGCGTAACGTTTTGGTAACAGATAAACTACTATGTTGTTAAGTAAAAATTACGTGTCAGCTGATAGATGAAGTTAGCACTATCTAGAGCCACACTGTTATTAATTATAAGGATTTATACTTTATCTCTATTACACTCTGCAATTGATGTGTAGTAAGATAATCATGAGGAAGTCGGGCTGTTTACACACAGCGTTAAACGCGCAGCATTCCCTTGACCGGATTGTATGGAATATCCATTCGCAAGATATTCCCACTGCTTTATGAATTCATAATGATTAAACTTCTGTCAATACTCGTACGTTTTGCTATTATTTTACTGTTGACAGTAACATCAAAATTACAACACCCTGAGCTCGAATAAAGTCCGCCGTAGCTTACTTCGGAGAAGTGAAAACGTAAGTAACGTAAAAGAAGCGATTGCTTTAGTTATTAAAGCGCCAGAATAAATTAACAAGCCACTAAGTAAGTATTCTGTTATAATCTTTTACAGACGTATTTATGTATAAATGTATTTGTGAAAAATTCTAATTTTCTTATTGTATTTCGCTAAAATATGGGCGTAAAGGGATATTGCACCATACTCTTGGTTATCAATTGTTTTTCTGAAACACTGTATTTTCAACCTCACCACTTCAGAAGACTCGTTATTGGATACATCCTCGGATTTGTTTTTTTTTTATCGTTTCCAAAATGATAATTCTCTAGTACTACTAAGCATCACGAAAAGGTTACGTTTTTAGCACTGTATGTGCTATTTTCAGATCAGTCTAAACAGAATACACAGTCTCAAGACGAAACAACCAAAAGAAAGATCGAGGAAGCAAATAAGAAAGGTAGTGCAGAAAGATTCCTATGCTAGAGGAACTTTTGTTCTTTTGGGGCTGCTGGCCTTTGCTTGTCGCTGCCTACGGTAGTAGTAGTATATTTCGGTTGGTTTGGAGAGAGTGCTTTACTTTGGTGACTTGACTCTTGATTTTGTTGGATAGGGATTATAGGACAGTTTTGGAATGCATTTGTTGAGGCTAAACTGAGTGGCTGCACTGCCATTGGAGAGAGCGGGGGGAATTGCTTTTCGTCGTAATACAGCGGAATGGCCTTGGCTGCCTGCGAATATCTATGACGATGGGTGGGATACCAGTTCGGCGTGGGAGAGGCTTTATTATGGGCCGCTGCCTCACCTGCTTTTTGTTGTTGGACTATTACGGGACATATTCTGTCATTGGATAAATGAGGACCGTGACAATGCACACATTGTGGATCATCTGTGCTGGTACACGTCTTCATAGTATGTGGGCCTCCGCACTTATTGCAACGGGGAGGGCTACGGCATTGAGTTATACGATGGCCAAAATGTAAACAATTATCACAGACGAGAATTTGTGGGACATGAGGTTCGACTGGGCAACGTGCTCCAAAGATTGCTATGTGGTCCGGAAGGGATTGTTATCTAAAGGTGATCATGCATATTGGTATCGGTATTCTCCTATCTTTATTTTGGTATGAGTTCTTCTTGGTAAACCGTTTAACTGCGATAACTGGATCTATCGCCTGTAGGATTTCTTCTTCTGACAGGGAGGTGACTATGTCCCTGATAATACCTCTTTTGTTTATTAAAAAATTTGGAATGAATGCTACTAGGTTTCTGTCCTTGAAAACTGTAGATTGCACCAACAAGTTAGCAGAGTCTGCTGAATTGGTTTCGATTTTTAACCTATTTCTCCCGGCCGCTATGATATTGATGATGTTATGCTTATGTGCTGGGCTATGTGTATAAAGAAGTTTCCCTATTGACATGGGGTGAAGTCTGCCAATATTTTTATCCACACTTTCTACGAAGACGAAGTATGGACCCGTGTCTGTGCGGCTGTTTCGGTTATTCTTACTTCTGTCTTTATTGGAATTTAAGTTGGGGCTTGGCACCTGGGGTATACTATTTTGGTTAGTAGGGTTCCGATTGATCGATAATATAGTTTGAACTACTTCATGATCAACGGGAATGCTTGTGATATCCATGCCCGTACCATCGTTTAATGTTTTTTGGGTTGGATCACGGCTATCATATTGATGATCTAATTCTGCGACTGAAGTAGTGGGGTAAAACACCACTGATGACATGGAAGCTAACTCCTGGGGCACATTCACTGGATTGTTCAACGTTACAGTGGACATTTCCTCGTTCGGTAGCTCAGTAGAGTTTCCCTCTATGCGAGACCGTTTAACAGTTCTTTCTTCCGAATTTACATTGTTCAACACTGCGATCGAGGGGCAGCTTGCAAAAGCAGCGTCGTTACCTGGGTAGTTGGGCGGATGAAAATGAGATGGCTGTGGCTGGATACCTTGTTGGAAGTGCATCATCGTCGGGGCTGAAGAGGCCGTTTCTGGAAAATAACACGGCTGCAGTGCCGCGTTGATTATTTGCCCCGTGTCTGGGGGCTCTTCCATGTTAGGGCACGGCCCAGGCTTTCAGAAGATGCTAAGAATTGAAGCCTATATCTTCAGGCAATTCAAATTTTATTCACACTTCACTGCACTGACGGACTGTAAGTTCACTTGACTGTTTACGAGACTGGCTAAGCTCCGGAACACGGAAGTGATCGCTATGAGCGCAACAGCTAGACTGGCGCTCCGATTTGTTTGGAATTCATTGGCTGCAGATTGCGGCCCACCCATATCACTGTAAACTAATAATTACAAGGATCTTTAACGCTTCGAATAATAAAATTCTGACGGTTCGGTTAAACTGCTATAGCTTTGATAAGTCCATCGTTCGCTCGGATTCACAACAGAATTGACGATTGTGTCTAGATTAAAAGAAATTTGGGTACATTTTTATTTTCTCTAACACAATGAATATTGGTATAGAATGAACGGAGGAATTTTATAAATAATCTAGGCGACAGTCTTAAAAAATCTACGAGTGAGAGCATTACATCACTTGTTTCTCATTTAAGAATATAGTTGAATATTGGAGTGAAATAAAGTGTCTCTTAATGCTTGATAGCAGAGTATCAGGAAAATGAAACACAGGTTATTTATAGAGGAAGGACGTTCATAATTTCCTGTTTCCGCATAAGTAGGCGGAAATTTTGGTAAGCACTGGCCTTGCTTTCGATCATTCCTTCCAGTATACTAAATGGTCATTGTTGTATATGCACCATGTAACGGGTGATAAATTTTTTGCTATCAGATAGGTTTTTTGTAGATTTGATCGTTTATACTTCTCTCATTTAAATAAATCTAGAGCAAAAGGAGTATATAACTTTCTTACAGACGTGCAACCTTCCTTAAGTTTCTATCATACAGTTTCATTATTTTTTTCTTTCTTTCATCTGCAAAAAATTATCACCCATAACATGGTTCTAACACTGCATGGATAGAGTCCAGGGATTCACAGTAATGAACTTTCAAATAAAAGCAGTGAAAAGAGTTCAAACGTGGCGTTGTAGAAGATATTCACATTTATGCTGGCAGATGAAGTTGTTTTGGAAATCGTTGCCTAATAAAGAATTTGTAGGAAGATATATTCACAGAAATAGACTGGATATATAGGACAACAGTTTTAAGTCCCTAGTTTCATTAATATCCACATACAGAACTATTGATTTCTGCAACATGTCACTTCACATTTCGTAATTACGAGATTCTTCAGTTCTGCTTTTCATTATTGTTTTAATGTTTCTTCATTCCACATACCACGATGCTTTCACATAATAGATTCAGGTAAAATGAAATCTGAATTATAAATTACTACGGCAGCCTAGTACTGAAACCGACACTGATGGCGATATACAAAAAAATGCATATAAAACAATGACCAAGAATCCATTCATTTAGTATACTGGAAGGAATGATCGAAAGCAAGGCCAGTGCTTACCAAAATTTCCGCCTACTTATGCGGAAACAGGAAATTATGAACGTCCTTCCTCTATAAATAACCTGTGTTTCACTTTCCTGATACTCTTCTATCAAGCATTAAGAGACACTTTATTTCACTCCAATATTCAACTATATTCTTAAATGAGAAACAAGTGATGTAATGCTCTCACTCGTAGATTTTTTAAGACTGTCGCCTAGATTATTTATAAAATTCCTCCGTTCATTCTATACCAATATTCATTGTGTTAGAGAAAATAAAAATGTACCCAAATTTCTTTTAATCTAGACACGTCAATTCTGTTGTGAATCCGAGCGAACGATGGACTGATAAAAGCTATAGCAGTTTAACCGAACTGTCAGAATTTAATTATTCGAAGCGTTAAAGATCCTTGTAATTATTAGTTTACAGTGATATGGGTGGGTCGCGATCTGCAGCCAATGAATTCCAAACAAATCGGAGGATGTATCCAATAACGAGTCTTCTGAAGTGGTGAGGTTGAAAATACAGTGTTTCAGAAAAACAATTGATAACCAAGAGTATGGTGCAATATCCCTTTACGCCCATATTTTAGCGAAATACAATAAGAAAATTAGAATTTTTCACAAATACATTTATACATAAATACGTCTGTAAAAGATTATAACAGCATACTTACTTAGTGGCTTGTTATATTTATTCTGGCGCTTTAATAACTAAAACTCCGAAGTAAGCTACTGCGGACTTTATTCGAGCTCAGGGTGTTGTAATTTTGATGTTACTGTCAACAGTACAATAATAGCAAAACGTACGAGTATTGACAGAAGTTTAATCATTATGAATTCTTAAAGCAGTCGTAATATCTTGCGAATGGATATTCCGTACAATCCGGTCAAGGGAATGCTGAGCGTTTAACGCTGTGTGTAAACGGCCCGACTTCCTAATGATTATCTTACTACACATCAATTTCAGAGTGTAATAGAGATAAAGTATAAATCCTTATAATTAATAACCATGGAGGAAGGAATATATGGAGACGAGATAACGCGAAATCCGTAAAACCTCGTGAAAAAACTGTGCCTGCGCGGTGGATATCGTAGGAGTACCAAAACATTGGGCTGTTTGCACTGTGTCAGCTGCTGCGAATATTTCGTTTTCTAATATTCTAAAGTTTTCTATAATGCCAAGTTGTGTTGCATATGGTTGCACAAACAGACGAGATAGGAAAAAACCTGGAATAGCGTTTCATAAGTAAGTCACATTGTAATTATCGTTCTTGAAGTATCTGACAGGCAACCGCAACATTAGTGCCATTCGCTATAAATTTATTCATTGCTCTCAATAGGATCATATTATTCTCAAATTTTTGTTGGTGTAGTGTAGACAATTAGCATATGTTACTATATTGCACCTGAAAAGCTAGCCTTATAGTAGACAAATGTTGGAAATTTAATTTAAATTGGTCATGTTATCATCGCGACACAGTGAATATGGTATTCTGCATGCATTACTCACGTTTAAGTTTACACTGAAATTGCACGATGAAATTAATCGTGATAATTTGTGCTGTGCGTACTACTAAACGTGATGAAATAAACTTTGTTGACGGAAATGTAGTTCGCGATGCATTTCTTGTGTTTAGATGTGTCTACATAGTTTGGTTTTGTAGCGGCAATATTAATGGAAATGATACCAGGTTGAAATGCGGTGTATACCAGAAGAGAACAAACAATTTATTTATTATTAGCTGTTAGCTTCTGATTTTTGAATGTACTGATTTTTCTAGCAAAATTATATAGGCCACTACAAGTACAATATCTTCTAAGTAAGCTCAGAAACTATGAGGTTTTATGAAGTATTAATTTTTTTTTAAAGCTCTAAACATTGACTTATGTTTTTTTTTTTTATTTCTGATATGACTTGTTTCTGTTTGTAAATATGTCTACAAGTATATTTCTAGATTTTGAAATCTTCCTTGTCAATTACTGAAATAGAATGTGAAAATATAACCTATTTGAACATCAACTAAAATTTAAGGACTGTAGAAATAAACAGTTTGTTATTCAAGTTAAAAAGAATTACCTGCTCATTAAGTTACGTCCGAATTCATCATCAAATATGGATATGGTGATAGTTTTTTCTGGTCCAGGCCGCATTTCAACCTAACCACGTCAGTTTTAAGGTACAATATCTCGAGAACTAAACGAGATATCAAAAAAAATTATTATTTACTTTCAGTTTCCCTCATCGAGTTACAGAAGAATTTGTCATCAAATTGCGGCTCCACAATTATCGTTGAAGCCCCTCATAACCTAACAACCTCACTTTTGAGACAGTATATCTCGCGAACTAATCGAGATATCGAAAATTTTTATTCTTTATTTTCAATTTGTATCGTCGTGTTACATAAGAATCTATCACCAAATTTGACTTTGGGGACACGTTTCTTCTGAATTTCAACCAGAAACTCCACTCTTTTGAGACAGTATATCTCGAGAACTAAGCACGATATCAACAAATTTTATTCTTCATTTTTGATGTGTCTCGTCGAGTTACATAATAATCCATCATCAACTTGCGGTGCCACGGTTGTCTTATGATTCCCTTGAGGTTTTTGTGCATACTTCCGTGTTTCTCTGGTCAAGCAATATGGCGGCCTCCCCTCCCCACTTGTCTCCACCCGGTTTCACTCCAGTATGTGGAGAAGGTCCCTTGCGTCGTCTCCATATATTCCTTCCTCCATGTTAATAACAGTGTGGCTCTAGATAGTGCTAACTTCATCTATCAGCTGACACGTAATTTTTACTTAACAACATAGTAGTTTATCTGTTACCAAAACGTTACGCAAAATAAGTGTCACTATTTCTATCTGTTATTTTATGATTTTTATCTTGGGACAAAATCTTTCAGAAATTAAGAAACTGATAGCTTTTAGCTTAGAATACTTATAAAACCACTCCTCTTCCTCGTGGATATTACGACGTCAATATCCTGACTATCTACAACTATGAGGAATCAAACTACCTGCTTGAAACTTTGGCTAAATGAATTTACATCCAGTATCCTGATTTGTACTGTAAGACTGGATTGTTACTCATTTCAGTATTCTGAAACGGATTGTGTTTGACTTTAGCATCACTTCAGCGTACAACAGGTTAATATGTCAATACATATAGATACCAGTAGTTCTAAATTAAATCTTGATTGCGTTACTATTCAGCAAACGAATAGGAAATTAATCCAATAATATTTTGGTTGAATGATGGATTAGAAACTGTATTGTTTCATTGATTGAATTATACGGATGTTTGACTGATCTATTAATATCAAAATATGTTGAGCCTCACTTTTAAAAATGTTTGTCAGTAATGTTTAGACGCAATTAGAAATCATATATTTACATTAATTCATAGCCTAACGAATTGGATGAAGGGTAAAGTTTAGCAGTGACATTAGACAGTACTCAATTAACATTCACGATTCAGTCATCAAAATTTGGTTTAAATAAAAAAAATTACGAAATTGCTCAAAGGAATGTGGACTTTACTAAAGAATAACAACGAAAATGCAGACATGAGTAGCTTTTGCTTCTCATTAAGTGTATAATATGTTTTCACTGTCCCGTGTACAAGCAACGAAAGAAAAACATAACGCTCATAAAACCACTTTTGCCCGCGGCCTGACACGAACCGTCGAACCGCGAGACAACGCACTAGATTTCGGGATCAGCATGGCATTCGCGAATCTCAGCCACTTATAGTACCATCCTCTCTGGATTACCAGAGACAGAAGCTAAGGTAACATTAACTTATAACCAGCCTGTAATTATCTTTCCTCCTTCCACAAATTTCCTGTTTCTTTCTTGCAATTTCAGATTTCGGAAATAAGGTTATCATGTCATTATATTGAGGATATACATCAATTATATCATTAATGATCACTAGTAGGAGCAGCATTTTGTTAAATACGGAATCTCGCATTAGCATGTTATTCGTCAATGATGATTTTTTTTTTTTTTCGTAAGAATATCTACTCATATTTTCAATTCTGATTTGCTTGCTAATACCACTGTGTCCAACAGGAACATTAGCTACAAAAACCGCACATTAGTTTGATTTAGGTCCTTGTTTTTTTTAAAACAGCCATCATTACCCCAATCATCAATCTCCCGCCTTTGCCATCAGCACTAGAAAAAAATTGGTAAAGTTGAGTGGCACAAATCGTAATGGTTAAATTAAATTTATAGGAAAACTCGCTTTCAGTTCCTACTGACGCATGATGCGTTGACACTTTCTCATTTCAGCCAAAACATTAATTTTATGATTCTTTGCCACTGTTCCAATTGACCACGAAACATATATAATCTTACTTATATGATATGTATTTTGCAACAAGTGAAAAGGAGATAAAGAATGAAAAAAAAGGCAGCACCTGGGGTTGACAGCCCAGCGCGTTACCACTCAGACACCTGGACTTACAGAACCTAGTGCCTCATCAATTATATGACCAAAGAAAAAATATACATATAGATACAACATTCCGTGATTGAATAGTAATCTGTATAAAGAATCGAACTGTTACAAGAGAAGTAATCAGTTAAATGAAAATATTCTAGATGAGACTGGAACATAAATAATTTTTCATTTCGCCGATGTGTGTGACCAGCTATGAGACACTATTTCTTGTATAGGGAAATTGCTATAGCGCTGCTACTAGGCAGAACATCGTGGCAACATATGACAACGCTTACCAGGAAATAGTCTTAACTTTCTTACTTCCTTCGGCAGGGAAGAATACCTTTATGACGCGTGAATAATACACGTAATTATTTAACACGAGCAGCACATTTGGCAAAAGTTTTTGTTGGTTTCATAATTATCCAACTTACAGCTGGTAATTGAAAATACGGTGGGAATCCATGTTAATTGCATGAGGGCAATACAAAAAGTAACGTCTCCCAAGCATTCATAGATAAAGAATCAAATTATTTACCGTTTTAGAGGTTGAACAAATATCTATTTTTCTACATCATTACCATTTCGGAACATGCGTTTGTCAGTGCTGTGAATGAGTACGCGTCGTCTAAAAAATCGTTTACGTTCTGGTCTCTTATTCGGGAGGACATAGGTTCGAATCCAAGTTCGGCCATGCAGATTTGTGGTTTCCAAGGTTTCCCCAAATCACTCCATATGAATACCGGAATGAGTTCTTTACAAGGGCAATGCCGAAATCCTTGCCAATACTCCTATCCATACAATAATCACCTCTATGTCGACGAGGCGTAAAATCATAAAAAAGAGCTGGCTAAATTTATTGAGGAGGTCGCAACTGGCTTAAAATCTATTAACAATACCTCCTCCCTATTTTTGTGTTTATTGCTTTACGTGTCATCGATGTTGAATTTATTAAAGAAGGGAACGACCGTGGCCTTCTATAAGAATCATCCCAGCATTTGCCTGGAGCCAGAGCGTTACCGCTCACACGCCACGCTCGGTCTTGCGGTCTTTAGTCATTATCAACCTTACTTTACCGGTAGACTGTGTTTGTTTGAATCCTTGAGACCTAGGCGATTGTGGAGTCGATTATGACGGCTGACGGGTGACAAAACTTGAGCGTTGCACTTTATACCGGAGACTAAAGAACAATCACGCGAACGGCGACATCCTCATTCGCCAAATGCTTGTATTTATTTATGTTATTCCAAACAAAGAATAACGCACGTAATTTCACGCCTTGTTAAGTAATGAGCATTTAGCCCCAGTATTTAATAAATCCCAATGCTGCAAAGATCATGAAGTAATAGTGTCAGAAACAACTAACAGCATTATAGAAAACGGGAAAAACGGTAATTTAAGAACTTCCTGTCTTTAAGCCCGATTCTCAATTAACTTTAATTACTTTTACCAGTTATAAAAGAATTTATTTTTGTCCTACGTTAATAATCTGGTTGTAAATTTTTTTGTGACAATGGTCGTTTGATTTGTTACGGTGCTAATATTTAGTTCTGCGCGATTAACTCTCATTTATTTATATAATGCATAATCATTATCGTCCACCTACAAAGAGAGCAATAATTCCTCTTGTAAATTATTTCTTTCTGAAACGCGATGATCGTTCTACTGTGAAATAATTATTTTGGAAACATGTGTGTCGTTTGAAAAGGGACAGATGATATGATTTCGGCGCGGCTTGAAACCCGTGTAGATTTTCGTCAGTTCTGCCGCCGTAAATCTTTCATGCTTACGTCGGCTATTAGGTACGAAACATTGGTTAGTTTCGCAGATGTTTATCTTATTTCCTGACGCAGTTAGGAAAGAATCATGGATACCTTATACTCATAAGCAATGTGCAGTTTTGGTACGCTTAAAATGAAAATACAATTAAAGATTAATTTCTAAATTAAAAAAAATTAAAAAAATAAGATCTACTTGGATTTGAACTCGGAACCGCTCGCTCAGCAACCCAGAACGTTAACCATAGGACCACCGCACGCTCGGTGCTGCTTTCCTCGTATAGGTGTATATAACGCAGCGAAGGAAGACTGTTTCATTCAATCCATCTTGGAGAGAGACACTTCCGAAATAATTTCTTGTTTCTGTAGTTTCGTAGTATTAAAAATTCTACCTCATGGAACATGATTATTCCTTGGTTTGTGGACTGACCAGATATATGAGTGAAATATTATCCGAAGGAATTATCAAAATGAGTATAACAATCTTATCGTTATAGTTTTATGCTAATCAACCATAGTAATATATAGCATTGAGCCTGTTTCCTGCCTCACTTTAATGCAATCCCGTTAATTACAACTTTTGAGATACGTTTCAAGATCTGAATTTTGGTAAAGTATTATAGAAATGTAATGGAAGGTTGATGAACTGTTCTGCCAATAAGAATCGTCAGTGGGAGGAGCTTAATTCGTACCTGTTAGCCAATTGTTTCCCGCATTGACATAAGGTAATGAAAAATCTGCAGTATAGATGGCTCTGAATAAAATATCCACCAATGAAATTGCGAGGAGGTGGAGCCAGTATTGCGTTACTGTTGCCTGGGATGACATTGATGCCAGATTGTGCAAAATAAGAGTGATAGAATTTTTCAGCGGCGGCCAGAAATAAAGTCAAAGTCTGTACATTACAAGTTATGACGACCTCAGACATAGGTATAATAATACTGTGACTTTACAGTTCAAAAAATCATGGGCGCCACGAATGAACAGTATGCCATTCGGAAATAACTAGTTCTGTCAAATTACGCCGCTTGCTCAGGGGGTTTTCAGTTACAAACTTAGAACATGGATCTATCCTCTCAAAGACGCTTAAGGGTTCAGTAATAATTTACCATTGTAGTTCTGCGTCTGATGTCTGCGGTGTTCGAAGATGACCCACGGTACGTGAGACTTGTCTCACAATGCGGATACAGGCACATTCGTTCTGGTAATGCGCATCATCGCATTACTGGCGGTGTCGACGTGCGAGATCTGCTCCAGCCATCGCCTCGGTATGCAAACCGGCAGCATCAGTTTTCCGACACCAGGAGTCGGACTGCAGCATTTAGCGAGAACTTCCAACTTTCGGAGTCCACCACAGACTAAAATAGTATCGAATGAAGCTCGTCGCTCTTCGATCTGCAAGGAAACCTCTGGCGTAACCCCTTTCAGTCTCGAAGATCACATTAACAGAAAATTCCCAAGATTTTAAGTTATATGCTCATTTGGATTGGATCTTGAGGTTGGCACCTAATGTCACGTGATATCCCCGATATCTTATTTGCCCTGCGTGTACCACAGAGGTTGAACATATTCGACCAAGTTCGCCAGAATGAGAACGTATTCAGGTGGTGGGTTTTTACATCAGGTCTGCGGCCCATTGTGGACTCCCCACCCCAAGGTGAAAGCCGGCAAAACCCTTTATCCCTGACTACCTGCCTCCGTGGCTCGGGAAGGCCACGATTAGCTTCAAGCCTACACAGCTCAATACTACTTTAATATTCGTTGCAACAAGATACACTGTATGTTCACCATTGCATTATAGTCCTCACTTTGAATCTTGCGTACTTTAGGAAATAACTAAAAAATAACTATCTAGGTGGTCGCCCAAGATTTATGTAAATTACTCTAACATTATGATTTATATAATAAAAAATGCACATTAGAATGTGGGGACAGCGCGTCACGTTATAACTTGGCACATCAAAAGTTTTAATAACATGTAATGTTAGCTAGAAACACATTATCTGTTAATGACACACAGTTTCAAAAAGGAAATTATCACACTTTCCTTACATATATTACTTTATTATCCTATCCAGTTACAAAATTCCAACAAAAAATTCTTTCACTGAGTAAATTGATTTATGAAATCTTTGTGCTGGATTTATAGCTGTCAATTCTTCATAGCTGACATTTTATTTTCTGAGAAAAACAAGTAAGTAAACTACGTAATTCCAGAATGTTAAGTTGATAATGACTTTTAATCTTCATTATGTTATCCTATTGACAAAGGACTAGGACCCCGAAAATTACTATGTCATTTGTGTTCTCGTCTTTTTTATGTGTTCATGCCATGCAACCACCTTCTATGGTAAGTGGTGGTTAATTTCGCTATGTTGTACTGGAAGTTTTTACTATTATTATCATTTAATTATTAATTTCAATGCATCTCATGGCCTGGATGCATTTTCTACATACATACTTACGGTTTGTACATATTTTTATCACATCCGTCACAGTCTGAGCTATAGCTTTCATTAACTCCTTAGGTAATTTATTCCAGTCCTCCATTCTCTTACCTACTAATGAAATCTTTCCCACCCCCCTTGCCTAAAATCAATTGCCAACTTATCATCATGGTCCTCTGTTCCTCTCCACATGCTGCTGCTTATCCACTAAATTCGATATCCTGTCTAGATTCCTCTGCTCCTGCTCACAATTCTTTCTCGGTGTACTCCTATTATATAGCATTATATCATCTGCAAACAGCCTAACATCTGACCAGATCAACAACAGACTTGTTCATTAGAATAAGTATAACTATATATCTAAACACCTTTCTGTAGATTCATTCCGCAAATAATTCTAAGAGCATTGTTTTTTGTGACTTAAATATCTTCAACACTTGTGATTAATTTCCACATAAGGAGATAACATGAGTCAGCAAGAAGCTGAATTATGGAAAATATACTAATTTACTTGTTTCTAAATCATCTACTCTAATAAGAAGGCTGCAGAGATAAGCTTTTAAGAATTTATAATAAGATTGTTCTGCTGTTATCTGTAGGCTACATATTCATAGAAATTTTGAGCAACTTCTTTCACAATACAATTGCAGTGTTACCAAGATATTTAGCTGATGGTTCTTTTAAAGAGCAGCATATTTCCACTATCACTCAATATGGGGAAATGTTATTTATGTGTAACAGGAACAGCAGAGAATTAAGAATTGAGAGTCACCATGTTTAACTGTCCCCTATTTTGAGTATGTAACTTCACCTGTATGTTTCAAACTTCAATTTCTTTATTTGTTAGATGATATTTAAGCCAACCTCTTGCCCCAACAGTAAGACCACACCGATATATTACATGTAAGAGAATCTTATGGTCATTAAAGTATGAATGTTGTTGTTGTTGTTTAAGTTTTAGGGCGCGTTGACTAAAGTATGAAGAGAAGATTCCTAGGTAATATATATATTATTCATTATCCGCAATATATTGTATACAAAACCAAACAATGGACACATTCTTTTGAAATATTGTTTCAAAAACAATCAGAAACTTTCTGAGTATTTCATTCAGTATTATGTAAACATACAAACACCCTTCTGCACATTATCTTTAGGAATATCTTTTGAAATCTTGATAGAAGAGATACGAGTCTATAGCTACCAATCTTTGAGCTACCTTTCTTCTTAAAAATGGTTTGATTATTGAAATTTGATACAGTCATGAAGTATATCTTCTTCAAAACAGCAGTTTAAAATAACAGTTTTAACATTGCTGATTTTAAATTGTTTCAGCATAAAGGACACCTCAATGAAACCAAAGTTCTTATTTTTGAGGAAATACATTTTATAATTTTGGTTTGTAACAAAAAAGTACACTTTCAGCAATAATCTAAACAGTGTAAACAGATTACAATCAATAACAAATCACTTTCTTCATTATTCTGGAACTGTCAACAAGTAAGCAGCATAAACAAAAGAAAAATCTTTAAAACACCATGCAGGAAGAACTTAAACAACTATAAATATATTGAATCTTCTTTGTCTGTATCTGAGATGGAAATATTCTGAAAAGGTGAAGAAATTACATGGCTTTGAAACAGCTGGAATTCAAATACTTACATTTCTTAACACCTATATAAGAATTTTTAAAGATTGAAAATGACTTATGTGTAACAAATTTATGGAAATATTATTTCTTTTTAAGGCTTAAAGTTAATAAAAAAAGATAGTCAAGAACTGTGATCTAATCTAAACTTCTTAATTAACGGTATACATTTTTTTTTTTAAAAAAAGTCACTGAAACTTTATCTTTATTATTGGGATGATAATGGAGGTTCATTAAGACAGTGCAAGAGAATTAATAATTGGGTGAAAAATTTAAATGAAACGTGCAAAAAAAATGGTTTTTAACAGTAAAATGAGTATTTCATTGCTACAAAAGAAACACAATTAGTGAGAAAGTTTTAAAATATTTAAATTTGGAAGTAACTCAGCTATGTGTAAATATCTTTCTCTTTTTTTTCGTTTCTGAAAAGAACACAGGTCTAACAGTTCACCAGCTACTTGAAATACTCATAATTGTTAATATACTCACCTGTCGTACACTCCTTCACTTTACTTGCAGTTATTCATAAACTTGCTTTTTGTTTGTAGAAATTTATGATTCCCAGTAAAAGGACATTATATGAAACTCATGATGGTTCCATTAGGAATGGAATAGTTCATTAAAATTTAAATTATGTTGTATGTTATAATAATACAATGCCTGGCAAAAAAAGTGAAGCAAGCATCCAAAGAGGGAGGTAGAAAAGAAAAATAACTTCATGGTTGAGAGGGCGTGTAATGTTATTTCAGTGATTACAGAACTGAATCAAATTTACAAAGAACTTGGCAGTATGAGTCCTTTTATCAGTATGACTTTGCTCCCTCTCTAGCCCAGATGCATGCATTTGGTTGGGAAAGATGTCATAAAGCAATTGTGTCATCTCCTGAGGGTAGCTTGCATACAAATGTTGTATCAGGTCATTGATATAATAGCACCTGGACTGAGGTGACGTCTTAGCTGGTCCCACACATGTTCTGACTCGGACAGATCAGGGAATCTTGCTGGCCATAGGAGTACCACAACACCATGCAAACAGTTTATAGAGAAATGTGCCATGTGTCTAATGAAATATGACACCACGATAATGTAGCATGATAGGAAAACATTAAGACCCAGCATGTCCATGATGTACTGTAGTGTCATCAGTCTTCCCTCAATCACTAACAGCCATGATCTGAAGTCAAAACCAATGGCTCCTCATATCATGACATCAGAAATAACACCACAGTGACTTCCCCAAACATTAGAAGAAGGGGACCTCACTCCAGGTTGCTGGCATGCTCACTGACGATTGTCATCTGAGGCAGTGCAGATCAGTGATTCATTACTGAACAGATTGCAATGTCATTAATCAGCAGTTTATGCTTCAAAATCATGGCATGACTCCAAACACAACTGTTTGTGTTGTGGTGTAAACAGCAGCATATACATGGGAATGTAATTTCCTAGTCTGGCTGCTGGCAGTATCCGTCAAATGGTGTGGGATGACACAGAATGTTGCATGGAGTCCTTACCAGTTCTCGTATGGGAGACATAGCTATCAGAGGGCAAGGCAGTACCATGCACTGGGGCCCCACTCTTCGGGGGACCCACATGCATCTCAGCGAGCCCCCATATGCATCTCAGGAGGCCCAGGTTCAGCTCCAGGGGCCCCCTAAAGCTCAGGGAGCCCCTGCCATCAAAACTCACAAGACTTGGTAGAGCTAAAAACAAAAAAGGTCACCCATCTGGCCTGAGGGCCAAAAATATTTTCTTGCACCAGGGCCCTTGTTAACCTAGCTACAGTGGCGGATCCAGAGGGGGTGGGGTGGGCTAGGAGGCTGAAGCCCCCCCAAAAAGCACCAAGGTCACCCCTGACAACATGGATTTTGGGGACCTTTCTTTTTTTTTTTTTTTTTTTGCTCTACAGGGCAGCAATCTGGAGTAATGAGATTTCTGTCGGTGAAAACTCCTCCTCCCCGAGGCAAGCTCCCCCCTCCCCAAAAACAAAATCCTGGATCCGCCACTGCCTAGCTATGCCACTGGGTGCAGATGTCAAGGGATTATGATGTGCTTATGCATAATACAGCAATCCTCCCTTGTCTGGTCAGATAGGGTTAACCAGAACAATGAAGACATGTATGATTTTCCAACAATGCACTAGTGTTACATCCAAATGCCCCACATATCTGGATATTGCATCATTCAACCAGGTGATTAAATGGACATCCACAATGAGGCTCCTTTGAACCTCCATTAGGAGCTGACTGATAACCATATCTCAAATGAGCATGCAGCATCTCTGTGTCTTTCATGGTGATCACTCAACATCTAACATTGCTCACACCCCTTATATCTACCTTACCAGGCCTGGAAATAACACTAAACACAAACAAAACTAATGCATTCTGGTGGCCATACTACCTGTCAAAAATGGTGCATATTTGTATGAAGTTACGTTGGCATCTGACCATGTCTTCTGGTTGCTTCAATTTTTTGCCAGCAAATTTAAGTAATTATAATGAATGGTTCACCAACAGACTCATTTTATAAATTAATATAAATGAAGATATATTTACCTATAATTTCCATATAATCCAAATGGAATATTTTGCTGATTCAGATTAAAATTACTTGTGCATATTTGTGTAAAGGCGTCAGTCTTTTTTGATTAAATTTAATTTCTTTAATTTTTTTTTTTAAATGATGATGCTTTATTTTTACAATTTTTTGTATTTTATTTTCTTAGAACAGAATAGAAGAATAGGTAGATATGTTCACTCTGATCCCATGTGAGAACAGTCTCAGGGGTGTGGAACAGTCAGAGGCGGCCTTTGGGGGTGGCAAACAGGGCAATCGCCCAGGGCCTCGCTCTTGGAGGGCCTCGCGCAGTTGCCTGAGTTGATTATGTTTTTTTTAAAAAACATCTTTAGCTATTAGTGATAATGAAACAAAGTTGGTTAATCGATAGTACAGTATATATTAATAACTACCTAATCAAAATTTCTCATTTAGATTTATTCAATGTCACATTTGTATACAGAGCCGGATTAAAACAGCGCAGGGCCCATAGCAAATATGAAGAGGCCCTTGATTTATTTTACTTACTATTGAAGTTAGCAATATGAAATAAAACAATCTATTGTTGCTGTCCGGGGAAAGATCTGATATTGATGGACAAGAATTGTATGAAGAAATGAATATGTTTATCCATATATAAGCAGAAAACGACGGCGTTATTTCGGTGATAAAATAATAATAGAAAAAACATTAACGGAATTACTGAAGTGTACCCACTATTGTTGTAGCCTTATTGCCTTCTTGCCTTATTGCCACCACACGTAATTCAATTGTGTTAGCAGAAAGAAGTTTTTTGGTGTTAAAAATCATTAAAACATATTTGAGCAATTCGATGACCCAAGATTTGTTTTGGCCCTTTCTATTTTTGAAATGAAAATGACATAGCTCATTCGTGAGATCCTTGTGGTTTAATTAAATATTTTAGTCTCGGGAAAAGCCACAAACATCATTTTTAAATACCTGTGTATATTTTTCAAGGCCTTAATGTACTTCAGTTTATGCTTAATAATTTGTCATCTTTATGTTTCTTAATTTTTAATAACTCTTGCAATATAATATTTAAAACTCAAAATTTATTTTTTATGACGTTTGCATTTTTCGTCGATCATTTGAAATACCAACTTGTGATTAACGTATTTTGTACAAAGGACAACGGCCTCGCAAAGATCTGCCGCCCCAAGCCTCGCAAGGACTAAGGCCGCCGCTGGGAACAGTCTGTACACTTATTAACAATATCAATAACATTGCCAACAACTGATAACCAGTTAGTTACTTAAAAACCCATAAGTATAATAAATTTCTACTGTAATCTGCAAATACATATTATCCCATGTTAGTTAATATGTATGAGTGCAATTTCCAGATAATGTAACTGCTGTGTTTGTAAATGGTTTCAACACAATAAAAACATACACTATAGTGGTAATTATGAACAATTTAGTCACATTATCCTACCCTAAACCAAATATTTAGTGTTTCTTCAGTCATTCATGTATATTATTTTCTCAGACATTCTTATTTACCAAATTCCATGTAGAAAATCCTTTCACAGAGTAAAAGGGGTTCTAAAGCAAAAACTCTTTCAGTTTGTATTTAAAATAATTAGTCTTTTCTAGAAAACATTCTATTTTTTGTCATGTTATCCCTTTATGTACAATTGAAAATGGCTTGTAATCTTTGAGAATGTTATGTTTATTCCTAGTGGTATGGCAGCATTAAGATTCAGAATTTTTAACTGCAACAGATAGCAAGGAATATATTTACTCTACTTGCATTGTAAGTATTCCAAGATTTCTAAACAGATTTCAGCAAAATGTCCTTGGAATTGCTCCACAAATAACAAGTTTTCATTATTTAAATACTCTTTGCTTGTGAAGGGTTTCACCACAATGAGATGTCATAAGTGATCAGGGAGTGAAAATACGCAAAATACATCAACATCCTTCTTTCTGTATCAGCTACTGTTCCCAATGAAAAGGTTGCAGAATTCGATTATTTGAGAAGTTATTGAATTATGAATGCCATATAAATTTTTTGATATGGCATAGCAAAACAGCTTGTTATGTTGTGGAACAGGCATGAAAATTAAAATGTTTGTGATAGTAATAAATTAAGATAAAGGCTGGATAAGTGAAAAAGAATACAATAAGGTTATCTTCTTCATTGATGACTCCCAACAGCAAATCTTTGTGATGTTTTACCAAATCATACAGGTTCATAAGTTTTACTTGTTCCTTCTAAAACAGTAAGATTAACTTCTTCATTGATGATTTCCTACTGCACATCTTCTGTAATGTTTTGTCAAATCATGTGGATTTATAAGTTTTAATCCTTCCTTAATTTTCCTATGTGAGATAAAATACGGACTGCTTTAGGCTTTTAGTTACATTCCATGTTGAGTTATCAAATAAATATCCTGTTTCGATTCCTGTGTTATTATTTAAAACTCTGTCTTAACAAGTTAGGTGCAGACTACCTAGCTTAACACTTCATTAGGTACAGAAGGAAATAGGATATGACTTTCACAATGGAGAATAAGCTACTGATTATTAGAGGGGCGAGGATATGAGAAACAGTATTGACGGAAATGCAGCTTACAGTATAGAGTGTACCTGAAGGAGGAGATGAAGGGAGTGCAGGCGCCTGGGTATCATCAGAAGTGTACTATCTCTTGCAGGAAGGGTTTCTGTAGGAATGGCCTGCACCTGCATGGAGAGGGAAGGGAGCACTTCTTGAGTTGTTAGCTGAAGCTGTAAGAGATCCCACTTCAGTTTTGATGGATTCAGGAAGGTGTCTTGTTTTAGCTAGAGGCTGCTGGTAATGGAGTAAAAATAATTTACTATATGGATACTTGTTACATATTGATGGAGGGAGGAATGATAAATACTAATTTAAAATGTGGTATAGGTAGAAAAATCATGGAAAAAATGAAAGTATAGAGGAGTAAACCACAACTTACCACAATTAACACACATATTTTATCTGTAGTAATATGTGAAATTGGTGAAACGATGAAAGGGGAAGATCCAGTAAGAAATGACAGAGGCACTGTTGAGAATATGTTGAAGCCAGTTGAAAAACTAATTCTAGTTAAATATTAGAATATAATGAACAAACTAAAGGCATTTACAAACTGTATATACAAATAAACAGGTAAATTATTTTCCCCAAGGATTAATGAGTTTATCAGTGATACAGTGTAGGTCGTTAACGAGTATAACTGCTGTCCACTGGTTTTGCCATAGTTGTGCTCATATGTCACTGGGTGTAGCTTTCTGTGAAGCACAAAATAAAAGATAAGTTTTGGGTGCATACTAAACAGAAATAATATAAGTGTAGTCCTCAGGATTAAACTAAATTCATATTCAGAGTTAAGAGGTGATTGCACATTGCTCATTATAGCGTGAACTTGAATTTACCAGGTGACTTTTGGTAACATGAGAGAGGAGAGGAGAATTGGACTTAAAACAAGAGGCAGACAAGCATCAAAACTTTTAGGATTTATTCCTGGCAAAAAATGTGGAAGTCTCAGAAGCATTAAGATCATGAAACTGTTCTAAAAGAAATAAGAGGGTTCAGCAAACCAGTGGCCAAAGTTAAAGTTGGTTATTTGTAAATGCACAATCAGAGGGTGTCAGATTTGAAGAGACATTTCAGGGAAGGGTCCTGTCTGCAGATGAGACACCAGTGCAATAGAGAAGAAGTTGTAACAGTTTAAAGGGATTAAAAAAATGGGTAATGAAATGTTTAAACAAAAACCATTACATGCATACTCTACCAGGTAGGTGATCAAGCTAAAAGGCTGAAAAGTTTTGTAAGAAGAGAACACAATACAGTTAGCAAACAATAGGCCAGTATAAAATTCATGAAACCCAATAATACAATGAATTAATAGCAGCAAAGATGGAATATAAAGTTGCTTCCTTGAAGAATATTGTGACTTCAGTATGACCATGCAATGATCCAACTAGAAGTTTCTGTCATTAGGTTAGATAAAGGGGGAAAAATACTCAATTATTGATAAGAATGAGGATAAATTTACTAAAGTTATGAAAGTGATTTTAAGTGACTGGTTTAATTTGGCTGATAGGTATAGTCATGCAGGGATTCTTACTCACTAATGCCAGAAATCAAGTGCTAGTTTATAATTATGGTCACCTCTTCCCTTCTATGCTAATTCTTCTAGCAGTATCAGTTCAGGCCTCATCAATAACACGGCCTTATATACTCCAAGCACTCTCTTTCCACACCCCATGTCTTTGAATAACTCACTAACAAACTCTTGATTTGTCAGTTACCAGGGGCGTAGGTACTATGGGGCTAGGCGGTGCAGTGCACCGGGGCCCTCACGCTCAGGGGGCCCCCAAGCATACCTCAAGGGGCCCCTAAGTGCACCTCTAGGGGCCCTCAAGCGCAGTTTAGAGGGCCCCGAGCCTTCACGGCAAACTGGCGACCTTTTTTTATTTTTTTTTAGCTCTACCGTCGTCTAAGGGGCCCCTGAGAACACAGGAGAACCTCACTAAGGGCCCTCGCTGCTCAGGGGGGCCCCAACCACTGCTCAGGGGCCCATAAAGAACAATTCAAGGGCCCCCATCCTCAGTTCAGGTGTCCCCTACCAGAAAACAAAGCAAAAAAAAAAAGGTCGCCCGTCTGGCCTGAGGGCCCAAAATAAATTTTTTGCACCGGGGCCCTTGTTGACCTAGCTACGCCACTGTCAGTTACCAACAATTTTCTACATTAATTGACACAAACACATCTGGATACCCTTTGCACTGCCTCTAACTCCAGTATTTGACACCCACATTGTAAGTATCCGTATAATTCCACTGTACTAAAGCAACGGTCTGACCAAACTTTTGTACCCTAATTCCTTTACATTGATGAGAAGATCTAAGTGGATGTTGTGAGAAGAATTAAGGGTAGTATGTGGATAAAAAGTGTTCATCCTGAACAGAAATTATCACTAGATTTCAGCCCTAACATAGTGTGAAAATTTTCTTTTGCATGTAAACTTGGATTTAATTTTTGGATGAGACTTGAAAGTATTTAAAGTAAAATTTTGTGAAATGCAGGGGAAGTTTTGTCAGAAAATTTTCACCAAGCATGGCTCCAGCAGGATTGCTTTAAGGGAGGTGCATTGCAATTTTTTTAATACATTATACATAACACTTATTACTTATTAACTAAGGATACTGAATTTATTGACAAGGTTTTGAACAAATCTGTACAACAACCTAAGCTCTTTAATTTATTATTCAAACAGTGAATTAATTGTTGTTTCTTAATCTTTTTCTGAGTATTTTTTTTTCGTAGCAGGGGGGTTCAAGTGTACCCCCTTACACCCCCCTTCCCGATGCTCATGTCACTGAGGAATTTATTCCATCACATTTAATCAGTGATGATAAAAAAAGAAAATCATAAAGTCTTTTGACATATGTAAAACTCCTAATTATCAAAAGTAAACTATCAAAATAATCATACTTCAGAGTATTTACCAGCTGTGACCCCAGTGCATTAATGTGTTGTAACACTGTTCTCACTTCCACCGTTCCTGGTACCAAATTTGCTGCTCTGTTCTTAGTGTTCAACATCTTAAGACAACATTTTCCACTACCATTGTATGTCTGAATTTGCCAAATGTGTAGCACTGACCTAAAATCCCTCCCCTCTATTCTGTTCATGAAATTCAGTAAAAATATTCTTCCGAAACAAACTCTACCATTTTTCAAAAGGAGAAAATGGTATAAAAACTGAGAAATCCTTAGTTCCATAGTCACAACAACAATTAAATATTGTGTTTAATTCTTTCAGGCTTGTAGTTCTTTTCTTGTCTAACCTTGAAGACAGGAAATTCGTAAATTATTCTAGCTTTGTTGCGGCGCAAGGCGTGGGTAACATGACCGACCGACTTCGGCCTCGCGGTCCGAGGGGCCTCGCAGTTCGAAAGTTTATACAACTTTATTTAATCCGTGAATTAGACAAGGACCATCAAAAGCTGTGACCATGACTAAATGTTTTACTTACATAAAACGATAAATTCCGCCGGCTAGCAAGCATTTGCCAATATTGATAGTCTAGCAACTTTTGCTGACTTTAGGCTTACAGTGACTGTCGCTGAGAATCCCCGGTCACTGGTCTTTTTTCCCAAATCAGTTCGCCTCTTGCAGAATCGTGGCAGTGAAGGCCGTTATTTAAATTTGAAGATATTGTTGAATGCTTAGGGGGCATCCATAAATTACGTGAGGTGTTTTTTCGGATTTCCGGATCTCCCCTCTGGTCAGATATCGTGAGATCTGGTCCGACCACCTCCCACTGTTGAGATCTGGTCCCTGAGACCCTCTCTAGAAATCGCTCTCGAAACTTTTTTTTTTTAGGTCTCATCCTTCCAAAGCCGGTACAACCCCACTTTACGACGAAATACCCCCCTAAAATCGACTTGTAGACCTTGTCATTTGTAGACCTTTTTTTATCTTTACAGTCCAACAAAAGTTTCCAAAACCTCACGTGAGATAGCCGTTGACCCTCCCCTCCACCTTGGTGAGATTTGGTGAGATTTCGCCGGATCCCCTCCCCCCCCCCTATTTCACCTCACGTAATTTATGAACGCCCGCTTAAAAAAATTCACGGAATACTCATACAGTCTTAGTGATCGTGATTCGGCATTGAACTAAATTCTCACCTCAGAATTTATCATACCTTACACTTATGGTATGAGATACTATCGTGTGTTAATCCTAAGCAAATTATGGCAATATGTAAAAGTTCTTTTAAGCATTGGCGTAAATTTTATGACTGGATCAAAATATCGACAAACTAAATTCAGAGCGCTTGTATGACGCTCGTCAGTTTATTGAAAAAAGCCAAAATTTAAAAGTATAAGCGTAGCCGTAAAGAAAAGAACTTTCGACTATGAAAACAGAGAAGAATCAGTCTCCCAAAAGCCGGTACGAAACAGATTTTTAATACCATTATTGGTTCCATTGTGAGCAATAAGAATACAACATTTATGTCTTTAAACCAACACTTTACAAATTTCGGTTTTTTCTACGATTTAAGCAAGTTAAAAAATATTCCAAAAGAGCAAATATTAAAAAATTACCAAGATTTACAGACAGTCCTGCCAGTGGATGATAGCAATGGTTTCCATCCTTACGAATTGTATGAAGAATTACAAACACTGATTCGAAATTTACCTGACTTCATTAAAAATTTAAAACTGCTGCTTCAGTACATAACAGAAAGTAACTTCAAAGAAAATTAACCAGGTATGTATATTATCATTCAAATTTTGTTAATCGTACCAGTAAGTACATTCTCCGCTGAAAGAAGCTATTTAAAAAATTAATAAAAAAATCATTTACTAAGTACAATGGCTCAGCAAAGATTTTGCAACTTTGACATTTTTATCGGCTGAATAGATATAGAATCTAAGCAGGATTAAGATATATCAATTAAGGAGTTCAGTAAGAGCAGGAAATTTCCGTTTCTTGAATTAATTACTGTTTGATTTTAATTAATAATTTTAGTTACGGTGAAAACGATTGCATTTTAATGAATAAAAATTTGACATGTTAAAAAAAATATTTATTTATAAATTCTGCCCACTAGAGGGCCTCGCAAAACTTATCTTGCCATATAAAATATGATTCTTGCCCTGCCAGTGACCAAAGAGATGAAATTTATAAATTTAACTGTGTTAATCATCTTCTAGTATGGTCACTTAGTTCTCTCCAATTAAAAATTTAATGCTTTTGCTTTACCATTCATTTTTCATCTTTGAAGATTAATAATTAATTAAGTTGTTTTATTCTAATAACTGTATGTAACTTAGAAATTATAGCTTCAACTATTGTTACATGACATAATGTTTGACCATTTAAATATATTTATTCTGTTATAGTGTTTTTACTGTCTAATATTTCAAGTTTATAGCCACAGAACAATTAAAAATGTGTTCTTTTTTTATTGCCTCTGAATTTATTATTTACCCATCCTTCAACACTGGGTTAAAAGTTTTTGTTCCTTCCATTTTGTAATCACAATGGACTAACTGAGAATATGCAAGTTGTTGGCAACACTTTAGAGTTTCTTTAAATGTTTAAAGTCAATTACATTTGCATATTTAATGTCACTTGTTACACTGAAGTAAACACATAGCTTCTCAACAACAAAAGCTCCTTTAGTGTTTCAGTCTATATTAAACAATAAAATTGTAGAAAAGTTGTATCTGTACGTACAATTTGTTTTAAAAATAATAATTACAATGCGTACTACTAATGACAGAGATACCAGAACCGAAAACACTGAAATTTTCATCTGTCTGCGAATCACGCAAAAACTAATGGACGGATTTCGACGAAACTGCCTATAGTGGTAGCTAATGTCACAGGTTAACATAGTATGCGATGTTTTTTATTCAGGTATGTAGTATACTTGCCGTTGCTACAGACATCAGTACGGTAAATTTTGAAGTTTTCGTCAGTCTGTGCGCGAATCTCGCAAAAATCATAACATATTATTAAGAATAAATAAGAAATAAGAACTTATTTCTTGGAAACTAAATACAGAAATGGCGTGTGGCATCCACTAACATGTTGGATAATTTTTATGCGAAGAAGTTACAAAGTTCCCCATGATATAGAAGCAAAAATTGAAAAATTTATTTTTGTATTCTATATTTGTGCAGAGATAAATCGAACATTAATGAATTGATTTAATTAAACTATATACAATGATACTTTATCTTATTGTTTAACATACATGATATTTTCTGTGCTGATAAGTAAGTTACATAGCTGCCTATGAAATTATGTTAAAAAAGGTCACTTTCCTCAAAACAGTTCATGGATTTTAGCAGTAATATGTAGTAGTCCTAGTAGTAGAGTAGTATTTTATTTCTCCTCTAAATATTGTAGGTATGTACAATATGATATTGGACATGTCAGGTATAAAAAATGCAAGATATTTATATTAATCAATAAATACATCAGATTATATAGGCTATACTTTTAAATATTCTTTTCCTGAGAATAGGATTGGTAGTGAAGATGTGACATCAACAATTTCTCAAAATTTTCTCTTTTTGTAATGGTTTTTATATTCTGGAGTAATCGAAAATCTTAATGCCTAAGTAAAATGTTCTTTTTTTATACATTTTAATTTTTGAATGCATATTACATAAATCGAATAGTTTTCTTTTGTCATAATCAAGTACTGAACCTCAATATTTGTTTTGAGAGCTGCAGCTCAGAGCCGGATTAAATCAGCGCGGGGCCTTTAGCAAATGTGAACAAGAGGCCCTTGGTTTGTTTTACTAATTAAAGTTTACGTTATAAAATAAAACAGAATCCTAGCGCCGGCCCTGGCTAACACTTGTTACGTGACTTATCCAGTACTGTTGCACCTCATGCATGATATTATTTATAAATTTATAATAGTTTCAGACATACGAAAGCTTGGCATTTGGAGAGTATTTATATAAAAATATATTTAAATAAAAGATCAAAAGATTATAATTTTTTACTGTTAGCCAATATTCTAATCACTCTCTTCTGAATTATAAAAATACTTAATGTATCTGCTGATGAATCCCAGAATTTAATTCCACCCTTTATTTGTTAATGGAAGTGTGACTATATGATTTTTTTCAATGTTGGTTTATCTGCGGTTAATTTTAAAACGCGAAATGCGTAGTAGATTTAGCGTTTATACATTGAATATAGTTATTCCATTTAAGATCAGATTGAATCCAAAAACCAAACACTTTGATTCCAGCTTCTTTGTTAAATTTTGATCACTCGAATAATATTTGGATTTTAATGGTTCATGTTTTGAGCAGTATAGAAATTTACTTCAATGGCTTTATGGCAATTTATTATCAGATGGTTGTATTTGGATCATGCGGAGAGCAACTCGGCAATTTAATTAATATTTATTTGTAGAATTACTTCAGTTTTACCTTTCATTAACAGTTTGTATCATCTTCAAGGGGAATGTTCTTGAACATTTTCATTTATGTAGGTACTTGACATGGATATGGAAATGAAATATAACACTTTGAGAGTTTAATAAGTTCCCACAGTCTTCTTCTTCTTAGTATTAATCTCACATTGCACGGTGGTAGGCTATATACCGTACAGATAGGTATGAGTAGATGGCAACAATGGACTCTTTTTCACAGTGACGATGTGTTTAATCTTTTAAACAATAACAGTTTGACTTTACCATTCAATCAGGTATTTCATATAATATTTTTTACACGTACAAATAAAACAGCTCCTAAAATTGTTAGGCCCGACCCCTATAACTATTGCTTACAAAGAAGCTTCGTTAACAGTGCTGAAGTTTGCCTGTGGATCATCCATAACCAATAAAATCTTTGGAAATAGTGGCAATTTCAAGATGTAGTAGAAACAAATAATTATTTTTAATTGCCATCGTGCTCATGTACATGTGGCAATTTTCCTACTAAAGATTCATACTTATTTTTACCTTAAAACACGTGAGGGGAACAAAAGTGTTTGAAAACTTTACATACTGCATATAATTAAAAAATAAAGGAGGAGATCAAAGAAAGAAGAAGAAAAGTGACTGCTCTGCTTTTTCCTACCTAATAAACATATTTTTGATACTGTATTTTATCTGTGAATTTTTAGCAAAAATCTTAAATTTTACGCGGGCGTAGTTGCTGGCACAGTTACTAAATAAATACAGTCTTATTAATGGTAAGTCCGCGAATTTAATCTTTTTAACTTGAAGACCACCTTCGTTCACAGAAACTCAGTGGTCCGCGCAGTGGCGTAGCTAGGTCAACAAGGGCCCCGGTGCAAAAAAATTATTTTGGGCCCTCAGGCCAGATGGGCGACCTTTTTTTTTTTGCTTTGTGTTGCTGGTAAGGACCCACTGAGCTGAGGATGGGGCCCCCCATGAGCAATGGTTGGGGGCCCTTAGTGAAGGACTTCCTGTGTCTCAGGGGGGCCCTTAGACGGCTGTAGAGCTAAAAAAAAAAAAAAAGATCGCCAGTTTGCCATGAAGGCTCGTGGGCCTCTGATCTGAGCTTGGGGGCCCCCTGAGCGTAGGGGCCCCGGTGCACTGCACCGCCTAGCCCCGTAGTAGCTACGCCCCTGGGTCCGCGATTGGTACGGTACTCGTGCTGGATAAGGCTATAAGTGAGTATAAGCTATAAACCAAACTTTCTAAAAGTCATGATTATTTCAAAGATCATCAAAAAATCTTTTATTTCCAGGGTATATGAATATGGTTGCATTCTTATTAGCCAATTCACTAAAATCGTTTACAGTCGGCATAAAAAAGAGTGGCGTTCCTTTATGGATTTGACCTAATGACTGTTTCATGAGGGTTAAGGTCTTAATGAATCGCTATATGTGCATGTAACAATTGGTAGGGTTGGTTAGTAATTATACACAAAGGTAAAAAACAAGCCCAGATAATTATGGTCCGTACAATTATTTTCGACATTTTGCGGGTTCCGGAGTATAAAGAGGTTCAGAAACGCTGTTCTGTTTCAACTTGGTCAGAAGAAAGTGTGAAGGGGCGAGTGGATCCCTCGCAAACAGTGGCAGTAGGTGCAAATGGCAGCACGGTGAACTAGTTCCCTGGTTTGCCGCCTGGGTGGCGGGCTGTTGCCTTGTGGCAACGTGGAGGGGAAAGTTACAATGTTGCCCCCTCCCCTCACCTTTGGCAGCAGTCCCACGTGACTACGGCCGTCACCACCCCCATACCCCGCCTCTCCTCACCATCCGCCCCCTTTAAATAATCGATAATAGTGTCTGGGCTTCGCACCGGGCCGCTAGTAGATGCACCAGCGGCATAATATGACGTTCCCTTCTTTTCCTGGTGTGCTTCACTGTTAAAAACAGAATATCGTTTGTGACATTTGGTTATGGGTGGCAGACTAGTGGCATCGTTACGCCTGCGTGTTTTGTTTGTTGACTGCTGTCGACGTGTTATAGGACTAAAAGTACGCGCTTCAATTTTGGATGGTTTCCTAACACATTAAAACGGCAGAAAAACGGACCCGCTATTCCAGCAAGGTCTGTATGGAAAATCATTTACGTTTTTGCAGTAGTCTAGAGACGCTGGATAGTCTGTCACGTAGTAGTTTTAGCATAATTACATTTTCAGTGAAAACACATGACCTAAGAATTTGGGAAATAAATAAATAGTTGAATACGTTGATACCATTGATGTTTGAAGATAACAACCTTGAAAAAGCAAGCATTCTGAAAATTAAATTGCACCAAACCTTTTAGTTCTTAATTTTGGAACTAAATGGCCCCCTTGCTCTTTATGTCAAAATACCATTCACAGCAGACGTTTTCGTAGTTACTTTATGATAGTTAGGAGCAAATCATAATCCATTTCATGCTTCTAACAGATTCTCCGCCCAGACGGCTTGTCAGCTAACTGTTTCGGGCGATTAATAAATAAGTTAAAAAAAAACTAAAAATTGAATTTTTAAGTTATTAGTTAACATAAATACATTCTGCGGTCGATATAGGCCTTATTTCCGAACATACATTTTTATTTCTGTTGGTAACTGCAATCTGATTTTTAATACTATAAACTTGTGTAAAATTAATCTTTCAAATTGATTTCAGTCATGTCCGGTTTTCAAAAGAGAATTGTCTTCCAATTGTAACAGGCATCTCAAAGTAGGTACCTATATTATTTTTAAGGGCCTTTGAGTATGTAAAATTCACAATAGGAAAGTGATTGGACGAGGTTATCAATAAATTTTCATAGGTCCTACATGCTCAGGCCATGCTATTTCCAACAATGACAGTAAACCATTTTAATTACACATTTTGATATTCTGTGTGAACACTAAAATACCCTTTTAGCTGTGCCTGAACACAAAATGTGTATAGCAGTCCTTTCTTAATTTTTCTGGACTAGGATTAATAATTTACAATATAACTGAAACAACCATGGAATTATATTTTTTAAGGTATACCATTTTAATATTCTGTTTCATTCTTTCACTAGCACTATAAATGCTTCCTGGATAATTTAGCATAATGGTTATCTCGATGTATTAGACAGGTCATTTCCACATATCAAGTAATCTTGCTACTTAACAGTTAGTTTCTCAAACAAAGCCTGTAACTCCTAGAAAATATTTATAGTATTCTTATCATACGGTTCTTAATACAGTCCTTTCTTATTTCCTACTATATGCAAGAGCTACAAGCGCAAATTTCTTGAATCCATATAATTTACCTTTATAATATACATAACATGAATTTACAATTGTGACTCACAAATCCTAATCAAGGTAACTTTTTATAATTTCTATAATCAGCTTGATTTTAAGTACCTTGATATTTGAGAAATATAATGTAGCGGTGAAGCACTACCTAGGAGCTACTGTTTTTTTAAAAAAAACACTGGAGTAGTACTTTTATAAACGTTAATTTTTAAGAAATAATTTTAAATTTCAACTCTTATCCAAACGTAATTATTTTTCAAATTAAACCATTTGCAATCACTAAAACATCACTACCGTTTTCTTAACGAGCAGTCTAAATCCATATCATAATATTTATGCAGGTGTTATAATGAAGTAGAGAAAGGATAGTAGGTCATATTTTGAGACATGAAGGATTGGTTAACGTGTTAGTGGAGGAAACAGTCTAAGGTAAGAACTGTAGGGGAAAAGGAGATAATAATATATTAAACGGGCAATTGAGGACGAGGGTTGTCAGGGGTATGTTGAAATTAAAAGGTTTACAAAAGATAGAAAGGGATGGAGTATTGCATTAAACCAGTCGAAAGACTGATGACAGCAATAATAATAATAATAATAATAATAATAATAATAATGAAGTATGATAAACAGACGTCTGACTCAACCGGCAACGTACTGTAAATGGTAGGGGAGACCGGGGCAAGTTGACGAGCGGGGCAAGATGACGAATGATTTATTTTAAATTTCCGCTTCTATGTAGCAGCACTGTATTCATACTACTAGCTCTCCACACGACTAGGAACTAAAATATAGAGCACTGGTGTCGCTCGTGCCGTATTGTTCCTCGCTATTCGCTGATCGAGAATTCTCTGTGACGTGGTGTAATTTTCTACATCTCTGAATTAAGACTTCGCAGACTAACAGGTAAGATATTGTTTTATACTTTGTCATACCTGAGTAGCTTAAACAATGTGCTTTCATAAAGGCTGTGTATTTGTATCTCATTCTTTTTTAAACTGCCGCAATAATTGAAATTTTCTAACATTGTCGTTCGGGGCAAGTTGGCTGGGGTAAGTTGACGACCTCGTCATCTGGCCCCAGATGACCTTCGCTATGTCTGTTTCAGTCTTTGAGTGCCTTTTTTGTGTTTCGTATAAGAGTCTTGACTTGCATGACTCACATAGTTTCTCTTAAAATTTGGAAGGGCGCTACTTTACTCATTCATGACACTTTATGATCCAGATATGGTGAGAACTTATTAAAAAAAATCCTCCATAGGCGAGTGGGACCGAAATGCTTTGGCTGCTGCAATAATTGATGTCAAAGGAGTAAGAAAGTCCTGCTTTGGTGCAGCGAATGTTTACAATATCCCTGAAGCAACACTACCTCGCCATTTGAAGAAAAGAGTTGACGTAAGAATTGGATGTTTGTTTCATACTCACAGGCTCGGGATGCAAGAAATTTAAGTTTTACTAAGAAACTGACGTTTACCTCTTCGGAATTAAAGAAAAAAACCCGAGTTGCGACAACATCAAGAAATGCTTCCAAAGAAAGTTTAGTTGAGTGTTCTGGATGTGATGAGATCTATGAGGACCCTCCATCAGAACACTGAATACAGTGTTGCTTGTGCTTTAAATGTTGGCACGAAGACTGTTCATACTGTGAAGGAGGGAAATTTGTATGTGACTTCCGTTAATGTATATACAACAATGTACACATATTGATGTATAACAATAAAAATGTATTACAGTTCCATTAAATGTCATCTTGCCCCGTGGTCAAAGTCATCTTGCCCCAGTCCTGGGGCAAGATGACAGATTTGCATTACTTTCTAAAATTAATAAAAAAGCTTTGATAATATGAAAATAAAGTTATATACAATTACGAACATTTCAATAAAAGACCAGACTAATAATATTTTCAATTAAAAAATATTTTCTTCAAAAAATGAATTTATTAAAAATGTTTAATCGTTAACATCGTCAACTTGCCCCGGTCTCCCCTATATCGTACTTCGAAAGGGAGGTTTGTGTTGCGTTTTTTTAGTGGATCTATAAAGGAAAAATATCAAGAGTTAAGGAAAGTAACATATGAATCTAGACAAATCGTATATGGAAGGTTGTATTCATATTTGCGTCACTGCCGGATTCTACATTCTTTCTGACCGGGTGATAAAGTAGGTTCTCCGACGCGAGATCAAAGACGTAGCAATGTCACGACTCTTGCCGGTATCATTCGTTCGGATTTCCTTCACAGATTACCGTGTATTAAAATTGATTTTAAAATAATAACAATGTTTACCGCGAAAGTTCTATTTACCAACAGCAATATCAGAAGTAAACGAGTTCAGAAGATTTAACTGGCTCTTGTACTCAAGCCGGAATGTTAACAGTTGGGGTGTGATACACAGATATGTCAAATTTGAATAATTTGTATTGAAATTTCAATTGCATACTTTTACCAATGGTTGCCAAACTCATCCTCAGTCATGAATTAGTATGCAAATAGTTAAAGATATTTTCAAACTCGTAAATATTTGATTTCGTTCACTAACTTAATTGAATTTATTCTTCATTATTAAAAAGAAGATTGAAAATGCAAACTTCAAGTCTTTAGTTGAAATCTAAGACACGTTAGCAGCATTACGTATTAGTGTTTTCTACAAAAACAGCGCTGGTAAGTAGAAACATTTAATTCAATAAGAAACCCTACTGAACATACAGTATTTAGGTCTATATTGCTGTCATCAGTATCTCGATTGGTTTGATGCAATCCTTCAACCCTTCCTATCTTGCGCTAACTGCTTCATCTCAGCTTTCCCTTTACAAAGCATGTCCTCAATTTTTTGCTTCATATACTCAAAATCCCTGGCTTCCTCTATAGATCTTATCTTCGACTGGTCCATCCAGAAACAAATTAATCATTACCACAAGTCTTAAAAAGTGAGCCACCATTCTCTGCAACTCTTCCACAAACTTCTTTCCTTACCCTTCATTTCAAAACATGTTCTTTTAATAAATTATATATCCATTTAATCCTTCCGTAGCACCACATTTCAATTGCTTCAATTTTCCTTCTTTCTGCTATTCCTAAAGTTTATGCTTCGATACCACAAAGTGCTATCTTCCACACTTAAAGTTTAAAAAATTTCTTTCTGAGTCTTAAGTTAATATTCTATTTTTCAAGAAGTTTCTGTTCGCTAGTGCTATTCTGCTTTTAATCTTATCCCCCCTTCGACCACAAGTTGAAATTTTACTTCCTAAATAACAAAATTCACTTACTTCCCTTATTGCATCTGGTCTTATTTTTATATTATTAATCTACTATTATTGCTATCATTTCTGCTACATTTGATTACAGTTTAGAAAAAACCTGCATCAGTAAAATAAAAATTGAATACAAAATACATAAAATCCTTAACTCATTCTTGGAGCATAGACTGTACCGTATAGCTTGATTTTATGGATAGAATATAGAATCCTTAGACAGACAGTGACATTATTTAACCGGTCCCTCTTATGGTGCTGGCAGTTGTGTTTGTATGGAAAGTACATTGGTTGATAATGAATTACACGTGTCTGCCAGCGTTTCTTGGCAGAACAAGCTACCAACTCCGTATTCAAAGTGTAACTTCAATTCTTGCCGTGCCTCCATTAACTAGATCCATCATGACGTCATGCCTCCTGTGGTATTTACACAGGTATAATTTTTAAACTTATTGTCTCATGTTTATTTTATATTTACATTCCGTTTGAGCATTAAATTACTTGTTTTTAGCTTCAAGGCCGCTGCAGCCTGTTAACAATTCTTCGAAGCTCCTTTTTAGATTCTCTTTAAATTATGTTCTAATGAGGGACTTACCTTTACATTTTGACGTGTAGTTGCAATATGAATCCTATCCTATTACACCAATGTAAACCAACGTTCTATATGATCATTCATAACTGGTATGAAAATATAAGTCATATTATGAAACCTTTAGATAGAATAATTTCGTTATATGTAAACAAAACAAAAAACTTTTTTTTCAAATTATAACTAATCACATATTACAGAAAACATTGCACACTGAAGATACCTCGACGAGAGGCGAAACGCGTCCGAAAAATAAAGAATATCCAACAATGGTTGTATTAGTACAGGCATTTTAGACAGATTTTAGGGGTAACCTCAAAAAAAATAATGTAGAGCTGAAATTTGGCACAGACGTTCCTTAGTACCTAATAAACACGTACTAAAAAGTCCCCACCTCTAGGGTGTCGGCGTCATAGTTTTTTTTAGGTCAAAAGGGCTTAAATAGGGATTGAGTGCCAAATCTGTATAAACTCGTTGTAAAATTTAAAATGTCAGACTCAGTAACGTTTTATTGCACCCTAGGTAATTAGGATAGACTAACCACTGCATAAAAGTGCAATATCGGCACTATTATTATTTAAAAGTAAAAGTACAGTCACATTTTATCACGTAGGCAGTACGAAACATAACTTTTTTTTTTAATTTCTCTGCATTGCGGAAAAAACTGTCAAAGTTTCCAGGTCGGGACCTATGATAAAAGTTGTAGTACACACTTTCAGCATTAAAATGGTATATCGTTCATCCCTCTGCGACATATGGTTGCCGAGATACGCGTTGAAACAAGCACACGTGAGTCAACGCTGGGCCGAGAGCTCCGCGCGCCGCTCCCCGGCCATTATGGGTATTAACCTGAAAAAATATAATGTAGACCTGAAAATTGGAACAGATATTACTTACTACCTAAGAATCATGTCTTGAAAAGTCCCTATCTCTGAGGTGTCCTCTTCATAGTTTTATCAGGGCAAAAGTTTTCAATTAGGGCTTAAATGTCATAATCAGTATAAACGTCTTGTAGGTCTTAAAATATCAGCTTTTGTATCATTTAATTGCGCTACAAGTAATTGGAAAGGCTAATTATTGAAAGACGGCGTAGTTTTGGACGTAATTATTGGACAGAAGTAAAAAATCTCACATTTGATAGTGAAACAGGTACGAAATATGACTTGTTTTGTAACAAAGTCAGATTTGCTAAAAACTTTCGAAGGCCTATTATCAAAGTTGCAGAACGCAGTTTCAGCATTGAAATGGTGTATTCATCATGTTTTTTTGACAAACGGTTGGTGAGATATCATCGAAATATTCGAAACAACGCGCAGATCTAAGCATAAACGCCGTTCCGCTTACCCTTCCTCTTCTGTCTGCATCATTCTAATCTCTTTGAACAGTGCGCTGAGATTTTGTGCCCTTGGCATTATATATAAACTGACAGAAAGAAACCTTGAAAATGACGAAACATTTTGCAAAATTATGAATTATACAAATTTTTATTAAAATCTTTGAATTAAATTTAATGTTCAGCTTCATCATCGTACTCATCGTCTGGACCTATTATAGGTGACTTTATCGCATGCAGATCTTCGGCAATGTCCACACATTAGTGAACACTCCAGCCCACAACGCACACATTCAAATCTATTTCGCAGATGTAATGAAAGTTATTGATGCGGGATCACAAGTTGATGCTATTTTCTTGGATTTTCAGAAAGCTTTTGACCCTGTACCACACAACCGACTCTTAGCGAAGATCCGAGCGTACGGTATATCTGATCAGATTTGCGAATGGATACGCGATTTTCTAACTGGTCGGTCACAGTATGTCGTTATAGACGGGGAAGCCTCTTCTAAACTAGATGTTACTTCGGGCGTTCCTCAAGGAAGTGTAATAGGTCCACTTCTTTTCTTAATTTTTATAAACGATCTCGGTGACAACGTTAATTGCAGGATGCGATTTTTTGCTGATGATGCACTTATTTATAGGGAAGTGAGGTGCTCCGACGATTGCTTAGAAATTCAGCGCGATCTGGATGTTATTTCGGAATGGTGCCGTGAATGGCAGCTTACACTTAACTGTAAAAAGTGCAAGGCAATGCACATAAGTAATAAAAAGACCCCGCTTGCTCTGGAGTACAAAGTTAACAATTCAGTTGTTGACACTGTAGATTCCCTGAAGTATCTAGGCGTAACAGTACAAAGCAACAAGAAATGGGACTTGCACATAACTTCCGTTGTAGGAAAAGCTAATTCCAAACTACGATTCATAGGACGTATTTTGAGAAGCTGTAATGCTCATACAAAGGAAATAGCGTACAAAACACTAGTGCGTCCGCATTTGGAATACTGTTGTGGAATTTGGGATCCGTATCGCAAGGGATTGATTGACACATTAGAGAAAGTACAGAGAAGAGCCGCTCGATTCGTGACTGCTAGTTACAGTCCTTACGTAAGTGTCACAGAGCTATTCGTGGGTTGGGCTGGGATTGTTTGGCGGACAGACGACGTCGTTTTCGTTTGAATTTGCTGGAGAATATGCGAAAATATTTAAGTTACGAGTGCAACGAAATACTTCTTCCGCCAACCTATTTAGGTCGCAATGACAGGAGGGATAAGATTAGAGAAATAAGATGCCGTACTGATACATTTATGTATTCCTTCTTTCCTCGATCTGTTCGGGATTGGAATGCGCAGAATTAGGATTGGTGCTTAGCACCCTCTGCCACCCACAGTATTTGTGATTTGCAGAGTATAGATGTAGATGTAGATGTAGACAATTGCAGGGTACCAAACTGAGGAGATGATTCGGAGCAAGTGCAAGTCACTTGCACAAGAGTTCCATTCTGAATTTTCCAGTCCCAATCTTCAGGACCTAAAGAATTTGCTAACCATTCTTGAATCTGTAAGTATATTCGTAGAGAATGGATGGCCAATATACCATATATTTCGTAGAGAATGTCGCTCACATGCTGCATATGTTGGTGGAAGGGACGGAAACTGGAAGGATGCAGTGACTGGTTGGGTTGCGAACTTACGACTGTATTTTATTACCAGAAGTTCATGAATATTTTGACACTGAGATATAAAATTTTCATAGTGAGCAACGGCAAACGTCTTTCCTCCGGATATTATGTCTTCTTTCTGTGCGTTGGGATGTTCGAATGTTTCCACTTTGTCACGCAATACGTCAGAACCCTCAATAACATCCAGCCTTGTTTTTTTTATTTATTTATTTATTTGCCGAAAAGAGCGCTGGCAGTATCGCACCCAGTGAATGCATGACAATAGAGTGCAGAGTTTTTCATGTTTGTGATGGATTTTCAGAGTTCTGCCGCGTTGAAGACCTTACTAGCAGTTTTGGTTGTGACAAGGTGAACTACATTTATACGACTGCTTCCAATAAGTCTTGCTACCAACGAGGACATCCGTATAGTTGGAAATGACCGCTACCTCTTGACCCCTGCAATAATCAAGTGCAAACGATGCAATGCTGGCATCCGCATCTCCTTTACACTGAATGGCATGATGACCAGCAGTCTTGAATTTGTTTTAAAGTAATTCGCCTGGCTTATTTATGTTATAATACTTTTTCAAAAGCTCAGCTTGGAGTGAAGTGACAGCCGTGTTGTGGTGAGCGAAAACATTGGCAGATGTTTCACCCGGCACAACGACGACGCTCCTCTGTTTCCGTTGTCATGTGTTTAGATCCATCGTTTGCCGTTGCCCACTATGACAATTTTATATCTCAGTGTCAAAATATCCACTGAACTTCTGGAAATAAAATACAGTCGTAAGTTCGCAACCCAACCAGACACTGCATCCTTCCAGCTTGCGTCCTTTCCACCAATAGATGCAGCATGTGAGCGACATTCTCTACGAATATATGGTATATTGCCCATCCATTCTCTACGAATATACTTACAGATTCAAGAATGGCTAGCAAATTCTTTAGGTCCTGAAGATTGGGACTGGAAAATTCAGAATGGAACTCTTGTGCTAGTGACTTGCACTTGCTCCGAATCATCTCCTCAATTTGATGCCCTGCAATTGTAAGAACATCTGCGAAATAGATTTGAATGTGTGCGTTGTGGGCTGGAGTGTTCACTAATGTGTGGACATTGCCGAAGATCTGCATGCGATAAAGTCACCTATAATAGGTCCAGACGATGAGTACGATGATGAAGCTGAACATTAAATTTAATTCAAAGATTTTAATAAAAATTTGTATAATTCATAATTTTGCAAAATGTTTCGTCATTTTCAAGGTTTCTTTCTGTCAGTTTATATATAATGCCAAGGGCACAAAATCTCAGCGCACTGTTCAAAGAGATTAGAATGATGCAGACAGAAGAGGAAGGGTAAGCGGAACGGCGTTTATGCTTAGATCTGCGCGTTGTTTCGAATATTTCGATGATATCTCACCAACCGTTTGTCAAAAAAACATGATGAATACACCATTTCAATGCTGAAACTGCGTTCTGCAACTTTGATAATAGGCCTTCGAAAGTTTTTAGCAAATCTGACTTTGTTACAAAACAAGTCATATTTCGTACCTGTTTCACTATCAAATGTGAGATTTTTTACTTCTGTCCAATAATTACGTCCAAAACTACGCCGTCTTTCAATAATTAGCCTTTCCAATTACTTGTAGCGCAATTAAATGATACAAAAGCTGATATTTTAAGACCTACAAGACGTTTATACTGATTATGACATTTAAGCCCTAATTGAAAACTTTTGCCCTGATAAAACTATGAAGAGGACACCTCAGAGATAGGGACTTTTCAAGACATGATTCTTAGGTAGTAAGTAATATCTGTTCCAATTTTCAGGTCTACATTATATTTTTTCAGGTTAATACCCATAATGGCCGGGGAGCGGCGCGCGGAGCTCTCGGCCCAGCGTTGACTCACGTGTGCTTGTTTCAACGCGTATCTCGGCAACCATATGTCGCAGAGGGATGAACGATATACCATTTTAATGCTGAAAGTGTGTACTACAACTTTTATCATAGGTCCCGACCTGGAAACTTTGACAGTTTTTCCGCAATGCAGAGAAATTAAAAAAAAAAGTTATGTTTCGTACTGCCTACGTGATAAAATGTGACTGTACTTTTACTTTTAAATAATAATAGTGCCGATATTGCACTTTTATGCAGTGGTTAGTCTATCCTAATTACCTAGGGTGCAATAAAACGTTACTGAGTCTGACATTTTAAATTTTACAACGAGTTTATACAGATTTGGCACTCAATCCCTATTTAAGCCCTTTTGACCTAAAAAAAACTATGACGCCGACACCCTAGAGGTGGGGACTTTTTAGTACGTGTTTATTAGGTACTAAGGAACGTCTGTGCCAAATTTCAGCTCTACATTATTTTTTTGAGGTTAAAACCTAAAATGCCTGGGCTATATTGGCGTATTTGCTAAATAATAATTAGTTTAACAAGCAACTGTGGAAGATATGGCCTGCAATAATCACAAACAAAACTCTCTACAATCACGAACGAAGTTGTGGGCATCAACTAGTATTTCAGTACTAATACAAGTAACACGGTAAGCTAGATGAATTCTAAAAATATCAGCTGCTTATTTTGCTTTTCTTTCATTTTTAAATGTTTTTTTTCTAAAACACGTGAATTCCGAAATCATTCATATCTACTAAAGAAAGTTATTTGTTGTTAAATAAAATTTCTGTGACAAAACATAGTAGATTCCCAATAACTTATATGCTGAACGTTGTCAGTCGTGAATGCCAAATGTTTCTAATGCTGATAGGGTACCGGTAGTTAAAAATAATGTCGTGGTGATTCCGTAATTCTTAGCTGACACTTGATTTAGTAGGTGTAAGGGAATGGGAAAATTTTCTTTTGTATGTAAGGGACTCACAGATAGAAATAAATTAACAAGCGGCTCTGAACAATTTACCAGAAAAACTCAGGGAATTAAAGTAAAATTCAGAAAGAGCGATAGTAGGGAGGTTGTTATAACTTAAAAAGAAAAAAAGAAAATGAAACTGATATGCAGTTGTGCTTCGAATATTATCACCGGATCCTGTCACAACTACAATCAAATAAATAAAATAATTACTTCGGATATTTGGAATTCTATATGCAAATACTCCTGACGGGTAGGCAAGCAATCAGCCCAAGCGATCTATCCTTCAAAACTTAGTTAGATTGGATTCGAGAGAATACAAAAATAAATCAAAGGATATTTTTCTGTTACTGTATCATGATATTAGTTCTCTTGTTTGGTTTGCCCGTACTTAGCTTCCCCACTGTTTTGTTTCGCTAGTACTTACTCCCCTTACAAGCTATCTATATTATCGGAAAAAAATATGGTCTTTTTTGATATTTTGACACTTGAAACAAAAAATTCAGTTTGTTACCTGAGAAGTGTTGTATATCTGACAAGAACTTTTTTTTTTAGTTTAGTCTTAATTGTTTTTGTTTAGACTATATAAATTTCCTAAGTATTCTTTTTTTGACTCATTTTCATAAATTCCGTCATTGGTAGCCAGTGAATTTGTTTTTATGGAGCTGGTTTCTAAGCAGCCTCGTGGTCTAAAGAATCGCCTGAGCGTGTTTCGGAGGATACTCTGTGTCGTCCAGCGATTTTTACATATCCTTGCTTGGGACTTAAGTGTGCCTTGTAACCGTACGGTTATTTCGTTAGGTTAATTCAGGAAATATAAACTATGTGACATGATTAAATTATTTCACTAGTCGATAAGGAAGGATTATTAACACCGATATTACTAACAAAAATCAGCTTAAGTTGCTCCAAAATTGCGATAGAAATGAGATCATCTCGTAACTAAGCTAAATTAATAAATAAAAAAACTATTTTCATCTCATACTTATATTTAGAAATTTTTGTCTTTAATTCGTAAATTTTTCACCTGTATCCGGAGGGAAGAAAAAGAGTTATTGTTAGCAACTGTCAATTGTATATCAAATTTTAAAAACCCTCGTGTTAGTACGTACTACAGATGACACCAGATGAAGAACGTGAATTTGGACAACTTGGCAGTCTGTTGGTTCCATGAAGGACATATATTCTACATTTATTCCTTCATGTAAAAAATCATGTGTTTACTACAGAGATACTACGATGTGAAATATGAATACAGTTCATAGAGATTTGAAACCTCTAAATAATATTATAACTTTATTTTTTATTTTATTTATTTTTTTTAGAGTATTAAGAGACGGAATTGATTTTCTCATTTTTAATAGCAGTGCTGCAAGAAACCGAGGTCGCAAACAGCCGTCAGTAATACTTGTAACGTGAATACGTCTTCCCGTTTCGGTACTGGGTGGCATTCCAGAGTTACAAGCTATGTGAAAACTGTTCAGTTTGAAACAGCTAGTACTCAAAAACTACTGAACGGAGGGCAACGTGGTGGAAAATGTTCGCCTGGGAGAATTTGATAGATAATGTATATTAGATGGTATCTCTCTATCCCCAGACAAGAAATGGAAAAGGGACGCTACTTGTCGGGTAACGAAAAAGTCGATTGGCTTTGGAGACACTATCGTGTCCGTTAATTGCTTGAATTCGGGCGAAATGATATCGTTCGGTAGGAAATACACTACGGCGGGCGATTTGTGACCATTTTAAAATCGATAAAAGTACTATTGTTACTCTTTGAAACCAAAAATTTTAAAGTACATGGTAAGAAAGAGGTAGGATTGAAGCAAACTGCCTTGAAAATGCAAAGAGGTGTCGACTCTACCGATCGAGGACGTAGCTGAGCAAAAGAAAACCATGGAGGACCAACAGGGGAGGTAGTGAAACAGCCTGCGATGGACATGGGCTGCCCACACTAATACTAGTACTAATAATGTAGTTTTTCACTTCTGCAAACCTCTTCTAACGCATGTATTGTAGCAGTTAAGTACTGAGTAGAAGTTTCTCTTGTGTACCTAAATGAAATGTTTAGCAGTCAAGTGCCTAACAGTAGTTTTTTGCGTATCTAAATAAAATACAAAAGTTATAAGCAATATTTTTCTTTTGTACACCTACTCTGAAACACTTGTTGTATCAATTAGTTACTGAATAATTGTTTTTTTGTGTACCTTAATAAAATGCCAAGTACATAATAATAGTTTCTTTTGTGTACCTTAATAAAATGCCAAGTACATAATAATAGTTTCTTTTGTGTACCTGAATAAAAAGTTATAAAATATATTATATATTTGTTTCTCTAGCAAAAGAAATATATATTCACGTTAACATTTGCGGTAGTTCTCCAACTACCACCAACACAAATTTTTGTTAGTTAATAGTGTTGGGCAAATTTTAAGCTATCACCAGTAATGGTGCGTGAATTTCGATATTCTCCTATTGTGTTTAAAACTCCCAGATTACCTTTGCTATGACTCTTTTGGTGACAGAACTAGGTATTAAATAATAAACCACCTTTCTGGCTACTGAAATGGAAAATCCTTTTAAAGCTGTTAGAAAGGAAATACGATAATCATTATAATGAAGTTATTCAACAATTATTAAGTTAAGAACAAGGCTGAAAGTACCTCGATTCCGAAACAAAAGGGAAATTGGCATTGCACCTATAGGTTATGTTCACGTATTTAAAAATTTAGGTCTCGCCAATGGAATGTGAACTGTGAAAAGATACTGCAGTGGAAATGGATCTTTAAAATCTACTTGTGCTGACTGAATCCAACCGCGATCCTTGTAAACTATCGCATTTTTAAACGTTCTCTCCATATAACACGATATACCAAGACAGCGAAACCAGAGAAACAGCTGCACTATAGTTTATAGCGTCATCCTTCAAATCTTATACATCAATAAATTCATGAAAACTCGTTTTTCTAACCTCGTTCTCGTGAAGGACAAGGCGGGCAGTACCACAAAAATATGTTTTCCTTTTAAGAGTTAGTCTCATACTTTTTCGTAAGTACAATGTAAGATTAAGTAATCGAAAGAGCACGTTAGAATTTACCTTTGCCAATAAATACTTATCAGACAGCGAAAAATCAGACTCTGAAATATTCCAATTAATTTCGATTTTATAGGGCGAAAAACACGAAACGTGGAGTCTATTCCCTCAGCCTTAGTTTATACTTTTAAAGCAAAAAATTGACTGTAATGTCGACGTCGCGCAGTTCGTTATATTGTTTGTTTTATGATGTTGAGTCGATTTCAACGAAACTGGTAACTTAATTATATATTCTGTGTTTTTCGCAGACCATATTTGTTGTGTAATGGAAACCATGCACGTTTTGACGGACTCTGAAGAGTTTATTTTAAAAATACAGACAAAATTAATAAACTGAAGCCAACGTAAACAGTGAAATGAAAAAACCATGTTTATTTCGGTTCGAACTAAACATAGGTCTCGAGCTGATGATAACGGATGGTGGACGGGGTCGTATTTTATTAAACCCTCCTGTATTAGCTGCGCGCTTCACCGCTCCATTAATTCCCAAATGAAATGTTTCATTCGCTCTCGATATCCATGTCAAACAACAAATAATAAAATTTATTGCGATTTCCGCTTGTAATTCCTGATTATTAATTCCAAATAATTACCGTTTTCTATTCAACCTATTAATTACCTAATTCTTGCTAAAACTAACAGATTGAAAAAAAAAAAAGAATTGCCTAAAACAGTAAAAGAATAAAGGAATTTTACAGGGGTATCGTAAACACTCAACAATCATCATTCAATTAGTGATCTGTCCAAAAGTAATTTGATAACAATAATTAGCAATCACTATGTGTATTTTGTTTTGAGTTACAGATATTTATGGAAATGTAGTTACGTCTCAGAAGCTCATATGCACGACTAACAAAAATATGTAGCGTGTTTGATGAGTGGTAACATTTTGGCCTCAGATTTGGGAGGAGGTGTGTACGAATCCCCTTCCGGTAATCCATATTTCCATTTTCCATGGTTTCCTGAAATCGTTCCAGGCAAATAGCGTGAAGGTTCTTTCAAACGACCATGGCCCAATTCCTTCCTGTCCTCTGACCACAGTCGTTTCCTGTCTCGACATTAATGAGGCGCAGAAGCATAAGGAAAAACCACCAACATTATGGAGAGGGCGTTAAACAGTGCATTGTTGTTATGATCCGCGATTTAGTAGTTGATAATTTCACCAAAATACTGAATCAAATATAATATGTTGGAGAAGTAAATTTTATCATACGAAACTGTTGTCAGCTTGAAAAAAAATGGCCTCGATCTCGGAGAGCCTCAATAACGGTAGATCTTCACAATCTTATCTTTGAAGACAGACGAGTAACAACCAGAGGCGGCCCTATCAAGTTTTTCAGGCGGTGCGAGATCTCATCGTGGCGCCCCAAATGAGCAATCGCTTATTCGTTAATAAGGTGTCCATATAGATAGACTGAATATAACATACAGTTTTTACATCCTATTAATATTATAAATGTAAAAGTTTATTTGCTTGAATGTTTTTACTGTTTCACGTCGAAACTACTAAACTGCTCGGGATAAATTTGGATTAATGTATTATCCATCTACTTTTATCCCAAATAGCATTTCCCGAGGGATTTGAATACAAATATGTATATGAATGCTTTATGAATTCTACTTGTGGAAAGCCTCCGGCAAAATATAGTATTTATATATGATAGTAACTCAAACCTCGGAAAGATTACTATCGGATAGCAGCGGTATGAATGAAAAACAAAGGTAAAAAGTGATACTATATGTTTGAAAAGGTTTATTTAATCTACTGTGGTGAACACAATCCTCATTTCACGTACACATCAAATTCACAGTTTTTAATAATTTTTTGAAATATATAAAAATTGAAAATATATGAAAATAAAAATTCCCACTTTTAATACCGAAAAATAAACTTTACCAAAATTTTTCCAGAACCCTCGCAGACTAATGTTTAAACAGGTTAAATGCATGTTTTTTTTTCCTCAGGTAAAACCATTTTCAACAAGTATTTTTCATTGTTTTTGCCCCACTATGAAGCTATGAAGCTAATCCAGGCTTTTTTTTTTTTGCTGTCGTCAGTCTTTCGACTGGTTTGATGCAATCTTTCATCCCTTCCTATCCTGTGCTAACCTCTTCATTTCTATATACCTCAATAATTATCTGCTTCATATATTCTAATCTCTGTCTTCCTCTACAGTTCTTACCTTCGACTGTTCCCTCCACTAACAAATTAACCAATCCAGCATGTCTCAAAATATGACCTACCAGCCTGTCTCTTCTTTCTGTAAGCTTCTTCCACAAACTTCTTTTCTCTCCCATTATTTCCAAAACTCTTTTCATTTCTTACTTTGTCTGTCCACTTAATTTTCAGCATTCTTCTGTAACACCACATTTCAAATTCTTCGATTTTCTTTATTTCCGGTATTCCTAAAGTCCATGATCCTGGCTACGTGCTTGGAAAGTTGTGCTAATAGAGTGACCAACGCATTCTTTATTGCATCATGCTAAAATACGTTCATTATAAACAATTCTTCTGGATCTGTTGTTATCTCATTTACGGCTCATACTCAAAAAAATCTTTACTTTCTTCGGCATCTGACTGGGGTGGAAGAGGATATTCTCCATCGCCTCGAAACTGGTACTGACCTGTTGAAATTTGTTTTAACTGCTTCGTTATAATGTCCTCTTCACGTTTTGAACTCCATGCTCCCACGTCCCAAAGAGTCATTTTTCAGATTGTAAGCGAAATACTCGCGCACTTAAGACTTCGTCGTTATTAGTGTCAACAAAAGCAATGTCAAAGATAATTGTTCGACGTGACTTACATCAGGAGTTCAATTCAGTATGATGGAAAAATATTTAGATGGCCCAAGCATAGACAAAATTTTATTACGAACTTCATTCGTTTTGAAATTTGAATACATTTGCCAATATAATAAGACGGTAGTCTCGTTATTAGCAATACGGCGGAGATGCTCCATCATCACAGGATCATATACCCAGGAAGTTACCATCATTAGAAGTATTTCACATCCAAAACTACCTCTGAACAAGACATCATTCATTAGAGGATAGCAACCCACTGTGATTTTTCGTCTTCAGTCGGTATCTACAAATGCTTGTCTAATACATTGAAGTTATTTACTGGAATCAACGCTTCTATCCAACAGAGCATGGTGTGTTTGTGATCTGAGGAAGTTTCGTGAGTTTGGAGACCTTCTGATAAGTAAATCCATTCATGGAATTTCTATTCCCACATAAAAATGAGACATTCTGTTGAATAAATAACATATAAACCATATACTTTATCCGGAGATTTAGAATAAACAAGCTATATACTTTTATAAGTTTCTTCATTTGGTGTTACTGTTTGAAAATGCCTATTTGAAAAATGACGTCCATGATTTTTTGCTTGGATTTTTTCGTTGATTGAATAATTATTTCATCTCTGCCAACAGAGTCAATGAGCAACAATTTTTAAATATCGTCATAATTTGTACTTTGAAAAGGCGACTATAGTGGTATGTCTTATGTTCCCATTTGTAATCTTTTGAACAGCAGACGACGTTCCAGCCATAGATAAATCTTTTCGCAAATGCTGCTATTTATCATGAGCCTCGTCTGAATAACTTCCATTAAAGGTTTTCTTCCGTCTCGTGTTGAACTAGTTCTGGCGACGACGATTCAGATGACTTCTAAAAAAAATTGCCAGGAATTTTGAGGCGTTCTCAATTTCGTCTCAGTTTTGTTTTCTTTTTAAGTATTGTGTGTCATACAGTTTTTGTAATCACAGAGGCTCTAATGTGGTAGAAAGAGATAAACAGGTTGAATCTCGCTTCATGCACATGTACCCGCATGCATGAACCTCAAGAATACAGCTGAAAAGGGAGCGTGCTTAAACCACGTAGCTCGGCCTCCTGTGAACCCCCCTCCCCCCCCCCCACGTAGCACGTAGCTTTTTTCCCTTTTGATTTCAGAAGACATTTTGTACTGTTTTCTCTTGTCAGACTATTGTAAATTACATACGGAGATAATTAACTGAGGGAAATAAATATTCACATGCTGTTGTGAGTTCTGTTCCTCATTTTAACTGTGAAAAATGTTATGAAAGGAAAGCTACGTGGGCTTGCTCGGAAGCCCCCCCTCCCCCCACGTAGCCCAGCAAGCCTTCAAGCCAACCCCTCCCCCCACACCTGGACCGAGCCACGTAGTTTGTGCACGCTCCCTAAGGCAGGAAACAGGTGAGGGAGGCGCGACGTGTCACGGGAAGGTGCTAACTTTGGAACGAGTTGTGATTTTCATGATTCGAGTAATTCGAACTGATTCGAGTAACTCGAACTGACTCGAGTAGCAACTCGAATTGACTCTATTCTATGATAACATACGACTATGCATTAAGCTCAAACTCTTACTCTTATAAACCCTTATAAGATGTGTGTTAAAAACTGGGTTATTATAGAATTTATTTTTAACTTTTTGAGCAGACGATCTCTCGCTGCATTTTCGGCGCCCCCCATATGACGGCGCCCGGTGCGGTCGCACCGCTCGCACCGCCCTAGGACCGCCCCTGGTAACAACTCAAATGATCTGAACAAAGTTTATCAGTTATGGAAGTGTCCGAAAATCAACTCAGAAACTGCTCCAAGTATAACTATCAGCTAGCAAGATTATGCACTTTTTTGCCTTTTTCAGAAACTGACATGACTTTAAATGTATTGGAGATTATCTTTGCAGCTCTCATAACTACAGACAAATGATGAGTCCAGCTGTTGATAGAAACAAAAATGAGCAAATAGTGAAAAGAAGTCTTCTGCCCAACTACTAGGAAAGTAATGTAAAAAATTGGCAGCAAAGATAAAGCTGACTGGTTTCTTTTCGGGGAGGGGGGTCGAATTTCCTTTTTACCGATTGGTTATTTTACGAATGTGAGACCGTCACTAGCGTTTATTACAGCCTCCTTCTGCAGAAATTGTGAGATGTCAGCGAAAACTTAAGACACATGACTTACAATGGCATTTTTCTATTCGCTGATAAAGGACCTGACCAATTGAGCGGTAACGCTACGGCCCCACATTCGGGAGGACGCGGGTTCGTATTGGCGTCCAGCCATTAAGATTTTGGTTTGCCATGGTTTACCCCGATCGCTCCTGGCGAATTTGGGGATGGTTCCTTCAAAAGGCCATGGCCGAATTCCTTCCCGTTCCTCGGCCTCAGTCCTTCTCCTTTCCCACCAACGTCGACAGTATATATATATATATATATATATATATATATATATATATATATATATATATATATATATATATATATTAGATCTTCTAAGGACGCCGATAGGTCTGACTGTGAAATCAAATCCTGTCCCATCACCCTATTAGCCATATCGTAAACAGCGTCTACTAACCACACCTTGAAATGAAGGAGTTATCGATTTAACAATACAGATTGATTTTATTTTGGAAGTCAAACAGCGATTCTTGAAACAATCGCAGAACTTCTTGATGGATTGAGGAACTTATAAGATAAGTCTGCAGAGTACTTTTGTTTTTATTGACCTTTCAAATAAGTAAGTTTCTCTGGCGCACCCTGTATTTAACTCTATAGGGCATCAATTTTTGAAGATTCAGGTTCTGAAAAAAAACTATAACTTTTCAGATCATTCTTTTAATTCGGATAAACTTTCTTTTGTTTAAATTAATAAATTACTACCTGAAATAAAATCAGGGAAAACATAGTTATTATAATAATTGAATTGAAATACATTAATAAGACTGTAAATATTTCATTTATATAAAAACATTAAATGGAATGAATCTGCGAATGTATTCATTGATTGCAGTCAAATTGAACTAACTAAAATACGCATTCAGATTTTTTGCTATAGAACAACTTAATGGTCCATAACTATTAGTAACGAGTAATAAAGTTCTGTATCTTGATGGTCGTTTGGCTGGGTAAAGGCTGTTCGTTGACTGAGAGAACACGCCTATCGTTTCAACAGATGGAATGTCGTTGACGTTACTGATTTATTGTCGGTTAGTAAAGTTGACTTACAGATCGCTGCAACAGGCAAAGAACATCTCCAGCGACAGTGGTGATGAATCCTCGACAATCTGACTTAAGAAAGGCTGTTGATGGTGTTGCATATTACAACATCAATCCTTTTGTATCCGGTTGGCTCTCTATTCGGACGAGGGCTCCTTCTCTTGATGTATTCAGCATAGCAAGTCGGACGAGAAGTAATATGGACCATTGGCTCCACATGAAGAGTATTGAGTAGTCTGTTCCCACCTCGGGATCCGAGCGAAAAAGTCAAGTCCGGCACTGATCTCTTCTGATCTGATTGACTGCAATGTATTTCGCCCCCACGCTTCTAAGGCCAATCAAAAGTTAGTAGTTTGTGCACGATGAAAATTTCATGTCATTTTTCAACAGAATTCGGTCAAAAACATCTCACTCCTCCTGGCTTAAGCGCCACGTTGATAATTGAAGCCGTCATGCATGCTAAATTTTATAGTACACTTCCCTTTACCTTTGGCGCCCAAATCGCTCACACACACCAGAGCCTGAAAATCGACTTAGTAAGCTCGTAAGGTCTCCCGCAAGTGTCTTCGGATGTCACCATTCACACGCGCATAAACACTTTTCTTGAAGCATCCCAAATATTTTAAGTGTCTCGTACCATTCAGATTATTAATTGATATTCTGCGAGAATATTAAATAAAGGTATGACTAGCAAATGATCAATTGCAAGTAATTTCTTTTCAAAGCTTGCAATAAGAACATCGACTTCTTGTTTAATTTTTATTTAAACGTTGAATAAAGAAACTGATATAGCATACTGCAAAATAATTTAAAACCATATTGCGGAGTTCGCTAATGTATCGTGGGGCAGTAATCCTAGCTCCCACATTCTTTTATAATGTCTGCATTGTCTTGGAGATATTATTACTTACTAATGGCGTGTATAATTCGCGCTGCATCTGGCGTGCTCAGATTGTTACCTAGACCGCTTTAGTTTCCTCTCTGTGAGTTTCCAGCAGAATCACAGAGAGCTTACATTACTTCCGTGGCCACCCGACACCTGTTGTCGGTTCTATTAAGAATTTATGATTTTCATATAGAAAGGTCATGAAGAAATTCATGAAATGAAACTTCGGTATCTCAAGGCAGGAATGACGTCGAAAAACACTGTATTGTTTCTCCTAACGTGCACAATCAGTTTATAACTGACCAGTCTGAAGGGAGTCTATCTGATACTAATCTCAATTTTCTTTCTCGTTTATATCGCTAATATTTTCTTGGTTAAAGCAAAAATGGAACGATAGCTCGCTTTGTGTTTTAGGAAGCTATCGCATTAGCCGTTAAACACAGTAAGACCTTCAATACAGCATCTAAAATTATTATCTTAGAAAATAATAAATACTGTACAGTTTCAATGAAATGAGACCAAAGTATCGGGTCCTTAAACACTTGTATTTCCGTGCTCTTACAATCTAATCACCAAAGATATTATATAAACTAGTATCGTCGTTCGTCTCTAATGCTAATCAAATCACAGCCAGAAAGTTTTGTTAAATTAAGATCCCACTATTCTATTTTCACAATTGTATTTCTAATTCGAATCGCAATTGCATGCATATTGGGAAATAATAAGAAAATACTTATGTGCCACTCTTTATATTGATGTCTGTCGCGGGTTAAGTTACCCCTGTCAGGCCAGTAAGGGCTGATGTCATCGCTCTCTGTAACTGTTATAAAAAGATAAAAATGCGGATTAATTATTTGTGTAAATGTATTGGTTTACTATTTTTTACAATCTTCGGAAGTTTTCGCTGTATTCTGTCAATAAATGGCGAGAAAAATGGTGAGGTTTATTAAATAATCAGAGAAAGATTACATGAAACGTAGTTAATTGCGAGATATATCAATAAGTATGTGATATAATTGTTATTTTTGTCTATGATAATAGTGTGTAAAAAAATAAGAAGACAATTAATATTTCGTTTTTCAAATTATACTTTTCTTATAAACCTTCATCTACCTATCTATCTATATCTACATATCAATATCTTCTATAAATGTATTTTTATTTATATTTATTTTATATCTTTAAAACGAAAACCGGATATATTTGAAAAATAAAAACTACTAAGCAGATTTCGCTGGGGTATTCACCGCTTTAAAGCTTAGAATCTCAATTCAGTTGTTTGGTACGTCTTATGATTCTACGTTACATAACGCTTGCGCATTAAATTAAATTCTCAACGTTTGGTAAAAAATACCAAAGATGGAACCACTGGATGTGGCATACCTCACAACTACAATGGCTCTGACCATAGCCTATAATGAAATCATCAAAAGCAGTTAATAGTAATACCTATGTTGCATACTCCAAGCTAAACGAAACTTGAAATATTCTTTCCCTTAATTGGGGAGATGTTTTTAAACGACATAGATGGCCGTGTTGAATGCCAGAAATTAATAACGAAAAACCAACATATTTTCTTTAACTACGATCTCTGGCAGTAAAACTACAATGCCTCCGGTCATCAGCAATTTTTACGATAATTTTATTTTGGATTCACTTTTGATATTTGTATAAAAGGCTGAATCCGCGGAGTTACAATATCTGGTGTTTAGAGCAAAAAATATGAATCAAATGTGAGTTTCTAACACAATCTAGCGTTGTTTAGTAATGTAGTAATGAAGTTTCTTAACCACACGGTCGCAATCTCTAACTCATGTTGATACTGTGAAAACTGAGTCAAAATCGACTCAGAAATTTTCAGGTAATGCTACAGTATTCGTAAAATAAATGTGTCGTAACTTCTTAAGACATACCTTAAATTTTAATTTCAACCCCAAGCTTTCAAATTATGTAAATTCATTCAAAATCTGATAAATTTTATGGTCGATTCGTATATATCTGAGAAAAATCGAAAATAAAGAATAAATTTTGTGATATTTCACTTAGTTCTTGAGATATCGCATATCAAAATTGAGGTGGTAAGGTTGTAAAGCGGCCAGGAAAAATTTCGCAAACGCCATATTTGATCATGAATTCTTCTGTAAATCGACGAGACAAATTGAAAGTAAAGAATACAATTTTTTGATACCTCTCTTAGTTCTCGAGATATACTAGCTCAAAATTGAGTTGGTTAGGTTAACACGCATCCTGGACCATAAAAAAATTCACCAACGCCATATTTGATTAATTCTTCTGCAACTCTACGAGATAAATCGAAAGTAAAGAATACCATTTTTTGATACCTTACTTCTCAGAACATCGAATCTCAAAATTGACGTGGCTAGGTTGACATGCTGCCTGGACCAGAAAAAATCTGCACTATGATTTACACGATGAACATGCACAATAGGTGTTTTGTTTTCTTCTTAGTTGTGGCTGTTTGGTTGAAATACGCCCTGGATCAGAAGAAAAACCTCACCAAAAGCAGAAGGAATAGTGTAAGTATAAATAATTTTCAACCCACCCCTTTCTTGGTAGGGAGCGGGTGAATATAGTTTTCTTTAATTCCTAAAATGGTTTTCACGTACCGTATTTTACAAAACTTTGTACACATGTTTCTCGTTGCTTCAATAAAAATAGCCAACTGTACCGGGCAAAACCGTGAACTCTGTTAGTAGAGCAATAAAAATTTCCGTCATTTTTTTTTTTTTAACTATTTACTTAACATGAGCCAATATGATCAAACGATGAAGTTATACGGTAATTACTGTAAGGATACATTGTGCTAAGTTTATTGTCACTTACCTTTATTGTGTCAAGCTGAAATAAAATTGTTAAAGAATCTGATTGAGAAGGCAACTTCACTCCTTCATTGTGATCCTATAGACGTATAAATTTAGCTATCGTTTCTGTTAGTAAGGCCGACAGATGAGCGGTAGCGCTCATATTTAGCTTTCGGGAGAACGCAGATTCAAATCCCCGTTCGGCCGGTTTACGTGGTTTCCCGAAAACACGCCAGGCGAATGCCAGGATTATTCTTTCAAAAGGCCATGGTAGAATTCCTTCCCATTGCTTGCCTCAGTCCTCTCCCGCCTATAATTACCTCGACATCGACGAGTCGTAAAGCCAGTGAGAGAGAGAAAAAAATGTTTCTGTAGATCATGGTAAAATATCTGCCATTAAAAGGTTTTGCAACAGGTTTAAGAAGCATCATTTCTCCTAGTGATTGCTATTGAGAGTAACTCTGTAGTTTGCTGCTGAAATCGACAAAATACATTTGATCTAGGCTGTTATTAATCAGATTTTAATTTCACTTCTGTTTTCAATATTGGTTCACGCAGTTTATTCTGTTGACAGTATCAATAATTAACATAGTGGCAGCAAGGCAACAAACATAAAAGGAGATAATTTTATCGTTTATCATGAGAACTAATGTTTCCTATAGCTAGATTTATAACACAAGCTGAATAAATATTCTTTTTTTAATTTGGCCCAAACCAAGATAATGTTGTAAAAGTGCACAGTTTATTCTGAAGATTTACGGGATCTAGTGGAAACTAGTTGCGCAGCTGATGTTATGTGACAGGTTTCTTCCGTTTGATGAAAATATCCTTAATCTCTCTTTGTAGTAATAATTTTGCAAAAGGTCCTGTGAATAAGTATTTTAACAAAAGTTCGCCATGATCAGAATATGGTCAGCTTCCATGTCCTAACTATCGACGAGATAGAATCTGTCATGTGCGCAGCGAAATGCGGCTATCGACGGTGAAGTGATCGAGTGGTGTTTATCGATTAGCGGTGGTAGCCCCACGACCGCAGCAGTTCTGTGAAACGTCTCGTTTCAAGTCTGACATGCAGCGACACAGAGCCGCCAGCTCAGAACTGCTGGTAGACACGTCGAAGGATCTTTAGTTTGTTCCATATAATGCCAGTAGAGACTTAAAATCATTATTATGCTATGTATGATATAAACGAGTGTGATGGGTTGAAAATATTTTGTTATTAGTGATAGATAAATGATGCAACTGTCTAACGAATAAAGCTTTAGTCCACAGAAAACGTAATAAGCCACAAAAACTTTGATTTAAAGTATTTTCCAAATTGTTCTGAATGTCTACTAATTATTATATCTGCCATAATCTTTTGCGAACTTAATGATTGAAGTAGAAGACACAAATTTGGTTCTTCATTGCTTAAATATTTTGTGTAACATATTTAAATAAATTAACTAAGCTCTTTCTTCTAAAACGTTTTGAACCTTGTGTTTGAAAGTTACCGAAATCTTTAAAACGCATAAATTGTACTAAAAAATGACACCTTGGTTTTTGCGGCAGCGAACCGTATGAGTAGATGATATTTCTTCCCAACAAAGAAATTTTCGAAGTGGTGAACAGCACATTGTTCGAGAATATGACTATCGTTGTCAAACGGACTTCTTTCATACACTTACGAAACTATCCGGATGATGCAATGATACTGGACATTAGGTCACCTGACTCTTTTGTGTGAAACATCTAACTTTGGCACAACTAGATAATTTTTATTATTATTATTTGGATGTTTACTGTTCATCCGAGTTCATCGTACTGTTTCACTTTGCATCTGCTGGCTGAACGAATCAAACATACAAGAAGCAGTCATAGGGCGTTAACTGGTTTGACGTCCAACCGAAGATTGGAGGAAGTCAGTGTGTTGCGATTAGAGAAGAGTGGAGTGTGGAGGGCCAGAGAAGACAACATAGTATCGCGGTGGCCGATACGAATATTATCAATGGAAAGCGATAAGCAGGTGCTTCATACCACATGTATGTCCTCTGAATAGTTGTTATTCATAACAAAGAAGATACTTTTATATGTGACACGTGTATTTTCAGATCTCACAAAATCCTTCATTTAGAATACCGTCGAATATTGTATTTTTTAATCGGAATTTTTTCATATTTTACGTATACTAAAAAGTGTAAATTTTATACAAATTTCTGTTTGTATTTGCTCATTAACGCCTGCTCTACTCGGTAAGTATTTGACACTCTAGAATCAATTTATGTGACTAGGTAGTGAACATTAAATGTTATATCATCTTCTGTTTTACTAATTAGATGTTAGTAAAAACTGCGTCAACATTTTTATTTATTTATTTCTGGAGAATATTTCGTTCATCAAACCTGTTGATCATTATAATTTTCTATCTATTTCGAAAAAAGTGTTTTCACTGATATTGTCAAGTAAAGTGCCTATCCTTCACTGTGCTCCTCAGTATAGTTAAACGGTTTTCTCGTGAAAAGGACAGATATACATTCAAACAAGGCAATAAACATAATCGCGGGTAGCACATACATTTATTGGCAACCTGTTCCCAGCAATAAACTACCACCATATCTAAGCACATCAGATATATTGTAAAACACATTAAATGGCCAAACACCAAGCTTAAAATCAAGAAAACCGTCTTTGTATACAGGATACTACATGGAAGAAATGCCTTTCAACGACCCCGAAATAGGCCCCCGCGATAGGAGGTGCGGAAAGCTGTGACTGTGGTACCGCCAAGCAGCCACTGGAGCAAATTAAAAAAAAAAAATGCCTTCGAGCCCGGTGGGTGAGCGATAATTATCTAGTTTGGCATTCGGGAGGAATCGGGTTCGCATCCCCTTCGGGCCATACAGATTTCTTCAAAAGGCCAAGGCCAAATTCATCCCCCCCCCCCCAAAAAAAAACTGAGCTTAGTAGCTCCATATGATTCGTGCTAGAACATTACATAACCTCTTTGAATTGCTGCGAAGATATCTCACTAGACCGCGTGACATCATCGCTTAAGAGATTGCGGGACGTCATCACGGCGAGATTGAAATTATGGTGGGAAATTCAAATCGGATAATAGCAATCGTTCGCATTTTGGGGGCGTGGCGAAGATCGAAGAAAAGTCAGAGACTAGTGAAATAATGGAATTCAAGAAGAAGTGAAGTGCCGAGCGGTTTGTAGTCTGAATTTGTTCTACCTAATCGGACATAACTAGACGTTCCACTTGCGGCATACTTTACGGTGTATAAGTTGGTCTGGTGTAAAATTACGGTAGGAAAGTCAAATGACGAAATTAAAATTCAAAATATATATGTATAAAATTAAATAATATTTGTCTTGGAAAGGATTGAGCTAAAATTCGCTGAAATAGTCTTGTAAAGGAGTGAATTAAAAATAAATATAATATAAATATAGTAACAGTTTTTATTCTTACGAAGATCTGAGGAAAACAACTGCATTCCATTATATATAGGGAAGAACAACATTTTTGTGGATTAAGTAAATATTATAGTTCCATTACAAAATAGTCTCGCTCGAAGCTGCATCAGTTGGTGACACCTGCCCTAACGTATGTCGCCTGTTAGTCGAGCTGAGAAGTAAAGCTTTGAGAAGGGGGCAAGCAGCCATGTTGCTGCCACGGTGTAAAAGACAGCCCAACCACATCCGCCTGTACGGTGAAAGATATGATAAAACCATTGCTATCTGTCTTCGTGATCAGATCAATACACGTTGATTCATGACCTGTCGCTTTGGCTGAAGTTGTTGCGGCAGTGTGATAGCGCCCGACACCTGTCGAAGGGTCAGATGTTTCGAGCCTCGCTCGAAGAAAAAATTTTCACCAGAGTGTCTTGACCGGTAAGATAGCGAAGTTTGACGAAATTGCTCCTGGTGAGTGCCCAAATGATTAATATTCCTAAGAATATCTTGTGCTCCCGAAATGGAAAGTAACTCATGACTTTTTGTAAAAAAAAAACTTTAAAATTTTTTTTTCTAAATGAAAAAGATATATTTCGCTCATTTTCAATGTTTTCTTCTTTATCCAATAAAAATGCTGTTGTCTGAATAAATCAGTTATCATCATTGTTGGGCGATGATATTAAGACAATCAGTACAAGAAAGATAAATTATTTATAATGAGAATTTGAGGTATATTATATTATCTGTAGTTCTAACAATGTGAATTTGTGTTTCATCAAGCAAAAACTGAATGGGATAATCTCTGTGTAAATCATAGCTACCGTAAACAAATAAATAAATCTACGTTATTTCGAACCACTACATAATACATGATTGCTTTTCCTTACATTAACCTGTCAAGGTTCTCTCATTTGTTCGAAGAGCTTTCCACTGAGCCAGCGCGTCGTGTCGGAAAGATATATATAGATAGAGCAATTAAGTTACAAAGTCTTCTTCCTATGGATATCCAATTTTGACCTATAACCTCGAAAAGTTGCTTGGACTCCACACTCTGAGTTGTTTGTAAGTCTGAGATATTTTCGTGTTTTGTATACTGCGATAAAACGTTCACTCCTTATGTAGGTCCAGCTATGTAGTGCAATTATCATTTCGTTGTTTTATTATATCATATGAATTAATGCAAGGCGTTATAACTGATAGTTTTAATCTTGCTGGAAAAACCTTTCCTTGATCGCATATTTTCAGCCTCGCTAGCAACCTACATAGTGGTTTCATTATTTTCAAACAAATTCCATTTTAAGAGTTTCCGATGTTTCAATCCGACAAGACCAATTATTTTTCACGCATCAAGTAATATTGGTACGCAAGTCTTATTAATTCTAGACATAACAACTATTTGTTTTCTCCTTTGCGGAAACGATGGCTTTCTCGGCACATTATTGGGATGTAATCTTCACGGGTTCACTACCTAATGACGTTGTTGAAAGACGAGCTTGCTCTGCCTTCATCCTCAGGTCCTGTGCGAGTATTGCGACAAACACTATCGCATCGCTGATCGCGGACACCAACGCACATGTGTAGTGTCAAGCTTCTTCCCCTCCTCTTCAACTCGCTCCATAGGTCACGCTGAAAATTTCTTCACACATCGGCGCAAATATTCTCTGACAGTGCGATGTATATGCAATCATCACTGTAGATATTAAACCCTACTACATCACTGAAGTGTCTTTAAGCCTTTCCCTATATGTCGATGATCAACTTTTGTTAAAACACAGGCTTTCGTACCTTCCAGAAAAGATCAGTGGCTTTGGAAATGTATTCCATTGTATGCATAAACCACTTTATACTACATAGTTGTGCATGTCAAGCCTTGTACTGACCGTTGACAGGTAGCCTGATTCTTCTTTAAATCTGCTGATTCTAGAATGGTCACCAATTTGTAGGGCTACATGTTACCTTGCGAATTAAATGTATGACAATCTCTAGTTATGGTTGGTGAGCTGAGATAATTTGATAAATCATTTGCAGTTGGAAAACATCAGCTGAGCCCGCTTCGTTAAGGTTTCATAGGTAATAATTGATATTCGTATTCACGTTCCCACCCACCCCGATTTCCCAGGTTACTGGGGCATTTTGATATGGCTCTGCAGGCTGGTAAATACGAGTTCCGGATGTGGACGGAAATTTTCATCATGAGTACTTAGTCGGAAAAACTAAAAGTAAATGATCGAAAGTATAGTAGCTATTTCGCTTTTCAAATTCATCAAGCCGCGTCATATTTCCAAATGAACTTAGACTTCATATCAATCATAAAAAAAAGAGCTTTCGAGAGTATTCAGTCAACTCTGTGTAGCATACATGAGAAGAATTCAGCCCATTAAAAAGTTCCCTTAATCAATAATTATTTTTGTTGCTTTTTGTAGAATGTCTAAGTTAAAAGAATGTGGTTTGGCATCTCAAGGAATAAGTGATCACAATGCAGTACACTAGGGACTTCAGATTCCAAATTAAAAAAAGGGGAAGACGTATAATTATAAAAAGGCACATACTTTAGAATTGAAGAGATATTTTAGGGAAAGGTTCAGCAAATGGAAAGATGGCACAAGTACAGTGGAGACGACAGGGCCGCATTTAGGCATAGGCTACCTAGGCTGTCGCCTGGGGGTCCGCATCACATAAAAAGAATCAAACATGTGCAAAGAAAGTAATCTATTTTCGAAATGGTTTTAGCACCGAAAGTCCTGAATAGGTCGTAAAAACAACATGCGTGTATATGCAATTCAATCCTTTCAAGTACGGATGTACTGTAAAATAATATTTCACTGTACCTACACCTAAAAGTATCAACTTGGAGGCTCTCAACGATGAGGTCTTATAACCTTTGTAACATATGGTTGCAGTATACTGTAGTCAGAGCTTATGAATGTAAACTGGTCACTGTCGTACACCTGTAATAACAAATAAAATCCTCTAGCCTACATGTCCGAAAGGTTAGGTAAGATAAATTCATTTTGTATGCGTTGTTAACAGCGAATAGCGGTGGGAGGTCCAAGTTTTAATGTTTTGTTTGAAAGTTAAGTGTATATATATATATATATATAAACTAGCCACAAAGCCAGTCAAAAATGACAGGTTTAACGGAGTGTTCTGAAAATTATTGTAAGTTCTTTTTAGTTGCTTACCTAAATAGAATTGTTATAAAATAAAGCTCAATGTGTTGTAATTTCTCGTCCCTTGTGATGTAGCAAAATGTTTCAGTTGTCAACTTCGTCCAGGTTGCGTTTCAGCTTAACTGTCAATTGCGCCTGTAGAAAATCAAAGCTTCAATCACACGCGAATTAATATGTTCCCTGTATCGCATGTCAATGTCATCATGCATCGCAATACAAACTTGATCCAAAATCTTCACAGCTTCTTACATCTTTCGTATTGCCTATGATAAAGATCGAAGTTTTAACGCTTGACACAGCTTACATCCAGCTGAAATAATGTCCCCAATGAAAACGAAGGATGCTAAAAATAAATCTTAACAACTTACGTCATTCCACGTAATATTAGTTTTAATTGTGGTTTAGGCCACATAGATAGCGATCATTTTGGAACTTCTTTTATTCAAACCAAGTAACGATTTCAGTAAAAATAATGAACTAATAATTAATTTCCCGTTCTAGCATTACATTTTTTTTAGCAATTATCTAAATAAATAGGAATGTTATAAAATAAAACTCAATGCAATTCCTAGTGCCTTGCCCTGTAAGAAAAGGTTTTCGTTAATATCCTGGTTCAGGCTGCATTTCAACCGAACCACGTACTAAACTTGCCACCAGAGAAACAATACTTCAAACACACTCATATTAATATATGTATTATGTCGAATTTTAGTGGTAATAATGCATCGCGATATAAACTAAATCAAAAATCTTTATGGGTTCTTCCATCTTCATTTCTATATTCATGATTCAGATGGATACTAACACCTTTGAATGGCTGACACAATTACATGTGGCTGAAATATGGAATCAGTAAAAGCATAGGAAATTAAAAATAAATCTTAACAACTTACGTCATTCCACGTAATATTAGTTTTAATTGTGGTTTAGGCCACATAGATAGCGATCATTTTGGAACTTCTTTTATTCAAACCAAGTAACGATTTCAGTAAAAATAATGAACTAATAATTAATTTCCCGTTCTAGCATTACATTTTTTTTAGCAATTATTTAAATAAATAGGAATGTTATAAAATAAAACTCAATGCAATTCCTAGTGCCTTGCCCTGTAAGAAAAGGTTTTCGTTAATATCCTGGTTCAGGCTGCATTTCAACCAAACCACGTACTAAACTTGCCACCAGAGAAACAATACTTCAAACACACTCATATTAATATATGTATTATGTCGAATTTTAGTGGTAATAATGCATCGCGATATAAACTAAATCAAAAATCTTTATGGGTTCTTCCATCTTCATTTCTATATTCATGATTCAGATGGATACTAACACCTTTGAATGGCTGACACAATTACATGTGGCTGAAATATGGAATCAGTAAAAGCATAGGAAATTAAAAATAAATCTTAACAACTTACGTCATTCCACGTAATATTAATTTTAATTGTAATCTATGCTGTATAGATTACGATCAGTGTGGAACTACTTTCGTTAAAACGAAGTAATGATTTAAGTGGCAAAACACTCAAGAAAACAAATTAAATTATTAAAAAAAAAATTAAATTACTCATGCCCTCTGCTGTAACGTCAAGTGTCAGTTCTAATAACAATATATAAATACTGCAGCTGGCATTGAGAAAATTAAAGCTTTTATCTTACATATCTGTGGCCAAAGATTTTAACGAATACTTTTGTGTAAAATGAATATTAAATAAATCTAAGCAACTAATAATTATTATGTTGATTTAAAAGCAATATATACTTTTAGTTCAGTGTTCTATCATTTAATTTATTCGCGGTTGCCTAGAAATGTTATTAAATAACGTGTACAACCAGGAACAATGGCGTAAATCGTAACGTCATTGCGCGACGTCATGGCATGACAGGGGCTTAATATAATATTAGATTACATTACTTTATAATTGAAATAGATGTACTTAGAATTCAATATAAATCCTAAATTTTAATTAGTTTCTTGTTTTAAGTTATTTTTTATTTCTTTTAAAGCTTTTATTTCGGCATTCACGAATTCGATCGCTTGGAGTGGCGAGGGAAGGCTATGATTAGTAGAGTGCTGTCTAAAAACAGTTTGTTCACTGTCTTCCTGTTGACATACGTGTGTTAATAACCAATGTTGTGTTTTTTTAACCCTTCTCTGTTGCGTGCTATGGTGATCTTAATTATATTTTATCGTATGTTTCATGTTAGTATATTGGCGTACTCTTTCATATTGTTATTAAAACCTTTGAGTTTGTAATTCCGCTGCCTTTTGCATAGGGTGTTTGGTTGCAACAACACAACTACAATAGCCAGCACCTTATCTCTTGATCATCATTCGAAAAATTGAACGTGCGAGAATCACTTGCTAACCTCGTTCACTTCAGTCTCGGAAACGATACAGGAAACACCTTTAGAACTTTCGATTCTTTAATAAGTTACCCTCGTGTATTTTTACTATCGTTACATTATCCAATATTTTACTAATTTATTTTACTATTTTATTAATTTAATAATAAGTAATCGTTATATATATATATATAAGTAATGTTAAGCGGGGTTTGACAATGGAAGTAGTGCAAGCTTCCGAAACGTCGCCAGACGCCGCTTGTAACCCGAGAAGTTTTTATAGAGCATTGCCGCCTAGAGACATATATATGTTTATTATCTAATATATATATACATATATCAAGTCCAGCACGACAGTTATAGCCTAAGGACCCGCAGATCCTAATAGCGGCCTGGAAGGCGAAATGGGAAGAGTTCAAGGAGATAATAAAAAAGGATGAGGAAATGTTTACTCCAAAGCAGAAAATAAAGAGAAGTACCGAATCTACATATTACAATAGGGAGATGAGAAGGTTAAAGAGGTTAGAGAGACGTGAACAAAACAGAGTTAAGAGACAGGAAGGCAGTTGGAAATACTTCAGTCCGGGCATCCAGATTTGGGTTTTCCATGGTTTCCTAAATCACTCCAGGCAAATGCCGGGATGCTTCCTTCAAAAGGCCATGCCCGAATTGCTTTCCATTTCTTGCTACCCATCCTTTCCCGTCTCTAAAGACCTCGCTGTTAAGAGACGTTAAGCAGTTAAAAAAAAAGGAAATACTTAAAAGGACTAAACAAGCAATTAATAAGAGGAAGGAGAGAAGCAAAAGATGCGTTTATAAATAATATTATTGGTGCAGGGGGATAACTGAATGATGCATATAGAAATTTCTATTTTATTTTAGAAAACTGAAGGGAATGGAAGATATTGAGATAATTTTAGATAAGAATGGAGTTTAAGTCACTGAGGATATTAAAATGGCAGAGATCTTGTGTGACTGGAATAATGAGACCAATAGGGACTATCTTCCTACGATGGGAGGGAATAAATCAGGGGAGAGTGTCCCTAGGAGTATAAATGAGGAAACTGCAGAATTTAAAATAGATTCTCAGGAAATTAGAAAGCTAAATCAACGCAAAGGGGCTGGTGTGGATAATATTACTACAGATTATTAAAGATTGTGGGATACGATATTGTACCTTACCCCGGAATTTTATTAAAAATGAGTCTGGAGTGTTGCTGTTTACCAGAGGATTGGAAAAGAGTGATAGTAGAACCTGTTCATAAAGTAGGGGTTACAAATAGGGTTGAAAATTACAGGCCAATTAGTTTGACATCAGTGGTAGGCAAAATGAATAAGAGATTTATATTCAACTACATCAGAAATGTCTGTGAGGAAAAAAAATTGATTTACAGATCGACAGCATGGTTTTAGGCAAGGATACTAACTTGAATATGAGTTGGTGGGATAAATGCAAGATATTTTGGATGAATTGGACCAGGTATGCCAAGTTGACAGTGTAGCAGTAGTTCTTTCTAATGCATTTGACAGAGTGAGCCAAAAATGGTTTTAAATAAACTGAAAACTATTGGATTTGATGAAAAAATATTTACTGGGTGGAGGAATTCTTGAAAGCCAGAGAGCAAAATGTGAGAGTAGGAAATACATTATCAAAAGAGGTGGAAGTAAATAAGGGAGTGCCGCAGGGTAGTGTATTGGGACCGTTGTTGTTCATTATTCTAATGAATGATTAAGTTGGTATGATAAAGGAGCTGGATTGGGAATCATTGGAGGATAGTAGGAGAGTGAAGAGAGTTCTGGGAAAATACAAGGCATATGTTGAGATGGGGCTTGGAGGGATATTGGTCGAAGAATTAGGAATAGAGCATGGAAGGGGAAAAGTGTCCATGTCCACAAGCTGGCACTTGATCTCATGCATAAGGGAGTGGGAAAATTTTATTTTGTTGGTAAAGGTGTCAGGGATTTGAAAAAATTAGCAAGTGAAGTGATGAATAAATTACGAAAAACGCTGAAGGAATTTACAATTAAAATTTGTAAATCGCAAAAGTAGATGCGGAGGAATGTAACGCTCAAATTATAAAAGATAATTAAAAAATAAAATAAGAAAGGGATAAATAGGGGAACTGCCACCGGAGCGTGTGTTCGATTGCAATTTAATTAAATTAATTAATAATCACATTTGAGTTTGCGATATTTAAAAACTGCTTTTTATCGCTCAAGGCGTGATAGCTTTAAAACTATCGGTATGTGCAAAATATTGTTATGTACAGTACCATGCGATAAGGAAACTGCTTGAATTGATATTTACCTTCATACCCACTTTTTTGTTACTGACAAAAAATCTGATAGAATTTTATAACTTATTTTTTCGTAGTTTTAATATTTCTATAGTACCACCCGACGACACGAGGAAAGTTAATTTAATTCATGTTTCATTCCTGATATGATAAGTCTTATCCCATCATCTACTGACTGAGTCCGTTTAAGGTAAATACTCGTAGGTATACTTAGCAAATCTTATCTTATATATATATATATATATATAAATAGACGTGTGTTTTCATATATTTCACTTTTCAGCCACCAATACCAAGCACAGATCACTGGTCTTTGTGTGAGGAAGTAGCATGGAGTTTCCTGTCGTGCACAACGTTGGCCGAATGTCGATAGCTGTGGGGATGTGGGAGATATGATGATTAAAGTTGGCCAATGCAGGGCGTTTTCATATTTCGACCAAAAATTTGTGTCTTCTTATACTTCTCTTTCCTGCCACAACTACATAGCATAGAACATTAGTGTTTGTGTGTGGCAGTAGAATCGTATCTCCTGTCGTACACCATGGTTGTTAGATGTCTGTAGCTATGGGGGTGTGGGAGATACGGAGGTTGAAAGTGGTCGACCTGCGGCAATTTCATATTTCTGCCAAAGACGGATGTGTCATGGTGTATCACTTTTCAGCCAAAACTATCTATCGCAGATCACTGGCGTTTGTGTGTGGTAGTCACCTTTCGATCACAACATCGGCCGAATTACAGTAACCGTGGTAGTGTGGGAGATATGGTGGTTGAAAGTGGCCGATCAAGGATATTTTCGTTTTTCGACGAAAGATATGTGCCTCCGCATATGTCACACATAGCATAGACCATTGGTGTTTGTGTGTGGTAGTAGAATCGTGTCTCCTGTCGTGCACTATTGTTGTTAGATGTCGGTAGCTATGGGGGTGTGGGAGATATGGGGGTTGAAAGTGGTCGACCTGCGGCAATTTCAAATTTCTGCCAAAGACGCATGTGTCATGGTGTATCACTCTTCAGCGAAAACTATCTGTCGCAGATCACTGGCGTTTGTGTGTAGTAGTAACACAGAGTCACCTTTCGATCACAACATCGGCCGAATTTCAGTAACTGTGGTAGTGTGGGAGATATGGTGGTTGAAAGTGGCCGATCAAGGATATTTTCGTATTTCGACGAAAGACATGTGTCTCCGCATATGTCAGTTTATTGCCACAACTACATAGCATAGACCATTGGTGTTTGTGTGTGGTAGTAGAATCGTGTCTCGTGTCGTGCACTATGGTTGTTAGATGTCGGTAGCTATGGGGGTGTGGGAGATATGGGGGTTGAAAGTGGTCGACCTGTGGCAATTTCAAATTTCTGCCAAAGACGCATGTCTCATGGTGTATCACTTTTCAGCGAAAACTATCTTTCGCAGATCACTGGCGTTTGTATGTGGTAGTAACACAGAGTCACCCATCGATCACAACGTTGGCCGAATTTCGGTAACTGTGGGAGATATGGTGGTTGAAAGTGGCAGATCAATAATATTTTCGTGTTTAATCCAAAGACATGTGTGTCCGTAAATTTTACTTTTCTGCCTGAACTACATAGCGCGGATGACTGGCATTTGTGTCTGGTAATAGCATCGCGACTCCCATCATGCACTATGGATGTTAGATGTCGGTAGCTGTCAATACAAATTCTTTACAAACACCAACGAAGTCGTGGGTACCAGGTAGTATGTTTTAAAAAAAGAAATAGTTATATTTACGAATATTTCCAAGACGTTATTGCTAAATAGTGTTATGTCAGAACGTAGTTTTAACAGTTAAAACACACCTACGCTGTTATAATATTTATAGTAGCAGTTAATGATATTTATAGAAGTTAATCTTTACATTCGAGTAAAGTAGTTGCCAGCATTTTAATTCCGTGTCGTAGCAGTTTTTCCCTCCAGCCGATCGTACGTTATATTTATCGCAGAGCTCTGCCAGCCCGCCGGACACCACCTAACGGTGCCTGTTGCTCACTGCCCACCTTGACTCACTGGCTGTGACGTCAACTTACAGCCAAATTTTAAATTTCCCACCTCTGAAGTTACATCTTTTTACGGACAACTGCTTTTAACATCTAATGCTGTAGACTCAAAACATTTAATGTATATCGCTGCTTTCGAATTAAGTATGTGTTCATAATTTTTGTTATTTTGCCCTTTCTTGGTATTATGAGTGTTCGTGTTATAAACTGTGTGGTATGAGGCTGAGTCGAATATCGAGCGCATTGTGACACGCGATATTGCGCTTGCGGCGGGCGCATGTTTAACTGTGCCACCCCATATTCCGTACGGTGCTATACACAGAGAAACGGCACTCAGACACGCACATAGCATGAACAATCTAGGAAACGTTTGATTTCTATGTTTCACAGTGGTTTTTGAGTGGTTTTTATTACTTTCAAGAGTCTTTCTAACCGACAAACAGATTTTTGCCGATGTGACAGCTAATTTAAGATTTTTCCAGTGCTACCTAGCATTACTTTGATTTTTATATTTATGCATGTGTCCATCAGAGCAGTTTGTTAATTAATTCCACAAACATCTTATAAGTGAACATCAATATTCCAATACAGGAGAGATGCCAGCAAGTTTAAAACTTGTTTCCAATACAGGAGAGATGCCAGCAAGTTTAAAACTTGTTGCATGAGTAACAGTTACAGTTTTCTGTTATTACCTAAATGGTTATGGCAAATTCTGTAACACCGTAAATTTCGTTAATTATTGTTAGACTTCCATGAAAATTTGGATTAACCTCCTTACTCATAGCATTTCCAGTTCATCGTCTTTTCGAATAGATAAGTTGTTTTGGATTTGTAGGTTACTATTAATACTTTATTTTTTCCATCGTTGTTTCAATAAAACGAACTTCGAGAGCAAATCGTTTATTCCGTCCGGGGTGATGAAGTAGAGAAATCCAAAACAATTTCAAGAAACAAGTGACGTTATGGAGATGTGGCCGTCATTTACTTCGACTGGTTTTTTTAGTATTAGCTTATATGCTACGCATCACCAGATGTAAGCTTGTGATCCTGTTTGGGTATAGTCACAGATCGATAATAGTTCCTGCTTTTAGGGTCAAATGTCATGACAGGTTGACTGGATCTGGTTAAACTACCACTATAAACTTTCATATTAAATTCAGCGTAGTAAAAAATCACGTTTTTTTTCTTAGTTTTAATAAAATTAATTTCAATTTTGATGTCGAGTGTAAATATTTTAAGATGGCCGTGCAGCGTGATTGATGAATGACAACGACGGGAAGGACTTAATTGAATCTTAAAGTACAATTTTATTCCATGTTTTTCAGTGGTAAAGATTTACCATACTCTTTAAACAAAAGTAAAATTACTTAATTTAATATGAAGTGCTACGATAAGAAAACTGACTGAAAGTATTCGCACAGTTTATTTCCTGATAACCTCTGTTTTGTCGTAACATCTGTGGCCGCTGATGAACCTTCAACAAAAGCCGAACGCGGACGTAGCGTTCGGTGACGTTAGTGTATTCAATAAAATAGAATTAGAAAAGAATCTGAGGTCTTGAGCCATTCATAATATCTAGCTGATTTACGAACTTGACCTCTGTTTTACCAATATGGTTTCTGTGTAATTTGAAGAGAATGCGTAGAGACGAACTTGCGCGGACTGACGGTGTCTATAAATATTACAAACAGATTAATGGTTGTGACCACTTGATCCGATAAGTCTGAAATACATACTTGACTTTTGTTTCACCCAATGGGTTATCTCTGTAAAATTTGAATTTTGGTTGAGTTTGAAGGTATTTAGAATGAGTAAAAACAGATTTGCGCCAAAGACACAGCCTGTATATACACTGATCAGTCAAAACATTATGACCACCTCCTTACTATCATATTGGTCCACCTTTCGTACGCAGTACAGCAGCGATTAGGGGTAGCATCAATTCTACAAGTCCTTGGTAGGCTTTCTGAGGTATTTGACACCAGATTTCTATGCACAGGTCACGAAATTCCCTTACATGACAGGCCAGCGGTTTGTGGGCGCGGCCTATGGGAACGAGCATCTCGGAAACGGAGAGGCTGGTTAGCTGTTCGTGCTATTGTAGTGAGCATCTATGGAAATTGTTTGAAGGTCGGTGAAACGTCGAGTAGGCGACAATGTGTTGGACACTTACATCACAGAACGTGGAGGTCGGAGGCTTGTAAAGCAGGGTAGGGGATGACCTGTGACAGAATCGCAATTCTTATGCTGTGAAACACTTCTGGAAGCTCCAGAATTGTATTCTCCACAGAGATCACCCACTATCAAGCTTTACAGAGCGGGAAAGCTTCCGACTTCCACGTTCTGTGATGTGGCGTGGGTGTCCAACACACTGTCGCCTACTCGTGGTTTCACCGTCCTTCAAACACTGCTCACTACAGCAGCACACGAACAGCCGAGCAGCCTCTCCACTTCCGAGATGCTCGTTCACAGAACCGCGCCGACAAACCGCTGGCTCGTAATTTAAGGGAATTTCGTGAACTGTGGGTAGAAATCTGGTGTCCCTATGTTTCACTCTGCAGTCACCATTACCTAGGGCAGACGACTGGTGTTTGTGTGTGGTAGTAGCTTCGAATCTCCCATCGTGTACTACGTTGGCTGTATGTGGAGCATTTTCATATTTCGACCAAAGACGTGTGTCCCTAAATTTCACTTTGCAGCCACACTAGCGCAGACCACTGGCAAATGGTAGCCTCGAGTCTCCCATCATGCACTAAGCTGGTTGCAATTTGGTAGTTGTGAAGGTGCGGGAGATATGGTGGTTGAAAGAGATCGATCAGGGGCTTTTTCATATTTCGACCAAATGTGTGTGTGTCCCTATATTTCACTCTGCAACTACCACTGCCTAGCGCAGACCACTGATGTCTGTGTGTGGCTGTAGCCTCAAGTCTCGCACCATGCATTTCGTTGGATTAATGTCGGTACCTGTGAGGATGTGGGAGATAGGGTGGTTGAAAGTGGTCAAACTGGGGCTTCTTCATATTTCGACTAAAGACGTGTATGTCCATATATTTCACTTTGCAGTCACAACAACCTAACACAGATAACTGACGTTTTGATCAGAACTTTCTCCTTGAAAAATTTCATGTAGTTGCCAACTTCAATGGAGACCAGTTAAATGGTGTCGACTGTAGCTTTTTATAAAGAGCATTGACAAAATTTAAGAGGGTGGATAGGGGGAGAGGGGTTCAATTTTTTCAAACCAAAAATTGACAGTATTTTTCTCTTTATTTTTGACTATACGTGTCCAAAGTTCCATCGAAATCGGATAAAAAATGTGGGTTTGTATAAAAATTAAGGGGTGTAAAGGGGTAGAAGGGGTGGTTTATCAATGAAATTCATATGGGACCACTTTTGAGGTATACCCTATACACTAAAAAAATTCGTTTAAATCGTTTCAAAATTGGCTGAATATATATATAAAAAAAGGACTGAGAACCTTCTCCTTTTTTTGAAATCGGTTAAAAATGACAGAGCAGCTTGACAGTAGTGATTGAAAAAATGGCACCAACAAGGAGGACGTCGTTGAATCGTAAAGTAAAATTATACTCCACGTTTTTTTTAGCTATAAAGATGTACCATATGTTTTTAACTAAATGGAAGTCTTAACATACAATGAAATGCTACGATAAGCAAACTTAATGAAAATATTCTAGAAATTTATTTCCTCATAACCTCGTTTAGGCAATAGTTCTGTCGTGGGACACCATAGGTAGATGGAGTTTTGCTAGGCATGGCCTGTACCTAAATAAAAGGGCAAAGTGGCACGGCACTTCCTGAGTTGTTAGATAATGCCCACTGATGTACCTTTTTGGGGTTAAGGGCTGCTGGGGATAGAAAGAGATTCATGACGGCAAATGAGAAAATCACTAATGCAAAAAAAACAAAAAAAACCCGATGCTGTTGAAAGAATAGCGGCAAAGGAAAATGCTGGAAGTATCACAAAACCAGCGATAAGAGTGTTACTGGTGAACTATAATGCACCGCAGAGATAGAGTAGCAATTGATGGAGGGGCATTAGTATCGGTTAGCAAAGACTACTACAATTCACAGACGTTCATAGATCATGACCATAAGTGAATAAGGGTAGATTTCTAAAGTGATGAAAAAAATAGGGTATTGGCTGCTTACTATAATGAAAAAATCAACGATGAAGGTGGGGCTCTTGGGGAGAAACTAAATTCAAAGCTCAAAGTTCAGAAGTGAGCGTAGAATGATTATTATTTGTGGTGATTTAAATTTACCAGGTGTCGACTGGCAATAAGATTAACTGACTTTGAGATTTGCAAATATCTAATAAGGGAAGTTGGCTTTATACAGATGGGAGAGCATATAAGAAGGGGAAGAAATATATTGGATGTCTTCCTAATAACACCGGATGATAACCTAGTGCAGTGTCAAGTAACTGAAGGAATAAGTGATACAGTTCTGGTGGTTATTATAGGATTCAATAAACCAGTAATGGGGAAAACAGACACAAATACAAAAAGGCACAAATTTCGGAATTGGAGAGGTATTTTAGGGAAAGATTAAGGAAATGGAAGGATGGCACAAGTACAGTGGAGAAAATAAACAAAGGTGAAGTAACATTTATTCCAAAATAAATATATGTGTAGAATCTACATACTAAATTGGGAGGTGAGGAGGTAAACGACGTTGGTGAGAAGAGAACACAAATAAGTTAAGAGACAGCAAGCCAGTGGGGACTATAAGAAGCAACTAAACAAGGAATTAATTATAGCAAACAGGAAGGATAAAGATGGGTTTCTGAAGGATATTATTGATGCAGGGGATTAACTGATGGATTCATCTAAAAATTTCTTTGGCTGTGTTAGAAAACTGAGGAAAAGCGAGGGTGTTGCGATAAATATAGGTAAGAATAGAGAAGCTACTGAAGTTTTGAAAAAGACAGTGATTTTAAGTGACTGGGTTATAGAGACCATTTGTCGTATTTTATTATTTCAGTCGATGTTATTTTATTTATTATAACCTTTTTGCTTTACAAGTAACATGGAATGAAACATCGTACCGAATCATCTTTTTAAAAGTTCTTGTAGCTAACAATAATAATAATAGTCTTTCTAATTTTCCATTTTTCGTTTATTTCGCCTTATTTGCTTTTCAAACAAACCGAAGAATTACTCAAGTCCTTAGCTGATCAGTAACGTTTATCTCAACACCTCGCAAGATGCTAACTAAGCTCGTCTAGTCGCTCGCCAGCCAAAACTTTTTCTCGTTGTTTCTCCTCTCGTCTCCATAACAACCGAGTTTCTTCTTCTAAGAGTAATTATTCTCTGGATGTTATACTATACATTAAGAACTATGTTTCAGGAATGGGAGGTTGGAAATAAGATAACGAGATTGACCGCACAATTAGAAATGAGCAGAGTAAAAATTTCCTGAGCATATCATGAAGGAACTAAGAAAGCTAAGAAAAGTTCAAACGGTCTGGTGAAGATAATATTACTACGGAAGTCTTAAATATAGCTGGATGTGACATTTTACCTTATCCTGAAACGTTATTTAAATTTAGTATGAATATTTGCTTCATACAAGAGGATTGGAAAAGTGCGGTACTATTACCGGTCCATACATTAGAGGTGACAAATTGGGTTGAAGATTACGGCCGATTAGTTTGACATCAGTGGTACGTAAATTAATTGAGAGATTAATATGCAACCACAACTGAAATGTCTGTTAGGAACGAATGTGGTTTTCAAATCGAGACCACGGCTTTAGGCAAGGATATTCAGGTGAATCTCAATTCATGGAGTATATGCAAGATACTTCTGACGAAATTGGCAAGAGAGGCCAAATTAATAGTGCATCTCTAGGCCTTTCTAAGGCATTTGACAGTGAGCCATAAAATGGTCGTAAATACGGTAAAAAACTATTGGAATCGATGAAAAAGTGTTTTGAGAGTATAAGAATTCATAAAATGTAGAAAGCAAAAAGTTAGGGTGGGAAATGAAGTATCAAAACAAAATGAGAATGCCACAGGATAGTGTACTGGAACCATTGCTATCCGTTATTGTAATTATTATGTTGATGTTGTTTTTTTATTTTGCTTCTGGCCTTACGCCTCGTCGACGTCGAAGTCATTAGAGACTGGAAAGAACTGGTGGCAAAGAGTGGGAAGGAATTCGGACATAGCCTTTTTAAAGAACCATCTCAGCATTCGCCTGGAGTAATTTGGGAAACCACGGAAAGTCCAAATCTGCTTGGCTGGATGGGAATTCAGACCCACCTTCTCCCAGCGAGGCCAGAGTGTTACCGCTCATCGCTACGCTCGGAGACTGTGTTCATGGTTTACTGTCAACTGATAGGTTGTGTGCAGATGACATTATGTTATTATAATAGTATCGAAACAGGATAAGAATACAAAGGGGATGTCTTGCTGCAGAGGATGACTTGGTATTTAGTTGAATGCCAGGAAGAGTTAGCTTAACAGTTACACAGTGAAATACTAAAGGTTGATTATGGCTATAAAGTGTAGAAGGAATTGATTGTTGAAGACTTGAAATGTATTACTGCTTTGACATATTATTTGATAATAAACTCAACTGGGTAGGACACTTTGGACAAATGGTGCCAGAAAAGTAATGGAATTGCATTACAGAACTTTGGTCAGAACATTGCTTGAATATGGTGGTGTATTATGGGGACACATTTTGTGTATCAAATACATGAGATGGAATGTATGCAAAGAAGGGGTGCTACATTTGTCTCTGAAAATTACTGCAGAACACAATCAGTCACTGATATACTAAAGTAGTTGGATTGATATTAATTGGATAACAGGAGGGGGTGAAGAGAGTGGGAAGAGTGACGATTCGTTGAAAAATATTGGTGGAAGAACCTTTTTTTTACTTATGGCTTATCATTAGAGGCAGGATGGGACTGAAGACAAGGAACAGGAAGGAGTTCAGCCATGGCCTTTTGAAGGAAGCATCCCGGAATTCGCCTGGAGTGATTTGGGGAAACTATAGAAAACCCAAATCTGGATGCCCGGATGAAGATTCGAACTGGCATCCTTCCAAATGCGAGGCCAGAACGTTAATCACACACCCACCACGCTCGGTCGTGGAAGAGTTAAGAGAGGTGCATATAAAAAAAAAGATAACCGTGACCACAAGCTTGCTATCTATTTTAGGTATAAGGGTGTTGGAAAGGTTTCTTTCATAGTATAGGGGGTCTGAAATTGGAATGAAATACGAAGGGAAGTGATGAATAATTTACAAACAACGCAGGAAAAATTTTAAAGTTGAAATTCGTAGAACGTAAAAGTAGGTGGTACAAGAATGGGGAAACAATGAATGCAGCTGCCACCGGAGAATGTACTCCATCGAACGATCGGGACTTAAGCATGTTCAATAGTATAGAATTAGAAAAGGCTCGAAGGTCTTGACCCCTTGGTCAGATGTGGATGATTTACGAACTTGACCTGGTTTTTACCCACAGGGTTCGTGCTGCAAATTTGAATAATTTTTGTTTATTAATTGAATGCTACTATATTTTATATTAGTGTAACACCGTACGCGCCTCACTTGTCATCCATGCATCATCAGAGTCGAATTATTTAAACTGGTGTTATTAAGGTTTGTAGCTGCACATCTAAGCTTTTTCTCAAAGCATGTACTGGCAAGTGACGAGCATTTTGGATGAGCGGTAACGTTCTGGATTCGCATTCGAGAGGATGCGGGTTGGAATCCCCGACCGGCCATCCAAATTTTGCTTTTCCATGGTTTCTTCCAACCACTCTAGGCGATTCCGGAATGATTCATTATAAAGTCCATGGTGGAATTCCTTCCCGTTCCTTGCCCCAATCCTTTTTCCGCCTCTAGTGACTTAGACATTGACGAGGTGCAAAGCCAAAAAAAGTTGAATTTATTGTTCTTTCCAGAAGGTTCATAAAGTCCTAGAACAAATGAATCAATTCACAACTTATTATTCATATGCATTATACAGGAGTCAATTCGAACTAAATGACCGTAGGAATTAGCATCCAAGTGACGAAGGTATAATATACCGTAAAACTGTAACAAATAATTCCGAAATGTTTCTTTTTTAGCTAAAGAGACCAACTATCAACTACGTTATTTCATCAGATAACTTTTCAACAGTCCTCAGTTATCGAAGGGGAATTACTTGTTTACAAATTCAAACCGTGTTAACAGTTTTCGTTAAGATCGCTTGACGTCGTATGTAACAAAATGAGTGCTTGAAATCAACTGTCACAAAATCATGTGGAACGAATGCTTTCCCGGCGTAAAATATAACCTTCGTGGGTTCGTTGCCGGATGATGTGGAAAGACAAGCTTTCGACGGCGTTCTCTGCACTCGAAAGATTGTCTTTTCACATCATCTGGCAGCGAATTCGCGAAGATTACATTTCTGTAGCAAAATCATTCAACCAAAAAGTTTAAGTACCGAGGAGAACTGAAATAATTAAAAAAAAAATAAGGAGAAAATATGAAGATATTATATTATAAATATAGTACAGGCACTGGAAGTAAGATATCATACAGAGTTATTTGTCAGTGATTTTCGGAAGCTGCTAAAAATGCAGTAAGGTGATCCCCAGCGGGAAACGAGTTATAGTAGAAAGACGTGATATACAGGCATAACACTGTATCTGTATGACAGAGGTTACATTATTCAAGTCTTTAAGGAACTTCGTCATTTAAAAAAATTAAATGATGGTCATAACAGTATTGTTACCAGGAGAATGATTGACTCGGTTATTGTAACTCTGTACTATAACGCGTTAAGGAACCAGAGAGGAGAATATAATGTGATGGAGGTGTTGCGATATCTGATACCAGAGGTGATTAATTCGTGATGAAGTTCGGCAGGAAGTCTTTTTCCATAGCGCAGCTTCCCGCTTTGAGTCAGCTTTTCTTTTAGATGTCCATTTTTAGGAATATTTTATGAATACGGTACCAGAGATCAAAAGCGTGTCTGTGTTTTACTTTTTGGCCGTACATCCTGCCGGACATTTAGGACGCCGTAAAAAAGGAACCTTGGTGCTCGGCGCGGGAGTCCAATTGGCTTTGGCATGCAGATGAGCAGCAGGGATTTTGGTGTTGTACCAGGAGGACCCGGTCGCTGCGTGGGCTGACAGACTTCCAGCAGCAAGCAACCTGGCATATTACGCTTCGCGCAAGTATTTTTACTACATTTTTCATAAAGTAGCGATCTTATGATATAACAAACTTTGCAAACTTGTATAAATCCACTTGCTTTCTCATTATTTTTACAGGCGATGGGTCCTTCCACAGCCTGAAGCCATTCTAAATAATGTTTCTCGTTGTGGATGTCAGCTTCTGTGCGACGCGCATGTTGTCGTCTCGGAAAATTTCATTCTCATATTAATGCCGTTTAGTACGAGAATTGATGCGGGGCTAATTCTGAACAGTATACAATGTTCTGATAACCGTCATTCCTTCGTTTGCTATTGAACTCTGTATCAGATGCGATGCTCTGTATGGTTTTTAGTAAGAGGTGACAGTGATCCATTTCGTTGCATTTCAGAACACCTGCGTTCACCTGGCACAGGCGATGGCTATGAATCTCTGAAAATGCTGATAATTTACAAACGAAAATCATCATAGTAACTAGCCCCAAAGCCAATCAAAAATGACGGGATTAACGGAATGCTATGGTAATTTATTTCTCTGCAGTTGCTTAACTAAATACAATTGTTATAAGTTAAGCTCATTGTTATTTATCGTCTCTTGTGCTCAGTGGTGGATCCAGGATTTTGGTTTGGGAGGGGGGGGCTAGGATTTGGTTTTGGGGGGGGGGGGGGAATTGACTCGGGCGAGGAGTGGGTCGCCGACAAATATCTCATTATTCCAGACTGTCGCCCCTATAAAAACAGTAGAGCAAAAGGTGACCAAAATCCATGTCGTCGGAGGTGACCTTGGTGCTTTTGAGGGGACCTTCAGCCCCCTAGTCCCTCCCCCCTGGATCCGCAACTGCTTGTGCTGTTAAAAATGCTTCAGTTGTTAACTTGTTGCTGGATGCTTTTCAGCCTAATCCCAAATACGCTAATAATGCCGCTAGAAAAGGAAAGCTTCAATCACATGTGAATTAATGCAATCCATCTATCGCATGCCAGTATCACCATGCATCGCGATATAAACTTGATCCAAAATCTTCACAGGTTCTTTATTATTTCTTATTACCTGTGATGAAGATCGATGTTTTAATGCTGACACAGCTTACATCGGATGAAATAATGACCCCAAATAAATCTTAATAACTTACGCTATGCCACGTAATATTTAATAAGTTTAGGCCACATAGATCGCGATCAATTTGGAACGTCTTTCATTCAAACCATGTAATGATTTCAATAAAAAAAAAATATTATAAATATGCCAATTTAACTGAAATACATACATTTCTTTAATTCTTCTGACAGTTAAATTCTTAGCAATTGCTTCACTAAAAATAGAATTGTTATTAAAATAAAATTGAATGTAATTCCTCGTGGCTTGCGGTCTAAAAAAGTTTCCGTTTCCATCCGGCTCCAGGTTGTATTTCAACCTAACCACATACTACTCTAAACTTTCCGCAGAAACACAATACTTCAATCTCACGCATATTAATACATCACATTTTAGTGGCAATAATGCATCGCTTTATAAATTTGGGCTCTACTGTAATCACTGGAACTCATAAAGGAATTGTCCTTTTAGTCTGAAAATTGTTACATATGTTCGATACATTATATTGTTTAATGTGTGTTGCTCTTAGAGCTGCAAAATATATACATACCTCACAAAGTTCACTCAAAAAGTCCCGTACCGCGACCGACTGGGAGAAGTTATATAGCGAAGTATAATGATCTTGCACACGTTCTTCGAACGATATTATCGGGAAATATGTTGCTATTACAGACATCTAAAATACAGGGCGTTCGCCGGAAAACGCTACCCTCCCAGTCTGTTGCCGTCGGCAACTTGCTCGGGCAGTCCAGCCAGCAGTTTCCGCCACACGGCACCGTGAATCACCGCACTGTTTAACACTTCCGCTGCCCCAACAGTGCAGTGCAGTGACCCTTACATTGTTAACAACGGTTTCTTTGCATTGTAGATAGTTTGTGACTTCAGTCTTTTATTAATCAGTGTTGTGAATAAACGTTTCTTTGCGGTTTGGCTGGTTTGGGGCTTCATACTCTTATTAATCTGTACCGTGTTTGAGTGTGAGTAAAATTATGGTACGTTACAGTTTGCAACAAAGAATATTTCTCTACGATACATATGTGAAGAAGAAGTCGTTTAAAAAGTGTCGCAGTAAATTTCGTCGCGAATTTCCTGGCGCTTTACTGCCAGCTAAATCAACAATTCTGCGTCTGGTTAAAAAAGTAAGAGAAACGGGTTCATTTTTTAACAAAAAGAGACTGTCGGTCAACCGTATTCTCACAGAGGAGAAAATTGACGATATCGCTTTTCGACTAGAACAGTCACCCAAAAAATCATTAAGTCAGTTAGGGCAGCGTGTGTCTCGAAATATGTTCAGAAGATGTTAAATGTGCATTACACAAGAGGGTCAATACTTCCAGCATCTTTTATAAGGTAAGCTAATGAATTACGTCACATTTAAATGCTTAGCACACAAGTTTCTGAAGTTTATGAAGCGTAATTATTATGAAATAGTCCGCGGCCGACGGTCGAACAATGCCGGAAACTGAGTGCTCGCTCGCCGGGAGCAGTTTCTTCCTTGTAGCGCTAACAGTGGGTTGCGTTTCCCGGCGAACGCCCTGTATAAATATGGAACAAACTACTCACAAAAAAACTGAAACAACTTTGAACCGTTACCGAACGAAGGAATTTACTTTTTATAGTTGGAATGCAACCTGTACCAGAATGGCGTTTGGTTCTTGTTGTTAAAGCATAATTCGCTAGAAATTTGGATTTATTAAACATTTTAACTATCATGATTTTCGAGCAGAATCATTAGCAGCGACTGTGGATAGGTTGGAATGTAGCCTGGAACAGAATGGTCATAGATGCTTTTTTGAGGCTTAGTGGACTTTTGTTTTAATTGTAAAGTTGGTTTGGTTTTCATCGTTTTTGGTCATTGATGCATTTTGTTGCACGTAATATTAGTATCGCTGGAGGTCGCCGTACTCTAATCGCTTAGTGTGTAACGTTGCGGCAAATTGTTTTGCTTGAAGTTTGTGTATTATATAGTATCTTGATGGATGTATTAGAAACATATTACTAAATAATATAGTCGAAGGAACGTTTGCGTTGTCATTTTACATCGCTATATGCCTTCTCCCAGTACCTCACCGCTTAACGTTACGGCACATTCGAGTGAAGTTTGTAAGGATGGATACATTTTACAACTCTAAGAGTAAGATATATTAAATAATATCACCCAACGAACGTGTACAACAGTTTTCAGACCAAATCCACAATTCCTTGATGAGTCCCAGCGATTGCGCAACAACCTTGACATAGTTACATGTTGCGGAAATAATAGCCTCAGTAATATTACTCTGTGAAAGCAAAGAAGATTAAATAAATCTTCAATAATAGGGCACAGTTTAAATTATTTTGAAATAAACTAAATTATGCATACCCTCTGCTGTAGCATCAAATGCCAGTTGTAATTCTGACCCATGCTAAGTAAAAACATAATCAAAGCTTTCGTTAACACGGATGTTTGAAAAATAAAACTTTTATCTTATAAATCTGTGGACAAAGAATTTAACGAATACTTCTATTTATCAAAAGAATAATACGTAAAAATAAGCATCTAATGATTGGTACGACGATTTAAGCGCAATACATACTTTTGTTAGTTAATTTATTCGAGGATGCTTAGAAATGTTATTAAATAGCGTGTATAACCAATAAAAATGGCGTAAAGCGTGACGTCATAGCGCGACGTCATAGAGTGACGTCATGACGTGACAGACGACGTTATACATGACAGACTAATATTAGATTAGTAGGTGGAACTGAAGATAACTTTATTCATGCATTATTTTTATTTACACCAATTAAGAAAATCACTGAATAGTTTGCCAAGCTTCCTGTATATGCCACACATCATTTCAATTAATTTATCGGCCCGTTCGACATTACTTCCGACGATTGCTACCTTTCTCTCAGTTTGTGCTCCACTCAACATTCACTGCCAAGACTTGCAACTTTCTTTCGTCACCAGTTCCTTTAAAACTAGAAAAACATAATATCACATATTCTCCTACAGTTACTTGTACAAACGAAACGTAACACAATGCATCCTGCTTCCGGTTCGTTGTGCACTATTGCACACACGCGACAGTGACATAATTATCAGTTCTTCTTGATGTAGTCATGTAATGCACTTTGACAAACACAGTTTGGCCTATCATTTATAAGTCACGAATTTTCGGACTGTGTCAAATAAGAAATTATACCATACAGTTGATACATTAAATTTTATTAAAAATACTATATAACTTACAACTGTAAACTCAGCAGTAATTAAATGAGCACGTGGCACACCGTTTCCCGCATCGACTTTCTGCCAAATCACGTGCTCAACAAAATGCAGACGTTGACACAATGCTGCCTTTAGTAATCGTGAACGCAACGACCACAATACTCTATAGGGGGAAAAGTAAGGTTCTATTTCTTTTAACCCTTTCTCTTATTCGTTTATAAAAGTGGCGTTTCCTCTCTGAAAGTTGAGCTTACATTGACTATTTTAAAAACAAGAGAAATTTAATAACAACGCTTAACAATTCCATCATTTGTTTGCAGATTCATGAGAGCAACATACTTAAAACACTTTATGAGATATCAACACAAAACGCTTATGTAACATATAAGCGAATAAAAAACACAAGTCAAGAACCCTTGTGTGCTAATATTAAAGCTTTCTTTTTTTACTTTACTCCTTATCGACATTGAGGTCATTAGAGGCGAGATAAGACTGTGGGCAAGGAACGGGAAGGAATTCGGTCATAAATTTTTAAAGGAAACATCCCGGCATTCAACTGGAGGGATTTGGGGAAACCATGTAAAACCCAAATCTGGATGGTCGGACAAGGATTTCAACGTCAGAGTTATATGGAAGTAATGCTCGTACCTAGTGAATAAGAGCATGAAGTAAAACATTCATAACCTCAGCACCAAATGAAACACTAGTGACTAGAGCGTTATAGAAGATCGTTACCCTTGTGTGTGTTGTTTATTCCTGTAAAATTCGTCAGTCATTGGTAGTTAACGTGTGGATCAAATGAATGCAAACCAAGACGAAATGACAATATTCACCCAAAAACTTTTCGCATTGCACTGCTATGAAGCAGATAGGGTGAATGTTATTGTCCAGAGACATTTCCATCGTCACTATTGTGGAGTGACATAGCTTCATGTCCGGTTTGTAATCTTGGACTAGGTGTCGTTCTTTGAGTTCCATTAGCACCATTGATAAAGATACTCACCCACTTTTGGCAGTTGGAGACATTCCTCTTACGCTCCAGAGTGGTGCTTTGAGGTTTTCTGCTGTTTTCAAAACTAAAAATGCAAGAGTCGTGACTGGAAAGAATATCTGAGCCATTTTGTATACCTTTCCCAACGTGACCTTCTGGAAATGCTTCACATAAACACAGACCCACTGGAAGACGTGCGAGCAGCATCAGGTTTTCTGATATCCAGCTGACTAAATTTTGCAGGTCCAGAGTTCCAATAGATCGTGAAAATACCTTGTTCGTTTCAAAACTACTGCAAAGATTACTCCTCGAAATAAAAAATAAAACAAAAAAATTAAAATCATAATAATAATAAAAGCTTCTACCAGTGTCAAATATAGACGAGGATGAAAACGTATTGCAACTGTCATTTAATACTAATAGCAGAACATATAGTTACACATTTATCATTAAACTCTACTCAGTTGACCAGATTTAAAAGAAATTAGACCTCCAAATTTGTGAAATGTTATCGTAGTTATCACAGTCATATAATAAGGAAAAAGTGTATGGAAAGAGGGATATTGAAAGGTTTTAAAAAGAAGTGTATGAAATTAATAGGGCTGAGTTCCTGCAATCAAACAGGTAATTTCTAAAGTGCATAGAAAACATTTTTATTGTTACTAGATCAAGGGATATGGAGGAGGTATTTAAACGACTTTTTGAAACTGTGTCGTAATCCTGTAGTGTCCTCTGCGTCTAGTGTCGTAAATGCGTTTCGCCAGCCGATGAACATGTCGCAGCACCGAGTGCCCCGGAGCATCCACCGTAACTCATCCTCTACGATCTATCGAAGGCGAAGCCTTTTTTGCATCGCCGGTCTCTGGCGAACCACACGAGCAGTCCATTAGAGACAATTTATGAGCTATAAATTAGTGGCGCGGTTCTGAATTATTTGCTTGGACGCTGGCAGGCATTGTGCCAGATTTATCCACGGCTCGTATACCGCCTCCACGTGATCGGCGCTTAAGATGTCGTTACTTCGAACCTGACGTGCATATTAGTGGTCGCTACAGACGATTGTTATTTACTACAAACAATGATCCCACCATCTCTCACACGGGGGCTGAGACGATAAGAGCCGGTAATCGACTAATGTCAGCGTCGCATGCCAGCCAGGAGAAGAACTATACCTCAACAATATGAAATGACGTCAGAAATTTAAAGAATTTTTTTTAAGAACACAAGACATACATTTAGTATAACTTATGAATCTTGATTAAAATTTGTAACTCCATCGTACACTATGAATAAAGATAGCACTAAGAAAAACAAAATAATCTACATTTTCGTAGGATATTTACGTTTTAGGATTCTGTAATTCTTTGGAAATTGAGTCTAGGACATTTTCGTATCGTGGAATAGTCGAAACATTGACAATATGTGAGTCAGACATTGAAACACTGATTTCAAGGATGCGAGTAACCTCAAACGATAAAATCTATCTAATTTTGTTTTGATATTCATCAAGACAAGACTGAACGATTAGTACATTTAATTCTATTTGCCAATCAATTTCAAGCTCCGAATGTGACAAGTTTTACAGCGATAAATTAATCATATATTGAAATAAATAGCTTCGTTTACTAAAGCAGTTCAAGAATCAAGTACGTGGTAAATTAACAAGTGATAAACCCTGATAACATCAAAATAAGAACAATTTTTATAGCCTGGGGGAAAATTTTATCCACTCCATTGAAAAGTTATCTATCACATGCATTAGAATTTGCACTAATCAATACAACGAATGTTGAAACCAGGTGAGTGAATAACTTTGTTTATTGAAGGGGTTACTCTGTTTTCTGCACGAACGACTGTGGGTGCAGTAGGGGATAGTGCATTTGGCCTAGACCAAGGATGGCCAACCCGCGGCACGCCTTGAACATTTTTCTGGCCCGCGAGATTCATCACACTTTTACAAAATATTTTTCATATTTCATTTTTAGTGCTATATTTTTCTTTACAATGTGTGTTTAGTATCATTATTATTATGTTATCTATGTTTACATGTAATAATAATAGTAAACACAATAATAATAACTCATTATGTTTCAATTTTTCACTCAAAAAAAAGTCTGTAGTGGGTCTAAATCTAATATAGGGATACATAATTTTATATGCGGCCCGCGGAGTTATGATGCATTTCCAAAGTGGCCCGCAAGATCATTTGGGTTGTCTTTTTTTTTTTTTTGTAACAGTTTAACGTCCCTTTTTAACAACGTGGTCTTTAGAGACGGGAAAGGATGGGGGCAAGGAATGGGAAGGAATTCGGCCATGGCCTTTTGAAGGAAGCATCCCGGCATTCACCTGGAGTGATTTGGGGAAACCATTGAAAACCCAAATCTGGATGCCCGGACGGAGATTCGAACCGCCGTCCTCCCGAATGCGAGGCCAGAACGCTATCCGTTACACCACCACGCTCGGTATTTGGGTTGTCCACCCCTGGCCTAGACAGTTAACTTCCGTCAACTAAGTAATTAAAACTAACACATACATGGCTGCTTCAACTGTTCAAACACGTTCTATGCAAAGTATTCTGTTAAATTCGGCTATTAATAGATATATTCCACATTATGGAGTAGATAGTCACGAATATTGTGATGACCCATTGTTACACTGTGTATTTGAGATAAGTGTGACCTGAATTTCTCACACCTACCACTGCCTTCACGTTTGAATCTTTTTAAAGTTAGTCTTAATGAAACAATAACTCTTTTAACACATACTGTTGAGCGGTTGAAGGCTGCAAAAAGACTCCAGCCATCTCCTAGGCATCTAGTCAAGATAACACTGAGACAACAATGAGATAAGTTTATATATTTGCTGCTATGTTAACATACTGGTTTCGTTGATGCGAACCATCTTAAATTATTAAACAGGCATAACATTCCCTGCAATGGACAGCTGAATATTATAATAGAACAAGATATATGAGAACATACGAGTTGTCCATAAATAAAATCTCGATTGAAATTACTATAGAATTACTATATTTAGGTAACTTAGATTTTGTGCTTTTTCAGAATTTTTGCGTAGTAATTCTGCTGACAGTCGATATACTAGCATCAAACTTTTTATGACTGTCTCAAGTGGCAATGCGGAGATACCAAGCAATCGAGTACTAAGGATTCCAGCTGATGTGTAGGACTGTGGCAGGTAGTTTTGTATTGAGCGCGGTGTGGCAACAGCGGCGGCCGTCCACAAGGAGAGAGTGTTGTTAAAATCGGCGGCGGGCAGCGCCTCGCGGTGGGTCGATGTGGGGCCGCCACCTCCACGTGCACGCGCGCACAGTGTTTATTTCGGGACCCACGCCACTCTGCAACCAGCGCAACGCCACTCCAGGCTTCGCAGCGTAAGGGAGCGTGCATAAACCACGTAGCTCCATTTTGGCTTCCTGTGAACCCCCCCTCCCCCCCACCCCCACGTAGTTCGACGTGGCTTTTGTCTCTAATTCCCCCACGTAGCACGTAGCTTTTTCCCATATTGATTCCGGCAGATATTTTGTACTGTTTTCTCTTGTCGGACTATCGTAAATTACATCCGGGTATAATTAAATGACGGAAGCAAATATTCACATGCTTCTGTGTGTTCTATATCTGATTTTAACTGTGACAAATTATATGAACGAGAAGCTACGTGACCTAGCTTGGAAACCCCCCCCCCCCCCCACGTATCTCAACGTAGCTTTCTAGCCAACCCCTCCCCCCTAGACCGAGCCACGTAATTTAAGCAGAATCCCTAATGGCAAATACCTTGCAAGCACGCCGTAATATCCGTCGTCATTTAAGAAAGAATTTTCGGGTTTAGTAGAGTCCATACGAGAGAGTGAAACACCATTCAAACCCAGAAAAGCGGTCAGCGTTTAAGCACTGTAAGGGCACAATATTAATAAAAATAAGCCTACAATATTTTAATATTTAATCACTTTATCGAAACTTGTAAATCATGTACTGAAATAAGTTATAAATCAAAGACTCCTCGGTTGGTTATTCATAGGCATTTCGTTTATTCCAAATCCATAATTCTGTTCTCACCTTTCCTACACTACTCGTGTACATACATGGATGAATTATACTAAACAAATTTTGCTGAAAGGTTTCAAATTTGTGCATTTGGTATTCTCACCTGATATTGTACAGTCTGTTTACTTAATTTCAAATAGAAAATTGATCGAAAAATATTCTGAACTGTTTTATCAGCTTTTCTGTAAATAATGCTGTTTTATACGATATTGAAATTTGTTTATCATTAACTGTTACCTTAGAGGACGTAAAACAAATCATTCTGTTGCATCATTTCGATTTGTAACGGCCTATAAATTTTCAGTTTGTCATGATTTTATCGTGGTGTTAACATTTGCTACGATTTTTTATTTAATGTGACTTGTTATATGACGAAGTTGTGTGTACCAACTATCCCTACATCGCTCAAGATTAATATCTGTTTTTACTTTCTAAATGAATGAAAATTCAGCAATACTGTTTGCACAAAATATAGTTTTCGAAATTTGAATCCATGTGTCCTTTTCGCTTCCTTGTTGTCATTGTCACTACTGTTGATCTTTCAGATTGTGATAAATGCTTAACAAAGTATTCTGAATATTGGTAATCAAACTTAGTTTAAAATTCGCATTCTGCTTGTAATGTAAGCGTACCTTATCCGCTAGTTTAAACAACTTTTAGTTAGTTATTTTTAATCTTGGACATTACCAGTACTGTTTTCAATATTAATTTACTGGTCACATACTAAATATAATATAGTAAAAGTACAAACACTTAAATTTAGTGTAAATTTTTCATGCATTTATTTTTGATTAATTGTTGAAAAATAATTCAGTAATGAAAGGTCATGGTATCGTGACTGGTTCGCAGACTTTATTCCGGAAGGATGGGAGGTTTGCTGAGAAATCGATTAGTCAAGCATTTTAATTGGTCACATTATTTTTCTATGTTCTTATTAACTAATGCTCAGCATTATGGACAGCAACAAGTCAGCAGGCTGATTCTATGATAGGAAATGATCGCGTCAGGTTGCCGTTCCAAACACTCAAAAATGTTGTACTATATGTATAGTAATTATAGATATAGACGCTTCCTCATCCCCGAATCTGAACTTTGAAACATATCGTACAAAACGGTGACCAAAATTTTTAAAGCAATAATATACAAGAACTTCGTAGATTTTTATGGAATGTCATTTAAAAAATTTCGCCCTCTTATTTAACTCGTTATTGGATGTTTTCTGCGGCCTGAAGATTTTTTTTACAAGGATGCGTACTTTGATATAGACTTTTTTTACTTATGGCTTTACGCCCCGTCGACGTCGAGGTCTTTAGAGGCGGAATAGGACTGGGGACAAGGAACGGGAAGGAATTCGGCCATGGCCTTTTTGAAGGAATCATCCCGGCATTCGCCTGAAGTGATTTGGGAAATCCATGGAAAGCCCAAATCTGGATGTTCGGACGGGGATTCGACCGCCGTCCTCCCGAATGCGAGGCCAGAGCGCTAACCGCTAACCCACCACTCTCGGTTTTGATATACCGGGTGTTTCAAAAATGACCGGTATATTTGAAAAATCAATAAAAACTAAACGGGCAGCGATAGAAATACACCCTTTGTTGCAATATGCTTGGGACAACACCAAATTTTCAGGCAAACTTTCGAAATTAGTTACAATTTTCAACGACAGATGGCGCTGCAGGCGATTTGAAAGATATAGAAGTAAACGCAGTCTGTGAATTCGCCATTCTGTAAGTCGTCTTTCTGTTGTAGCGTGTGCTGTTCACAGATTGCAAGTTTGCTGTGAAAAAATTGTTTATCCATTAGAATAATCGTACTTTAGATTTTTCCAGACTGCAGCGCCATCTGTTGTTGAAAATTGTAATTTAGAAAGTTTGTCTGCCTGAAAATTTACTGTTGTCCCAAGCATATTGTAACAAACGGTGTATTTCTATCGTTGCCCGTTTAGTTTTTATTGATTTTTCAAATATACCGGTCATTTTTGACACACTGTAGAAGCTGAGTCGGAGCGTTTAGCGCCTAATTGTACAAATTTATCCCTACACAACTCTTACTTCAACCACCACACAATTTCAATAAAACGTTACCGTCAGCGTGAAACAATAGAAGTGAAATTGTCAATTGGTTTAAGCAACTTCAAACATGACTTAGATCACAAATCGGAAGTTGGTTGGATCTTCTTAAAGGAGGCGTGCTTAGCCAGTATGTCAAAGTAGGGCGGTCAGTCTATTTGCTCCTTAGCGTACTGTTATCGTAGTGTCAGACTCACGGAGTGTGCTGGGTTAGTTCATATGAACGAAGCAAAGGCTATTAAAATTCCCGGCCGCGGAGAATTTCGGATTTTGAAGACGAGCGTCTTATCCGCCGAGCTACCAAACAGCTGTTAAACTCTACCAACGGGCGTTTAAAGTGGTTAAAATTTCCGAAACATGGAGTTCTGTTAAATGAAGTTTTACAAGCTATTTTTAATCTGCTTAATGTCTCTCTAATAGCGCGGTCTTTAGAGACGGGAAAGGATGGGGGGCAAGGAATGGGAAGGAATTTGGCCATGGCCTTTTGAAGGAAGCATCCCGGCATTTGCCTGTAGTGATTTGGGAAACCATAGAAAACCCAAATCTGGATGCCCGGACGGGTTAAATGAAGTTTAACAAGCTGACGCGTTGCAAGCTTCTTCCGTAGTTATATTTTGATATATTTGTTACTATTTTTCTATTCATACTGTTATTGATGGACATGCACTCACATAACGCCGACGCAATACTTCAGATCCTATAAAAAATGTGTAGCAGTGTATGGCAAACAATGGGAGTTGTTTCCAAAATATATATATCAATCTTCTGGCAACCGAAAATTACGTTTAACAGCTGGTTTTCCAATTTTCCTGTTTCATTTAAGCTTTTGGATTTCGTTTAATTTTGGCATTTATAACTCTGCGGTTGGTTTAAATCAAAATAATATTTGCTTTGAAATACTGTGTAGGAAACTAGAAGGCATTGTTTCGATCCAGTCCAGTCGTTATGCCTTGTGTGAGGGGCTGGGTGAGCCGCTCGTCGTGTTGGCTGACAGCTGACACACGAAGCTTATCCGCTCAGAGGCTGACCGATTGGGAAGGGAACAAACTCTGCCTGGGGCAAGTGACGTTATCGGTTTGCTCCCCTCCTAGCTGGGAAGTAAGTGAGAACCTTGAGGAGGAACTCAGCTTGCTTTGTAATTGGATACCAAGATTACGGACACCAGCTCCTGAGATTGAAGCTGTTTCGTGAGTCTCAGTTACCATCGTCTTCGACGTTCATTAAACGATTTTCTTCATCTAATGGTTGGCACCAAGACCCTGTGCATTCATTTTTTTGTCTACTTCGTGAAATGTACACACATAGGAATAGGCTTAAAGTAACTTTACTTCTAAATTTCTAAACCCTCAACACAAGTCTCCAATACATACAAATTCCGTAGATAACTCTTGGATTCTAGTTTTCAGATAACTAAATGACGTTATTACTTCATTCTGTATTACATTTTATACTTTTTTTCGAGTGCGGGAGAGACACAATAAAAGAGGCTGTTATTAAATTAAGCTATTAAAAAGCTCATAAAATTGCAGTCAATTCAGTTGGCTAACATTTGGGAAAACTGGTAAATATGGAATTTCGTAAAAATGGTACTATCATAAACAGACAGATTAAGATGACCTTCGATATAACGGTTTTAGGAGTAAGTGGTAATGGTAATCGAGAGGTCCACTATTTGAATCTCGGTACGAGTAGAAACATTTACAGTGTCTTAAACTGACCTTCATCTCTGGCAATTACGCGTATTTATAACCAATGTTGTGCTATGTGATATTACAGAAATCACTTACAAACACACTTGCTGTTTGATGCGAAGATTAAAGATGGCAACCGTGTAAATGAAAAGTAATATAAAACATAATGGTATTATCTCTCGTAGTAATTACTGCATCAATGGTACTCGCATTAATTTTACAGGTTTTTTTTAACTGCTTAACGTCTCTTTAACAGCGAGGTCTTTAGAGACGGGAAAGGATGGGGGGCAAGGAATGGGAAGGAATTCGGCCATGGCCATCTGAAGGAAGCATTCCGGTATTTGCAGGTTTTTACTGTTCTAAAATATTTTCAATTAGTCAGAGAGACTATGTCTAATACAAATAGACTGTCTTTCATTATCAATTTGGAAGGAAGAAGTACAGGCGGTATCATCAACCTCAAAAGGATCGCTTTGTTTTGTTCGTGTAAAGTATGTAAAGACGCTTCGTGGTTCAGATTCCGTGTAAACCTGTAGGCCCTCCTTCAAATTCCAAATCAGTTTGCTTTGGTCACACAAAGAATGCTAAGGGTGACGCCGAGTTTAGTGTTCACATTCGAAACTCGTGAAGAATTTCATTTTTATCACAACACACGTGTAAAAGTTTTAACTCAGTCTTGTGACAAGCGGCGTAGTGGTTATGGATGTATCTCCTTCCCTGCTTTAGAGATCTAGGCCACGTGCAAAACATCACTTCTATTAATCACACGTTTGTTAAAATTTTTGTGCAGAATGGTCGAATTAAAATCGAACTGCCGAAGAAACGTTCCAGGTTAACTAACGGTCTTCCAATTTAAATAGTTGAACCAAGGGTTTTGACTACTACTCCATTAAACATATTCATGGACTGAACAGTCGTCATATCGAAAACATATTGTAGTGGTAGATATTTGACCACTACATTTTAAATGTAACAATTAATTATTAAGAAATAATTAAATAATGGACGGGAGACGATGTATTATTTGCAATATAAAATGCACATGTAATGGAGCAAATGGTTGAAAATGGAGTTGGAATAAACTTAAATATTCTGAATTTTTCCTTTATCAGTTAGAAAGAAAGCCAGATTCGAAAGAAACGTTACCGGAAATCGTGCCCACGCGTTCCCAACACCTATCGTGGTGGGTGACCGGTTAACGCTCTGGCCTCACATTCCGAAGGACGGCTGTTCGAATCCCCGTCCAGGCATCCAGATTTGGGTTTTCAATGGTTTCCCCAAATCACTCCAGGCAAATGCCGGGATGCGTCCTTCGAAAGGGCCATGACCGAATTCCTTCCCGTTCTTTTTTCCCAACCCCATCTCGCCTCTAATGACCTCGACGTCGACGAGGCGTAAAGCCATAAGTAAACAAAAAAGTGTTCCCAGCAATCACTATGGCGCCGTGTCTGGGGAAGGGTCGACGACCTGGGTGCCAGACTCGTGGAGCCACACTAGGGTTACGCAGAAAAATAGTTCCACCACCACCAGTAAACCCTGAAACTCAATGATTGTAGTGATTGGTTTGTTGGATTTTGGAAAACGTGGATCAGAGAGGTGATCGGGGGAGCCGAGCAGGGCGATGATTCATTCTGGTGCTCGAGGCAGTCTTGATAACACGCAGAGCTAATTTCTCGCCAGTCTTGATAGTAGATTGAGACGATTTAGTATGGTGCAAGTTTAGATTCTAGTGGTAGTACTGATACTGGACAGGTGATGTACGACCAGCAAGGTCAACGTTTTGCATTCTTTATGTGCTAATTGTGCATATATCTAGAACACGTAGTAACGCCACATATAACCGTCCTATGTGGCATAGGGGGTGTAAGGGTTTGGGAGAGACAATACTAGTCTTCTCCAACCAAATGTCAACCTCTCCTTCACGTGGTGCACCCTGTTTGCACGGACGAGGCTCTGGCAACTGAAAGATTCCCAGTATAAGGAGTCACCCACTGCTTGCCAACAGCCTCCGAAAGGTGGGTGGAAGAGCGGGGAGTGGTTCAAAGCACTCTCTTGCCCTTGGGGTTGGAAACGGCCCCTAAAGGCGGATGAATCAGAAATGATCAACGGCATGGGGATGCAGAAGGCAACGGGAAACCACTGCATTAAAGACCCAAAGGGTATCCCGAGGACATGTAATCCTCTCAAATTACATATATCATGATGGCTTCTTCCTGTTCATCAGAATGGATAGAAACATTCTACGAGTCGGAGCGTGGAATGTTAGAAGTCTGAATAGGGCAGGTAGGTTAGAAAACTTAAAAAGGGAGATAGAACAACTTAAGTTAGATGTTGTTGGGATTAGTGAGATTAAATGGAAGGACGCACAGGATTTCTGGTCTGGGGAACACAGGATAATTAGCACACAAGCTGTCAATTGAGTCACTGGTGTAGGATTTGTAATGAACAAGAAAGTAGGGAAACGGGTGAGTTATTATCAACAGTTTAGTGACAGGATAATTTTGATGAGGTTAAAAACTAAGCCCGTCCCAACCACATTAGTACAAGTATATATGCAAACGTCACAGGAAGATGACGAAGAAATAGAAAAAATATACGCTGAAATTGATGAATTAATCCAATATGTGAAAGGGGAGGAAAATCTAATAATCATGGGTGATTGGAATGCAATAGTGGGAGAAGGAAAAGAGGGGCATACTGTAGGAAGTCTTGGTCTAGGAGAAAGAAATGAGCGAGGAAGCAGGCTTGCTAGAATTTTGTGAAAGATATAAGCTAGTAGTGGCGAACACACTGTTTAAGAATAATGCAAGAAGAATATACACCCGGAAACGTCCTGGGGATACAGGCAGATATCAGCTAGATTATATCATGGTCAAACAGAGATTCAGGAATCAAGTTCTAGACTTGTAAAGCGTACCCAGGAGCAGACATAGACTCGGACCATAATTTGATAGTAATGAAGTGCAGGCTGAAATTCAAGCGAATAAGGAAGTAGCATAAGCAGAACAGACTGGCGGTGAATAAGCTGAAACAATCTAGCACAAGAGAAAAAATTGCAGAAATGGCAGACTTAGGTCTAAGAAGTAACTGTGAAAGGAGCTCAACCGAGGACGAATGGAATGCATTAAAGACCGAAATAATGAAATCTGGCAAAGAAACATTAAGCTTTAGGGAAAAAGCTGCTCGAAAACCTTGGATCACAGAAGAAATTTTGGAGCTGATGGATCAGAGGAGAAGGTATAAAAATGCTCAGGATGAAGCAGGAAGAGAGCAGTATAGGCAATTTAGAAATCAAATAAATAGGAAATTCAAAATAGCAAAAGAAAAATGGCTACAAGAAAAGTGTGAAGAAGTAGAAAAGGAAATGGTCGTAGGAAAAGTAGTTGTTGCATATAGAAAGATCAAACAGAATTTTGGAGAAATGAAGAAAAGAGGTATGAACATTAAAGCTGCCAATAGGAAACCTCTTTTAAGCTCAGAAGATAGAGCTAACCGATGGAAGGAATACATTGAGAAACTGTATGATGGGGACGACTTGAACAATAGTGTATTGGAATAGGAAGGCGATGTCGACATTGATTACTTAGGAGATCCTGTTTTGAGAACAGAATTTAATAAAGCTCTGAATGACTTGAAAGCAAATAAGGCAGTTGGAATTGATGAGATCCCTGCAGAAATTCTTAAATCTCTAGGAGAGGAAGGAATCGAAAGATTATTCAAGCTGATATCAAAAAGTTATGAAACAGGAGAAATTCCAACTGATTTTAATAAAAATATCATCTTCACACTTCCAAAGAAAGCACAAGCCGACAAATGTGAGAATTATCGCACCATTAGTCTAACATCACATGCTTCAAATTTACTGACCAGAATAATATACAGAAGGATGGAAAGGGTAGTAGAAGAGATAGTAGGTGAAGATCAGTTTGGGTTTAGGAAAAATCGCGGTACAAGGGAAGCAATTCTGTCTTTAAGATTAATACTTGAAGGGCGGATCAAGAAAAACAAAGATACTTTTATGGCATTTGTTGATTTAGAAAAAGCTTTTGTTAATGTTAGGTGGGACAAGATGTTCAAAATTTTAAAGAAGTCAGGTCTAAAGTATCGAGATAGAAGAATACTCTATAAACTATATAAGAATCAAGTGGCTGTAATAAAAGTAGAGAATCACGAGAGACATGCATCAGTTAAAAAGGGTGTGAGACAAGGTTGTAGTCTATCCCCGTTAATATTCAACTTGTATGTAGAAGAAGTAATGAAGAAAGTCAAAGAAAAATTTCCATGTGGCATAAGTTTTCAGGGAGAAAAAATCAGTATGCTACGATTTGCTGATGACATTGTCTTGTTAGCAGAGAGGGCTGAGGATATTGAGAAGTTATTGAATGGCATGAACAAAATACTGAAGGAAGATTTTGGACTGAATATAAACCAAAGTAAGACAAAAGTGATGAAATGTAGCAGAAATGATACCAATAGTAGCAGATAAAATATAAAAATAGGATCGGATGCTATAGGAGAAGTGAGTGAGTTCTGTTACTTGGGAAGCAAAATTACAACCGATGGCCGAAGCAGGAATGATGTTAAAAGCAGAATAGCACTAGCAAAAAGTGCCTTCATGAAAAAGAGAAACCTTTTAGTTTCAAATATTGATCTAGGAATTAGAAAGAACTTTTTAAAACTCTATGTGTGGAGCACAGCACTTTACGGTAGCGAAACATGGACTTTAGGAATACCGGAAAGAAAGAAACTTGAAGCATTTGAAATGTGGTGCTACAGAAGAATGCTAAAAATTAGGTGGACGGACAAAGTAAGAAATGAACGAGTTTTGGAAATGATGGGTGAGAAAAGAAGTTTATGGAAGAAGCTTACAGGAAAAAGAGACAGGCTTTTAGGTCATATTTTGAGACATGCTGGATTGGTTAATTTGTTAGTGGAGGGAACAGTCGAAGGTAAGAACTGTAGAGGTAGACAGAGATTAGAATATATGAAGCAGATAATTTAGGACGTGGGTTGTAAGGGGTATGTAGAAACGAAAAGGTTAGCACAGGATAGGAAGGGATGGAGGATTGCATCAAACCAGTCTAAAGACTGACGACAGCAAAAAAAAAAAAAAAAAAATGTGGCATAGCATGGCAGGTCCAAGGCTGGGCCTCTGCCGAGTCGAATATGACGGTAGCAGATGCAGGGGATCAGACAAAGATCTCAAAAGAGTCCGTCTCTACTTGTTCGGAGCGGAACGTAATACCACGAATAACTTTGATGAGCTGAGCTGGCCGTCCCAGGGTCACTACCCTGAACAGATGGATGTGATGCTGTGAAGAGCTGAAGTTATCGTCATGGCAACATGGACAAGAGTACCTTATCCACCGCTTGTTTCTCTCGTTGGAATTTACGTTGCCCATACGTTTTGGTCGTTCCTGAATTCTTCCATCAGAGTGTTACCAGCAAAACTGCGGTTTTCACATTGGCTCCCGTCATGAAACATAAATTTTACTGTTTATAACGTTATTAAAAAATTCATCGATTCGCTTTACTCCCTAATCACCTCACCATCGACGCGCCCTAAAGCTTAGCTTCCACTCTCCCGACCGATCACACGTCATTTTTCTGGAAATCACCCACGGCACTTTCTCTTTTGGCGACTCCCACCCTCTTCACAAGAAATGCCTGGAGGCACAAAGAAAAGTTCCTTGTATTTTTGTCAATGCATCCAGCTTTCTAGCTTTTATGCAAACTTTATTAGGGGTCATGAATCGTTCATTCAAAATGACACCACAGGTATGTCTTCGCGGGAGTTCTATTTTCGTAAATGGACTTGGCTTGCCTTCTCCCTCTTTTCGTTTACACGCAGACAATGCCACTTTGCCTTGTCGTTATTGTTCGCTAACAAAATATTCTACCACGCATACGGCACAAGTTGCACCTGAGAGTGCATTGCAAGTATGATCACGTAGAATTAAACAAAATTTACTGTTCTGTCTGTCTATGGAACCTACAGAAATACATAGAATCGAAAGCTAGCGGTGTAGTCAATCAAGGATAAAATGAGAAATGAGCTGAATATCTCTCTGTAAACTGCAAATTAAAAATTTCAGAAATCCGAAAGCGGGCGGAAGTTACTTTTCCAAAAGAAAGACAATAGCTGTGGTCTCAAGTATCTAATAATCACTCTGACTCGGCGAAGGATTACAGAACTGGACGTTAATAAGAAAGTGCTGACGGACCAGAGGCATTTCAGTGTGTATGTTTCTGTTTTGTATATCCTACGGTGCAGAAGGAGAAAATTGAGGAATTCCACGAATGATCGCCATTTTCGCTGACTTCAAGCGTTCTACAAGACATGAGATGATCTGGTAGAAGATGTAAGGAGAGCGCCAGTCAGTGCTTATCTTTCTACACAGCAAGCTGGTTTCTTTCCTTTGGGCGTACAATTCCCAGTCGACTTGGGCTGGCGTCCGATCCAGCCCTTGGTACAACAGGAATCTTCGCCACAGAGATTACTCCAAGCCATTCTACGAACTACACCACGTCCCTTGCGGGGTGCTGTTCCCTTTGACCGTCTCAGAAGACAACCGAATCATCGAGTTGGCTGAATATATTCCACAATAAACTCTGTTCACTACAAACTACAGTTACCGACACACTTTTATTGGCACTGCTGCCAAAAGTACCAATATTTTTTAATCCCTGACTAGCGAAGAAAATTGTTGTTTTTAAATGTCAGTATAAGTTTATTTTCTTTATTCAGATTCAACTAAAGCTACTGTTTGATAATTAGGTTAAACGAGATTTTAATTGTGTTCTTCACAGAAAATTATCCTTTCATGTCGATTGTTCTTATTATCAGTATTTATAATCAGAAGGAATTCTTAAATAGGTATTTGTAATTGAATAAGAAAGTAGTCACCAACCGAGAACATTTAAACCTGGTACTTTATTTGACAGCTACTCCAGTAGGAAATGGGAAAATATATTTGTTGAGATGTAAATATTATTAAAAGTTAGAAATGTAAATATTATTTCTGTTTTTAAGGGTCAGAACGACTTTTAATCTTTGGTATTACACAGCAGGATTCTTCTTAGATCTTTCTGAACTTCAGATTTGAGAAATAATAACGCAAATGATACGTTTAAGTATAAGATTAATCGCTTCCAAAGCGTAGAGCCAGGGTGTTAACCGAACTGGGCATTCCAGCTGAAAAGCTACTGTGTTTTAGTGGCATAGTGGAGTAGTGAGGGCCTCCTGGAGTGCCGGTGAACGGTGGAATCAGCAGGTGGCGGCCTTATTGGCAGTTCCGCGCTCTCCGGCAGCCACCGTTCGATTTTCGATAGCTCACTCGCTGCGTGAGATAGCCCGCTAACAAGCTACCTGCCTTCACAGCAATAGACCTCCCCTGTTACCGTCACAAGCGAACTCTGTGATTACGTTCCTTTTTTAGCTGGAGAGTAAACAATGGACGATACTGTCACAGCCGCAAAAATTACCCTACTCTTTATTTTTAGTACGAGACGATTGGCTTGATGTGACCAGCAGCGGTGTCACATGGTTCTCTTACAATACCTGCGGGTAAGAGCACAAAATTTTCATTAAGAATGCGTGCATTCCAGTTCTGGTGGAATTTTAATCGTAACACTGGCTTAGAACACTGATGCCCATTTGCGTTACTGATCAATAACAGTACAGGAAAGGACATAGTTCATTTGGTCCTTTAGATTTATTATCAGAATGTGGCTAAAAAGTCGCTAAACCATTTTTTTTATTATTATTTCGGCGGGATGTAAGGTGTCATCTACGTCATTCGGAGAAGCGCGTCTGATTTCAAAAACATTTAAAGCACTTAATATTGATGTTCCATGCAATTTTTTATAAAATATTTATCGTATTTCTAAGGAACAAATTGATAAAATATAACGGTACACACCAAATAATCTATAGAACTATTGGCTGACAAATAATTTTTAAATCAGATGTCTTCACTATGTATTGCATGAATAACACATTAAACGCAAGGAGGGAATAATAGCCCCATATTTAAGAATACTTAGTAAATATGATCGATTATCTTCCTACCAGTATCGAAACCGTAATGTTGTAAATACTAAGGATATTCATGGGAGACTTTGTGTTTAATAAGAGAAATATAAAAAAAATGTAATACTTTAACTACTCGTTGATTGGATATGTAGAAAGGCCAAATGATAGAAAAATTCAAGACGAATATAACCATACTTCATCCATAAATAAGCAGAGATAAGTATTTTTTTTTAAAATATCCTTCGTATAGCTCAGCACATTCTGTCATGAACTAATTTTGTTGATCAATTCGTTACTTTTCTTCCTATGCGGTATGTAGTTGCCGCTTCACTTCTTCCATATTATAACTTGCGAAACTAATCATAAAACTGACGTCGCCAAATACAAAATTCAAAAGCAAATCAATAAAGTATGATGTTAAATATGACATACCCTTGTAAAATTATTAAATTACTTAGTATTTTGTCGGAGGAGTCGACACTTTGCCTATAAAGTTCTGTATTCTCGAGGATCATTGTCATCGATAGAAGTTTCTGCTTTGCCATATCCTCTTCCATTCCTGACCGTCTCCCAAAGATTCTTCCACCACTACCTGTCTCTGTCTTTATCTGTTTGCAGTCTTCAATTACGTCTCCTTCAATTTCTATAGTTCAGGAGCTAACTAACTTTGGCATTCTCCCCTCCATTCTCAGTTACGTGTATAAATGTGTAAATAAAACATATTTTCATGATTTTCACTATGATTTTAGTAAATACGCTACAAAACAACTTTATGTCTTAAGGAAATTCAGACTGTATTAAATATGGTGGCGTCGCGAAGTGTGATTAAACTTTTCCAATGGAATCCTTCCAAGCAGTTTGACGACAGTAATCTAAGTAGCCTACCCCTTTTCAGATATTATGTTTGGTAGTAACAACTATGTTATTAGTGGTCACCGTCAACTGCTGCAAGTTTTATTTTAATTTACTGGCCGTACAGTTAACTGTCAGGACTAAATAGCATCTATGAATTTTTTATCTTCTCGATATTTGATTTACTTTCTATTCAAGTAAGTACGCTAACACTTAACCGGAATGTTATTACTTTCCGAATTTGGGTTGAAAGAGCAATATGAATGATCGTTCGGGTCACACTAGTTGGCTTAGCATCGGTACTCTCTGTTTATGGGTCCTTGGCGTTAAAAAGCTTTGCTTTAGCTGAAGTTAGTTATTTCAATTTTTATCCTTCCTGAAAAATAAATTTATACCAACGGTGATTCGGGAACTTTTAAATACCATGACAGGATAACTAATTGTAGTTTTTATAATTGTTATTTTTGTGCGACACCTTCATAACTAATTGCGTAAATTAATTATGTTGAGATTTAGGTACTCGAGACTACTGAGCAAATGAATTATTGTCTTGTCAAGAAATCAATTTGTTATTTGATGAATTTCATATGACTGATGATTCAGAAATGGGGCATTATTTAGTGTAGCAAAATGGCGATTGTCAAAAGAGGTTTTATTAGACGGTAATTATCGGTTCATCGACGATGTGAGAGAGGTTTGGAGGCACGGAACTGGAATTAAGTCGATAAAGCACATCCCCGAATTTGCCTGGAGCGATTAAAGGAAACCGTGGAAAATCGAAATCTGATTATCGATCGGGGAATTAAACCCAGCTCCTTTCGAGCAGAGGCTTCATCGTTGCAGTTCACTCATCAGGCTCTTTACGGCTTTTGCGACAATACTGTGGCCCAACAGACAAGTTAAGACTTAGTATGTTACAATACTATGAATAGTGTGAACTAGAACAATACTAGACAAACATAGGCAGCACGGATGTACAAAGAAAAATAAACATTGATTTGTGTTTTCATACATTGAATAATGAGTAGGTAAAACTAATATTATTTGAAATTATGAAGAAACCTATACAACTTGGTGATAACTGAAAAAAATGTTGATTTTAACTCGTCTCTATGTTGTGAACTTTAGATCCTCTGATATTATAGTGGTCCGTTAATCTGTTCGTCACATGTCGATTCACGCAGTTGAATGCCATATCCACCATCTGCTAGCAGAATCATCATAAACAGTCCAACGATTCAATAGATCTATACTACTTGTACCTGCATCTCACGCCGGAAACGGGTGCAAAACAAACAATTTCCATTCACTTCTCTGACCGGGCTGCCTATACTCTGTGTCGACCGCATGTCTTGACTTGGTAAAAGTCATGAACGCGTAGTGCCCTACCGCGTCACCTCGAGACAGCGCCACGAAAATGGAACAATTCTATTGCAATGACTACAAAAATGAAGGCAGTGAACCATCGCAGTTACGGTCGCTTCACCAGTCACCGCTGCCGTGGCAATTCTGGTCGGTACCCATCCTGAAGCCTGTCGCTTTTCTGGAATCCGTTAATGTTGCTGGAACGTCTTCTTCCAGTCTCAATGAAATTTAGTATTAACCATTCAAAGATTTGAAATCCTTCCTTACTGCGTGAGTTCAGGTTTATAATCTTCCATAAATAGTGATAATTGTTGTGGGGCAACTCTACCGCCGAATTATTACGTAAGGAATATGTGTTCGATAGTTGATGGACGAATCTGAATAAAGCGAAGACTTACTAGACATACAAATTAAACTTTTTAGTTCTTGCGTAGTAGTTCAAATAGAATTATACATGCCAAAAATTAATTAATGACAAAAGTAAGGAGGAAATGAGCAGATACGAAAATTTTTGAAAGTAGATTTCTTTCTATATTCCGAATTTGGGAAGACTGAACAAGCTGTTAATTCATATCTTCCGCTTTTCCAGTTATTAGGAAAATGTCACTATATTACTTGCATGCTAATCCCAATTAACATGTAAATTATCGCAAGTTTTAAAGAAAATGTATGAAATGAAACAACAGGAAAAAGAATTTAGCATAGATATTCAAACAACAAAATCTAAACAGGCAATACTGGACAAACTCATCGCTAAGTACAATATTTCTCTCAAACTTTGGCATAAGCACTAGAGGAAAGGGTCCACGTAAATCTATGCACAAAATTTTAACAACGGCTTCGGCGTATCACAAATTTTGAAAATTCTACAGAATCTGCAACGAGAATCCTTCAGCGAAATCATTACATTTTCTACACTATCATACTTATGTATTGTTTGCAATAAGAGCTAAATAGTTGTAGATGCAAGATTTTCTGTTCATGTTTCGACTTCCTATGATATACTCAGGCCAGCTCACGAAAAATTCTGCATAATACCCAAATGTATACTGGGGTAAATTTTCTACGTGTTTCTAACGAACAAACTGCCCGTACCTGAAATGTCATAGATACTGATTGCGAACTGGACGGTTAGGATTAACATCTCGATAAAATAGACAATATTTCAACGAAGCTAAACGTCCTGGTTGGCTTCTTAGGCTCATTCATTAAGGTAGCAAATGTTTTAGAGTTTTTAATGGTCACGTAACACAGTCTCCAAATAGTTACTCACATTATCAGAAGAAATGTAGTGAGCTTCGAGAATCCACCCTAAAGGCCACCTTTTTTCTCTTATATAAAAGTTCCTGTTCTAATTACATCGATTTCTCTGAGCTGTAAAACCAATTCTTTACCCTTAACAGAAAAGAGGGGTTGTTACAACAGATCATTATAGAAGATATTGGCGTCGTGCTATTTTAGTTATACAGTCGGTCTCTATATTCAAATAGGCATTGAATATGAGCGATTTTTCTACGTATTATTGTATCGTCCGTAACGTCTCATTCCAAAGACAAAAATAAAAAACAGTACTTGTTTTCGAGACTGAAGAGGAAGGGTGAGGTTAAGGGGCACTACCATTCTATGAACTGGTGGGACTGAATCAGTCGCGATTCCAATACTGTTAAAGGGCTCTGCAGGAAATTACCGAAACCTCAGCGAGTAACAAGCTGATTGGCCGACTCCTCTAAGGCATCTCCCAGAATGAAGGGCTGACAGAAGACGCTAAACCGCAGTCCGATTGCCAACAAATGGGCTCCAGACGTTCAGAATATTCTTCAGCAATGCAACTTGGCAATTGCCAAAACTCTTGGGTCAAGTATGATTGTTCGGGGCAGATGCGTACTCGTGATAGCTTCTTCAGATATGTTCAATGTAATCGACCACTGCTGAGATCTGTCGAACGCAGGATGATTTTAAAAAAGAGAGACACCATGCAATAACTGTTTACCGACTTGTGTTGTTTATCTCGTATTCTCTTAGATTACTTGCTCTTGAACGTCGTTTTAAAGTGTGTATATTGACTAAAACTATTTGAAAACATCTGTGATGGCTTGTACGATAATTTAATTCTATATTACCTGCAAACATAAATTGCAAAAAAAAAAAAAAATCCTTCATTTCTATTAAATTAATTTTAATTCTTTTTCTCGTTTAGTGTCTTGACTTCGCGAACATGTGTAAGAAACTAATAGTCGTCGAGAGAAAAATTTACTATAAATTGTAAGGCGGGTAGAGCGCTTTCTTGGTTAAGTAGGAAGCTGAGAGGATGTTAGAGTTTTACTATAATTGCATTATGGTGCTGCTGTTCAGAGGAATGAATAATGCGTTTGTACTGCAATAGATTCTATATATTGTCATCACTCCCTTCCCACTCCATGCGTAGGAATTAAAAGAAAAGTCAAGTAGAAGAAAAATAATGTTACTCGGCAATAAGTTTTCCACGTATCATATGAACTGCATTCAATTGTTCAGCAATTCAATGAAGTTTTGAAATGTTTTAAATATATCTTAAACATCTATTCATTAAAATTTGACATAACTCATTTTCACTTAACTCATAATAAATTTTACTATTCATATCTTAAATTAGTTAGGGATCGTCAAAGTTCATCTCAAGAAGTAACAAAAATAACCTGTACAATCAATTCAGCAAAATTCAAAAATTCACAGTGTGTATTTAACCAAAATACACCTTAATATTAAATCTAACATGTAGAATATGTATAAAATAATTTCATTTTCTCCTATTTTGCTCTACAAAATCTCAGATATGATATTAGAACCATTTGTATGTTTGATCTGAATGATTGGTTTTGTTCTCTTAAAAATATTATATATATATATATATTTTTTTTTTTTTTTTTTAATTTTCAAGCGTAAAAATATATCCCTGAAAACTGTAATGTTGTTTAGATCACCTAATATTACATTAAATGCAACATTTTACTCAATATTTGTTTAAAAAATAATAAACTCTTATAAAATGTTATCAGCAAATTTAACGCAACGAAACAGTTAGATACGTAGTTTTAGCTCCAAACTTTAAGCCAATGTTTATTATCTTCCTTGAATTGTGTAATGTCGTATCATCTCTGTGCGTGCAATCTTGAAAGAACTACCAAAGAATTATAAGCGTTGTTTCGCAGTGAACCTCGCTGACCGTTATTTTCAGCTTTTCTACAGCAGGCAGTTAATTAACTAACGGCAGAAATTTTACTCTTACTAATTGTTTATTTTAGCCTAATTATGTTCGATATTCTGAAGATATTTAAAACATTTATTCTATTTACAGATTTTGTTTTCCAAACATTCGAACGGCACCCGATAAACCATCGTATTTCCTTTTATTTCGATGTTATTTTTTGCTCGATAACAGATATCAGTTCATTTTTTTTTTTTAAATAAAATTGACTTGACGAATTCAGTGCAATGTCAAACATATTGCATCGCACTTTTTCAACCTATTTTGCTCCTAATGCTGATTCTCTTACGTAATGTGAAACGGGTTTTGTTAGGAAATCTGGCGTTCGCTGGAGACCTTTGTTCTGACGCCTTGGCGGAGCTTCTTACGACAAATCGATACGAATAAAATTCTTCTCGAGCTGGCGGCGGCAGGAAATGGAAATGGGCTCTCTGCCCGGCGACACGTGAAAAATTATCCTTTTAAATAGGAGGAGAGCGGGGCTGGGCGGGGTTGGCAGGCGCACAGGTACGGCTTATTGATGAAGCAGCGCTCTTACCAGCCTGCACAATAACCATAGTGCTATTCACATTACTCAACAGCACGTATTGCACTTTACCAGCTACCGAAGAACACTTCTGCACCATTCGAACACATAATGGCATATTCTTTTGTTCTCAATATACAATGGTGTATAATCTATAGGTATTTCTATTTTCTAGTGTTGTAGAAATGTGAAGGATGCCGTAGACTCGGAACCACACGCTGCGTATCACTAACTGAGGTTCACTTTCAATCGATACAGTAACTCAGTAAAAAATATAACAAACTTTGTTAGCTATGGCTTAGTTCAAATTGGTAATTTGGCAGAATTCTGTAAAATGGACTTGGAAGTTTGCATTACTGTATTCTTATAACAACAATAATAACAAATTAAGTAGCAAAAAGAAAAAAGGATTAACAAAAGTAACGACATCCCACTATAGTTAACGTTATTAAAAAGTAGTTAACTCGGATAGTAATAATTGGATTCAGTCAACATTTGTAAGGTTGTGTCATTTTAAGTCAGGAGTTATTAATATAGTTTTTAGCATATTGTATCATACCTTTCACGTTCATGTAAACTAAATAATTCGTATTAAACACTTATTCTTGTGTCAAACACAAAATTGGAGTGAACTTTCGAACAATTCACTAAAACATTAACAATTAAATTACAACATCATGAAGGAGACATGTGATTACAATAAAATTTATTCCATGGATTAGGACAAGACACAAATTATTAGTATTACAGAACTGTACATACACTTGTCGATGAAAATTCAGTTCGGTGTGAAGCCAACCACGTGCTACAATCATAACCTCTTGAGTCTAGACGTTGTAGCATGGAATCAAAGAGAGCCTGGGTATGCTGCTTGGGAACACACTGCCGTGCGGTTGCAGGCGCCTCCTCAAAGCATCGACAGTGGTTGCAGAAGTTCGACAACGAACAAGTTGCCTACCGACCATATCCCAGCCATGTTCGATGGGCAACATGTCGGGTGAAAGTACAGCAACGAAAGCAATGATGCACGTCGATCTTCGAAGAAGGCTAGCACATTTCTCGTCATATGTGACCATAAATTATGTTGCTGAAATATGCCATATGGAACTGCTTGCAGGAGGGACAATGCCTCGGGCTCTAAAATCTTCCTGATGAAGAGGTCGCACCAAGACACTGGGCGTTTGTCAACTATGACACTCAACAAAGCACTGCCCGACTGGTTCCACAACAGAAGTATCTAACACGTGTGCGGCCTTCACTGTAAAAGTGGCCATACACGATCGCTCCATTTGGATGTCATCCGTATGGATGACATCCATGCGGATGACATCCAAAAGCGTAGCACATACACCATCATTCCATCACTCCAGTCAGCCACGACAATGAAGAACTAGGCAAAGCAAACAACAATAGGTTGTCAATTTGCTATACAACAATCTAGTTATGCCAAGTACTAAATAAAATGAGCCCGAATTAATTTTAAAGGATATTCAAACAATCGAATCCTGAATACAAATGCTGATAATTAAACGTACAAAAAAGTTCGAAATTATGAAAAATAAGCTCTGTGATATTACGAAAACTTTTAAAAATACTACAAAATGATTATAAAACAATTTATTAAATTTAAATAGTTCAGCAGGCAGAAAATAGTGACAAGTACGTCACATGTTGTAAAGCAACATATTTAAACAAGTAAGCTCATATAAAATTAATCTTATTATACTATGATCATATTAAAAAGAAGACCCCAAAGAATTATCTTTTTTTTTTTACACGGTTTCTCTGTTGGCGTTTATGTCTTTATTTTTATATAAGATTAGCAATTGATCTATTGCCACATTTATTTATATTTTGTCATAGTAGTCTGGATTAGAGAGCCTACAAGCATGGAATGTCTTTATACTTTTCAATAATCTCCAGCAAAAAGTCTTATTGAGACGACATTATTTTTAAAAAAAAGTAAGAAAAGAAAATAATAACGTTCCAATTGTTATTTAATAATATTTAATACTGTATTATTTTCAGTTCTACTTTCAAAATAATATTTAACTAGTAGCAAAACAAATATTTATATAGCAGATTTAAAAAAATGGTACATTGTTATGTAGACCACTCTAGGCACTGATGTTGCCTGCTCGGTGGTCGGCGACAGAATGAGAACTATTTGGACCGCGGTTTCATCATACACGAGCCGACTGGAGTGATGGCTTGATGTCACTCCACGTGGTTTTCCCCACACAACGTCAGTCGGCTTGATGGCACGATGGACGAAACTGATGGATATTGGACTGACCGGATATCCAAATAATCTTGTCAGTCCACGTCATCCACATCAATTTCCCAACAGACGACACGATAACGGAGTGGCGTCGCTCCATTTGGAAGGATGGAGGGATTGTGTATGGCCACCTTAAGACAAGTGGAATTTGTCTGAAAACAATACATTTTACCACTCACCTAGTGACAGTGTTCGTGTGCCCATTGCAGTCTGAGGCATATGTGGTTTTTGTCAGTGGAAGCCGACTCAATGGCATGCTTGAAACCGCTGCAGCCCACAGTAGACGGCGTCCACACCGGGTACCAATGCTTCAACGTTGAATCAACACTGTGGACGATTTAAAAGATCTGTCCGTTATGGCCATGGGGACAAGATGGCGGCCATCCCGCACTGTGGTCTCATTGCGTGGTCCACCCGCTCGGCGCTGAGTGCGACCGTTTTCTAATTCACTGGTTCCACACATACATAACTGTCGTCGCAGCGTATCCTATACGAGCCGCAATGTCATGATACGACAAACCCGTTTCCCGGAGAACCACCATTCTTCCACGTTCCAGTTGACACATGCTGATATTGCGCCCTATGACGCCGACGAGGCATACCGGCTCTCCTAGCACGTTTCAGTGACTGAGCGTGGTGCAACATTGACCTGTCTGGTCATACAAAAGAGGGCGCTGCTGGAACTATATGCACGCCATCACCTTGCAATCACTTATTATGGTTCCACTGCTCTAAACATCTTCAGACCATTCCTGCTGGGTGTTTCAATTTTCACAAATAGTAGTGTAGTTGTAATGTTTAATTTGACCTATTAAAACTTGCTCTTTTTACGACTAACATCATTTTTAAAGAGGCTGAAACCGAAACTCTGCCGAAGCCGACAGCATAAAAAAATTGCTTTATTGTAGTACGTATCTTATTGATGTGAAAACAGAAACCAATAAGTTCGCTGACTGATAAAACTCACGTTAATAACCATGTATAACTTTTATAAAACTCTTTGGCGAAGTCCAATTTCGAAACGTTAGTCTGTTATCCAGAAAAAAAAGTTTATAAAATACATAAAGACACATAAACAATTTGACTTCAGTTTGTGAGCCAATAAGAATAATTTTCGTTGTTTTAATCAAATTAACTCTAGACTGGTAATTATTAAAATTACTTTTCGGCTCATACAAAGTTGTGACCAATGGCAACATTCTGTTTGAATTAATGATAGGCTACACGACAAGCGTTAAAATATTCGTGTATGGCTGAAAATTCAAAACTTCGGCGTAACACCAGATTTTTGATTAGTTACTCTTGCACCTACAATGTGCGAACAATACTGCCTTTGGCAAACAATTTGTTGAAGATAATTCAGTATAACGTTCTTATCGACTCCTGTTCTAAATTATCCACGGTACTGAATGGGAAAGTCCCTTGTTAACATGATGCAAGTTGTAGTTTTTATTTATTTATTTACTTATTTTTGGCTGGTTATTACGGCTAGGTTATTGTATTGGGATTGTGGCTGTTGGAGAGTAAATGGAGGAAAATCGTCCATGGCCTAAAACAGGTCATGTTTATATTTAGGAACTGATAATGGATAGCCATGTAGGACTAAAATCCCGCAGTCGCGGTCGAGAACACGACCCAATGTCCAGGCTTCCATCTTATCACTCACCAATCAAACATAGAGTTTAAGTAATTTACATGTGCAGGTCGTTCTAAATAATGTCTGGTCCTCGTATGGAGATTGTTTTTGACAAGGCTATAGACTTACAGTTGTATAACTACAAGAAAGGAAAATACAAATTAACAAACTGTTCAGAAGTGTAATAGCAATAATCTGAAATACGTAGACTGGAACATCTGCCTGGTATACAAATGATTTGTCTAGTTAGGAATTAACTTGGTGTGTTCAGCCCAAACCATTCCTAAATGAGTTTTAGACTAATTTCCTCATACTTCTGTAATTGCGTGAAAAACATTAATGTACTACGCTTAACTATTATAACTATTATAACTAAATTTTTGAAATTCTAGTGAAGAGTCTGCGCTTGTAAAAACATTGGGCCATTTCAGCTATTGTTTTTGTAATTGTAAATTCAAATATTTCGATGACTAACCGCTTCACCCGATAAACGTTCATTTCAAAAATACAACGTGATTGGCAACTATAATTTCTCTCCTTTGTCTTTGGCATTTATGTATTAAACTAGAAACAAGGATACCACAAGCATACTTTCTGAAATGTATCTTCTTCACTGTTATCTATATAAGTGTTTCAAAAGTTTGTGTATAATTTCTTCATGTCTTAGTTCACAAAATCGTCAGTTATATTTTTCACATTCGTGAATTTTTTCATTAGCCGCTGCTGGCATCTAGCGTTACGGCTTATCTATCTGCGGGTATTGTGAGGGAATTAATTTTCAGGGAAAAAGCAGAATCGTGCCAAATCCCTGTTCAGACGTACATCGTTATTACGTTTATGTATATATATTGTTTTCTTGTGCCATTACCCCACGTAGATGTTGACATCATTACAGGAGGGAAAGGACTCTGGAATAAGAATGGAAGAACTTGGGTCATGGCCTTTAGGTGGAGTAATTTCGAGGAACCATGAAAAATCATAATTTGGTTGACTGGAGGTGGGGATTAAACCAGCGTCTACGCCAATGCCAGAACCGTGCGTCAGCGCAGACCCTGTGGACGCTATTGTTCCTCCGCAGCGACCTTCTGGTGCCTTCCCCACTGTGGAAGCCTTACTGTTTGTGTGGCGACTGATGGTGTGTGTGTGTTCATTGTAGAACATTGCGCATGAGATACGGAAAAACTAGAAACTATAAATGAAAAGCCTGCCCATTAAGGTCTTTTCTTCCCAAGGGCACCAGGGCCACCTAGTTTAGCAGCGACTTGTTTCATATTTCCTTACGCACTGCGCATACATTTGGGATTTAAGGAAGGAATTTTATGCACAATATAGTGATTAGGAATCACGAATCACTAACCCTCCTGCCCTTCCGGCCAAATGCCGAAAGTAAAAATTTCTTCCTCTACTGGGGCTCGAAGCAGGTAATTCCATGCTAAGCGGGCTCAACCAATTGAGCAGGCAACTAAATATCTCTAGTCAGAGAATTTAGTGAATCTTAGCCTGATTTCTTGCTGAATACCATTAAAGGAGTACTTTAAACTTGTATCCTTTCAACAGAATAATTTTATTCAATACAAATTTCACGTATTTAGCTTTAAAAAGATACCGGTTTTTTATGTTAACGCTGTGAAGACGACTCTTATCACTGGAAAGTATGAAAATCTGATAATAATTTGTTGAAATTACATCTACTTCGCTTAAGAGTTGTTACCTTTGTAGCTAGAAGTACACGGGAACTTCTCACATTTAGCATTAAATCCACCGTTCTCTCCCCAGCTGAGAGTAAATTTGAAATAATTTGACCTGCCTGTTCGCTGTTTATGCCAATCTGTTATTCCCGCAGATAACGTCTTTCCTGTTAACCAAGAAGAAGAGCACTATGTTTTAGTGTTATCAAATATTTCTTGGTAGTAACCAATTCGGAAATGTACAGTCGTAAATCTCATTATAAACGAGTTACTCCGAAAACGATATGATAGTGCATTCATTTAATTTTGTAAAAGTTTTCTTTGCCTGGAATCATCGTTTGATCACAAAAATTACTGATCGTTTTATTAAGAATTCAAATTTAAAACTGTTCAACAAACCATATTAGTACCTTGACATGATTATGCTATTGCGAGAGATGACTAGTTTTTTTCTCTACATTTGCAATTCCCATTTCTGCAAGTGAATATAAGTGCTGTTTTCAGTTCTGTATTGACATTGCTTAACTGACAAAAAACATCAGAAGCGGTGTTTCCAAGCTTGGGTTCTACGCGGCAACCCGCCGTACGCCAAACTGCACTTGAATTGACGAAAAACCCGTACACCAGGGAAATTTGCATATTGTGTAGCTGCAAGCTCTTTCTTCTATCATACGCAGACATTAAAAAACATATTTATCGTCTTTCAAGAAATACGAGATTCTAATTTTTTTTTTATTCCTAAGAAAAATAGATACAAAATACTTAAAACTGATAAAAATATGTTTTATCAGATGTGCGATTTTATTTTTGTTTATGGCATCCTTGCACTTGCTCATACAAATCAGGTCACTAGGAATCAAGTCTGAAGCAACTATTCTACAAATTGTTTTTCTTACTTCCCTCTATCCCTTTTTAGAGTTTGTGACGGTTGTAGGGCTTTATTAAGAAGAATGTCGTCCTATTTTATATATATATATATTTTTTTTTTTTACAGTAAGATAGTTTGTGCAACGTTAAATTCACATCTAGGAGAAATTATTGCACCAGAGATGTTCCGAACAATAAACGCCTCCTGAATTCACGTGGATAAATTCCATCAGTAGGAATAGCTACGAGTGTAAATATCAAAGCGAAGTCAGAGAGCGATCCTTTTGCCAGTTACCTAAGCAAGAGCGTGCTTGCGTGTGTGGGTGAGCCATTTTCATCAATTTTCAGCATAAGGAAAATGCGGGTGTGTGATTGTGGGATGAATTTATTTAAGTATGCATTTTTGAGATGTTGGTGGAAGAATAATTTGGTTTTTCGACGTTCTTTTTTGTAAGTGATTACTTTCTAACAGTCGCTCCAAGTTCGGTTGAGTTTACTTCGAGGCAAAGTAAAAGTGCCGTGGTTTTGGTGACACCGAGAACGGTCACTAGTTAGTTACGATCGCTAATGTACCAAGTTTTTCGGCTGGCTCAACTCAAATTCAACGAAGTCGTAAATCGTATTATTATTCCGCTGTTTAGAGAGAAACGTTGTTCAATATGTTCAGTTTAGAAGCAGCAAATTGGCAACTACGTGTTTCAGAAGAAAACGTGTGTGTTACTCATAACTGCACAACATACAAAAATGATTGTGAGGAACTGTTAGGGACTTCTATTAATTACTAGCAGAGTTCCCGGCGTTGCCCAATATGATCTAGGTTGAGTTGCACACACAGTAAATATTGAAGCTCATAAAAGAGGTCCATTTTTTTATTTATTTTTTTGCACTTGTGAATTAAATTTAATGTCAGTCGCTCCATTTTTCTATACGTATTTAAACGGCTAACCCCCGGTGTAACAGAAAAGAGATGGGGTCGAGGTTGATTTATTGCTGCAATATTTTTAGCCATGATATCAGGAACATAAATACTAAGTTTCATCATAATAACCACAGCGATTCGTGCAGCAATAGAAACAATGGTTTTGTTCAGGAAATGTGGTAAAGACAGAATCGCTCATGAATAAATTAAAAAACAAAAAAACACTATGTCAACACTAAAGGTTTTAAACAGTTCAATTTCATGTTCAAAGCCACCAGATATGCATTACATACTATTAACAGCGATTTTAATTCGCTGCCAAACATCAGAGATTGTTGCTGCGCGACCTGAGACCGTAGTTTCAAAAAGCAACAAATTTCTCAGAAGATTATACACTGAAGGTTTTAAGCAGTTTCCTTTCATGTTCAAACCCATCAAATATGCACTGCTAAATATCAACAGCGAATATAATTTCACAAACATCAGAGATTGTATCAGTGCTACCTCAGATAGTAACTTCAAGAAACATAGAGATATCGAAAGGTTTTTTTCATTATATTATTAAAATTAATATTTTCCGTTTTACGAAGTTTACTCTTTGCATTCGATATTGCCATGTATGGGTTTTAAAGACTAAAAACCAAAATTTAAGAAACTAAAAGTTACATGGGTTAATATGGCTATTATTTATTACAATAGATCGTATTTAATTTTTTTAAGCTGTTCGTTCAGATTTCTATTTACCGCTCCGGCTTCATATTACGTTGGAGCAATACCAAATAATTCAATTGAGATTCTCATCTTGAAAACGGTGAAAACCACATCGAAATTTGCGCAGTAATTTTTGTGTTTTTCTGGTACAAATATAACAGGTTTTCGTTTTATAGCTATAGATTATGGTGCAAGCTGTAGCTGAGTGAAAGAGGAGTTTAAGGACAGCTAGGGAAAATTCAAGAAACATTCAGATTTGTGAACATAACAGAAAGTAACATGGAACTGTGATTTTAGAAAATATAACTACCTTGAAAATTCTGTTGTGGTGGAATAATCTGAGAGAAATATATTATAAAATCGATCAGTGAATCGAAACTGTGAATTAACATTAATTTTTTAAAAAAATATTACATCAAAATGTGTGGGGTGTGGATGTTTGCATGTCGCCAAGACGAGGACTAATATATATTCTTCAATTAAAATAAATAAAAAGTAAATTGGTGTGGTACTGCGACTAGCAATAGAGTTTCGATTTGCCGCATATTCCACCTCTGTCATGGCTGGACCTACCGTTTAATGTGGAATTCGAACCACGGCTGAAAAATAAAGACACGAATGGTCGTAAAAATTGTAAATTATGTACCGTTATTGTTATCAGGGCTATCCTAAAAACGGTATTACCTATGAACATGAAACTTGTCGACTATAACCTATTTTTAAACGACAAATACTTTTAAAAAATAAACAAAAGATTTTATTCTGATATTACTTTTCTACATACTATTGTAATTTTGTTTAAAGTGCTTTAAATTCTTAGTGCATTTCGTCCTAATCTTACCTGTCATAAATCTTATGTAAGAGAACGATGGCGTTAGCAGTGTGCGCGACATCGTGGAACTGAGTCCGCTACCTGAACTGCAAACATTTCAGACATTGATTTTTATTATTATTAATATTACTCCACCATTCACTAGAAGTGTGTGGCAGAGGGTGCATTGCAGCAATCGGAAATGGTAATAGTTTGGAAGGGATATACGGCAGGAGGCGCCCATGGGCAATTGTGAGGAATCATCACAGCATTCGCCTGGAGTGCCAAGCATCTGTCATCTGATCTACAGCAAGCGAGACGTACGTCTGATCATTAAGGTATGGAATATTAAATGCGGGATGCTTGATTCGCACATGCCCGGTTATTTTGTCCACAGTGAAGTTGGATGAATCTAGAGACCAAAAGGCTAATAAAAATGTTACTACCTCCATCAAACACTCGAAACTATGGCAGGAAATCTTTCCACATACTTTAATCTGTTTGAAATTGTGACTTGTATTGTACGTTCAAAAGATCTGTCAAGTTATTTTATGTTTTTCACCCACGAAATTTGTTCACGTGCAGCTCAGGTAAGCCAACAACTGGGAGCCATTTCCCTTTTCTGCGCAAGTGAACGGTTCCCCCCTAGCAAAGCGGATCACACAACGTCCAGGTTAAGTTTAAAATCAGTACTGGTTTGATCGATTTAGATCTATAAGAATTCATTTTTGATCATGTGATGTTTTCAGAGGGAATTTAACAGTAACGAACCGAAAGTTCTTACTGTCAGCATTGTTTCAATGAAGACTAAAAGAAATGAATTGATGATCTATGGGGTTATTCCACCTATACTAAGGTGGTATTGTACCAGGGTATCAGATGTTTACAGAATAAACATTCTAATTTATTTTTAAGTACTTTCTTATGAGCAGATAGCTGACATATATAAGTAGTTACGTAAATTATTTCTTCTCGACGCGAACCTTTATATTGGTACCAGAAATTAGTGCAAGTTTGAAACAACATGATTTAGTTCTAAATGTGGACTCGAATAAAGGAGGTTTGTTTCGAGTGAATGGGACACACTATGCCTCTTTTGTTAACATAACCTTCCAACCAAGAAAAACCACTGAGAAGAGAAAGACTAAATACCTTGAGCAATTTATTTTACTGACTTCACTACTACAGGCACGAAGATAGTGTCACTTTACAAATTTCGTTATTATTGAACATAATATCTTCTTCAACGAGGATTTCATTAGTTAATTTTCATAGTTCCTAGAAAAGGAATTTCCAATAACTGTGATGGATAAGCTCCCCTGACCGACATAACAAGTTTGTAAGGACCTTTGGTTTTAAACGAGAATTATTTGCTGTAGCATCAAAGTTTGATCACATTTACTTATGGGTATTAGTTTATCGTTATTCTGCTGGTAAAAATAGTACTCTGGAGTTAATTACAACGAAAACTGGTTTTAGAAGTTGAATGTTTATACTACGAAAATTTCTTAGTGTGATTAATGTGGACATGTTTTGGTAAAGAACTTGGATATCTAACAGTGCAAAGGCGAAAGAATTTCTGCGGCTTAGGCAGTGCAGCGCCAACTCATCTGTCACAGACCGACAATTTTTGGCAGGGCCGCCCGGGCGGGCACAGAGAGAGAGCCGAGGGCCTGCGCCAGATTTATTCGTCCCCAGCCCATCCGAGACTGCTGCTTATCCCACCAGCCCAACACAAACTTCCCCCGAGTGCCTCTCAAAGGACGCTCCTGAGAATTTCCTCGGCCTATTTGTTTGGGTGCGCCCGTCGCTTGTTAGGCGGTAAACAGTCGTCGCTCAGAGAGCGTCACATCTAGGCCTCTATGGCTACTGCAACCTAGTTCCTCTTACGCTTATTCATCTTAGTTTCGGTTCAGGCAAAAGAGCGAACGTCCTCTGGTAAAGGGCATTGGCCTCAACATCCTTGGAATAGAAGAGGAAAATTAGTATAATCTATCACATTAACTAACAGTAAATCTTTTTGTTTAGAATACTCTTCCATTCATCTAAATATGAAAATTAACTGTGTAGAATTTTAAGAGTGGAGGTGATAAAGTATGTAATACTAAAATCCGTTTTACCGCTTTTGCGAAGTTACAAGCAAACCACGATTCTTGTTTTCGATGATTTTTACAAAATTTTCCGCATTTACTCACATGTTTCACCCATAAGTTACAATGATGCTTCCAAAATAAATTTTTAGCTGAAAGATCTAATCGCAGTTATTTGATCTTTAAATAAATGGGTGTAGTAGAAAAAATGTGTGCTGTTTGTGCTTATTGGTCAGCAAACTGCGATATTTCATATAGACGCAACTGACATTGTCATCTTGAAAACAAGAGACGTTAAACTGTTACAAAAAAAAAAAAAAAAAAAAAAAAATCTTGAAATCCTAAGGAACAATATAAATAGAAATTGACTATTACTTCGCCATGTTAAAAGATATTGTGCTGCTAACCCTCTTTCTAGAATTAACTTGCTTTAATTCTTCGTTATGTTCCAATAATTTGTTTAACAAATCTGTGAAGCTAGAGATAATATTATGCTTATATTTACATAATTGAAATACATGCTTTTCGTCGTTTTTATATAGCCTCAATTTTCATTTTCATTTTTATCTGATGTAAAATAAATTGTGGAAAAAGTTAAATTTTATCAACTGTAATTCTGCTATCGGAAATATTTATTTCTTAAAAAATAATTTTGCTTTAAACTACTGCGTTATGTAACTCCTTTCACCGTGTGCCAAGCAATATATTAAATAAGTTTTCTCGTGTGTTATCAGTAATATTACAGACACACGAGACTGTAATCTGTGAAATGATCCTTTGATCTGTTTTAATTAAAACTCTACGTGTCACTAAAAATACTACTAACATGAGATTCATTTAGAATGTGAAACGGGCATTTGGCTTGTTTTTGGGATGGTTATATTTAATTTTCGCAGTATTTTTATTAACTTGGGAACATATCATCACAATTCACCTTCACATTAAGCATAATTATTAATTACGAGACAACGTTATTTTGTTTTGTAGTATTCCTGGAGATACTGATTCTACAGCTGGATGTCTTGTAATTAAAAGCTCGTGGAGTACCAAATATTTATGTATTTGTTCCTTTGGAAGCACAATCCGAGATTTGTTTTTTGTGGAAGATATAATTTACCGAGCTATCCATATGAAGTGAGAGATGATATCATTGTGAATTCGTCTGCTTTAAATTAAATGTTAATTAAATACTTAAAATTGTTACAGTGAAGTAAGTAATTTAAATACACATCTTTATAATCTTTTAGGAAACATAAGCATAGTATGTTAAATGGAGTATATACTTGTTTAATTATTAATTTTTTTGCTGTTGTCTGTCTTTCGACTGGTTTGATGCAATCCTCCATCCCTTCCTATTTTGTTCTAAATTCTTCATATCTACATTTACCCTACAACCCATGTCCTCAATTTTCTGCTTCATATATTCTAATCTTTGTCTTCCTCTACAGTTCTCTTCTTCGACTGTTCCTTCCACCAGCAAATTAGCTAATCCAGCATCTCTCAAAACTTGAACTACCAGCCTGTCTCTTCTTTCTGTAAGCTTCTTCCACAAACTTCTTTCCAAAAATCGTTCATTTTTTACTTTGTCTGTCCACTTAATTTTCAACATTCTTCTGTAGCACCACATTTCAAATGCTTCAATTTTCTTTTTTTCCGGTATTCCTAAAGTCCGTGTTTCGCTATCATAAAGTGCTGTGCTCAACACATTGAGTTTTAAAAAGTTCTTTCTAATTCCTGGACCAACTGGACTAAAAGATTTCTCTTTTTCATGAAGGCTTTTTGTTAGTGCTTTTCGGCATTTAACATCATTCCTGCTTCGGCCATCGGCGGTAATTTTGCTTCCCAATTAACTGAATTCTTCCCCTATTGCATCCGACCCTATTTTTATATTTAATATACTAGTATTGGCATCATTTCTACCACATTCCATCACTTTTGTCTTGCTTTGATTTATATTCAGTCCAAAATCTTTCTAAAATATTTTGTTCATGCCATTTGGTAACTTCTCAGTATCCTCAACCCTCTCTGCTAACTAGACAATGTAATCAGCAAATCGTAGGATACTGATTTTTTTTTCTCCCTGAACACTTATGCCAAATGGAAATTTTTATTTGACTTTATTTATTGCTTCTTCTACATACAAGTTGAATATTAACGGGGATAGACTACAACCTTGTCTCACACCCTTTTTAACTGATGCATGTCTCTCATGATCCTCTACTTTCATTATAGCCACTTGATTCTTACATATTTTATAAAATATTCTTCTATACCGATACTTTAGACCTGACTTCTATAAAATTGTGAACATCTTGTCCCACCAAATATTATCAAAAGCTTTTTCTAAATCAACAAACGCCATAAAAGTATCATTGTTTTTCTTGATCCACTCTTCAAGTATTTATCTTAAAGACAGAATTGCTTCCCTAGTACCGCGATTTTTCCTAAACCCAAACTGATCTTCCCCTACTGTCCCTTCTCCTACACTTCCCATTCTTCTGCATATTATTCTGGTCGGTAATTTCGAAGCGAGTGATGTTAGACTAATGGTGCGATAATTCTCGCATCTGTCGGCTTGTGCTTTCTTCGGGAGTTCACGAAAATGATATTTTTATTAAAATCAGTTGTAATTTCTCCTGTTTCATAACTTTTTGATATCAGTTGAATAATCTTTGTATTCCTTCTTGTCCTAGGTATTTAAGAAGTTCTGCAGACATCTCATTAATTCAAACTACATTACTTGTTTTCAATTCATTCAGAGCTCTATTGAATTCAGTCCTCAAAACAGGATCTCCTAATTCATCAATGATGACATCACCTTCCTTCTCCATTACGCTACTGTTCAAGTCTTTCCCATCATACAGTTTCTCAATGTATTCCTTCCTTCGGTTAGCTATAACTTCTAAGCTTCCCATCGGCAGCTTTAATGTTCACACCTCTTTTCTTCATTTCTCCAAAATTCTGTTTGATCTTCCTATATACAACATCTACTTTACCTATTACCATTTCTTTTTATACTTCTTCAAAATTTTCTTCCAGCCATTTTTTGTTGCTTTTTTTGCCTGTTTATTTGATTTCTCTCTTGCGGCTTCATCCTGAGCATTTTTGTACATTCTCCTCTGATCCATCAGCTCCAAAATTTCTTTTGTGATCCAAGGTTTTCGGGCGCTTTGTTCCCTAAAGCCTAATGTTTCTTTACCAGCTTTCATTATTTCGGTCTTTAATGCATTCCATTCGTCCTCGGTTGAGCATCTTTCAGAGTTACTTCTTAGACCTAAGTCTACCGTTTCTGCAAATTTTTCTCTTGTGCTAGATTGTTTCAGTTTATTCACTTCCAGTCTGCTCTGCTTATACTGTTTCCTTATTAGCTTAAATTTCAGCCTGCACTTCATTACTATCATATTATTGTCAGAGTCTACGGCTGCTCCTGGGTACCCTTTACAATCTAGAACTTGATTCCCGAATCTCTGTTTGACCATTATATAATCTAGCTGATATATGTCTGTATCCTCAGGACGTTTCCAGGTGTATATTCTTCTTGCATGGTTCTTAAACAGTGTGTTCGCCACTACTAGCTTATATCTTTCACAAAATTCTAACAACCTGCTTCCTCGCTCATTTCTTTCTTCTCGACGAAAACTTCCTACAGTATTTCTCTCTTTTCCTTCTTCCACTATCGCTTTCCAATCACCTATCATTATTAGATTTTCCTCCCCCTTCACATATTGTATGAATTCTTCAATTTCTCTATTTCTTCGCAATTTTCCTGTGACGTTGACATATTCACTTGTACTAACGTGGTTGGAGCGGTCTTAGTTTCTAACCTCATCAAAGTAATCCTGTCACTAAACTGTTCATAACTCACCCGTTTCCCTAAACTCTCTTATTCATTACAAATCCAACACCAGAGACTCCATGGACAAGTTGTGTGCTAATTATCAGAAATCCTGAGCGTCCTTCCATTTAATCTCACTAATCCCAACAACATCTAACTTAAATTGCTCCATCTCACTTTTTAAGTTTTCTAACCTACCTGCACTATTCAGACGTCTAACATTCCACGCTCCCACCCGGACATCCGATAGGGGGACTATTTTACCTCCGGCATATTTTACCTAGGAAGAAGCCATCATGATATATGTAATTTGGGAGTATTATATGTCCTCGGGATACCCTTTGGGTCTTTAATGCAGTTGACTCCCGTTGCCTTCTGCATCCCCATACCGTTGATCTTTTCTGATTCGTCCTCCTTTAGCGGCCGTTTCCAAACCCAAGGGCAAGAGGGTGCCCTGAACCACTCCCCGCACTTCAGCCCTCCTTTCGAAGGTCGTTGGCAAGCAGTGGGAGACTCCATATACCGGTAATCTTTCAGTCGGCAGAGCCTCGTCCGTGCAAACAGGGTGCGCCACGTGAAGGAGAGGTTGGTATTTGGCTGGAAAAGGCGAAACCAAAAAGGGCATACTACAATTTTAACCAAAGTTAGGTTTTGATTACTGTCAATCCCTGAACATGCATATAGAATTAGAAGCTTATACGGATAACTGAATTGTCTCATCAGGTAGCAGGAGTTGCTTTGTTTGCACCATGTCAGTATAAGCTGACACCCTTTCGTTGATTGATTTTTGTCCAGATTTTTATTGAAGTCGTACAAATTTTTGAATGGCTGGAGTTTTTCACAGATAAGCAATTAGGAAGAATGGTTTATTTTTATTTATACGAATTCGTGTTTTATATGAAACTTATATATTACATCTGACCTGTATACTCCAAATTACGTTCAGGTTCATTGGACTTCACGCTTTTCTGAAATTTTATTCATAAAATTTCACAGTTTCGCTTTTACAAATTAGACAGTAAAGAAAAGTATCACATTATTTTCAAGGGTGTGTTATACGACAATCTGAACTATCGACTGATCCTCAGGTACGAATGGTCGACGAGACATTTGTGGCCGGTGTGCATACCTTTGTCTGCCGTCTGCTGCATGGAGGGCAGTATGACGTTCGTTTTATGTTGACACCGCCCAGTTAGCCCCGTGACAGGCGTAATTAGCGTTGTCAAGTATCGATACGCTGCCTTTTTCATGTACAGCTAGCTACCACTGATCCACTCACTCTTTGGATCAACACAAGTTCCACATCTGCATCGTGTCGACTGATTTAGCTTTTATGAGTTGTACTACTCGATTGTCATTTCAAACAAGGAGACAGGACCATAACAAACAGAGTCTAACTTAATTATGATAGAATTTTATACTTACAGATGTGCTTAAAATAGGGTTTTAGCTAATAAGGGTTGTATTAGAAATTTAATATGATTTTGAATTCATTAAATTATGTGGTATTAAATTCCAATTTTTTGAAGCATCACAATGTAATTCATATAGCACGGGATTTACTGTGGCATAACTAGGAAATTAGGACGCTGTAATATGTTAACTCCTCTTTGGAGTCTGGATGAGAAATGCCCCTCATAATAGTAACCACAAAATTCAGATACTATCTTGCTATGTAGCATGCCACATACCATACATACATAATACCAAAAGAAAAAGCTCAGCTGCTGTCAGGGTAGAACAAGCAGTTGTCAGATACCATATGCTAAAAAGATTCAGCTTTGCTTTAATCCCATTTTATATAGTACTTTCTTCACAAATTAAGGAAAGATCGCAGTAAATAACGACAAAACGTATTTGAGGACGTTGTAATATAAATATTCATCAAAAGAGAGTCATAATTTATTTTTTCAAATTTTATCTAGAAGATTCCTTTGTATTTCATAATCCCCGACAAACTATGACTCAACCCAATAAAATTTTTCTCATGGTAACACAATTTTCTAAGAGTTCAGGATTTACACGTTTCGTATATTTCACATTACGAAATAGTAAGAAATCTAAGCGAATGTGAGGTACCTATAAAAAAATTATTAGAATCCCTACACAATAATTATACAGTGTCTAACAGAGTAATTCCAAACCGATAGTAAAGTCCAAGACTCCGTAGATGTACCATTACAAAAATCAGTTATTAGAAATGCAACTAATGATTAGTGTTGATATCTCTCTCGCACATGTTAACCTCACACAGAAAGTGTTCAAAATGGCTTCATAGAAGACTAAAAGATTCAAATTTGAAAAATGAGTATAAAGGGAATAAAGTATCCACATCACATAAAAGAAGAAACCACAAACGCGTACCAGACTAATACGCATGTCTCACGTCATGTTCACGAACTCCTTTGGGAGAATTCCAACAACTACAAAAATTTGTTATTGTAAGTGTTTGAATATACGGTATATCTACCAATTTTTTTTTCTGTTACATGGGTGACGTACACTTTGCTTTCATTTCAGACGATTACGCATTATGAGGATGATAAGCCTCTATGCTCGTCAGAAACTACGGGTGACAGGCATGTTCTGGCAAATTCATTTTATTTCTGTTGCCTAAATAAATAGAATTGTTGTCATCTAATGCTCGTAGCCTTATTTTGTAATGTTGTACATATTTCAGTTGTAGTTTATATTGCGATACAGTTGGAACTTCTGCTGAATGAATACTGTCAGAATTAGGCAACTAATGAAATTAAAAATAAATTAGGAATCCAAAAACCTTAAGGTGATATTGGTTTTATTCCTGTTCCAGGCCTCATTCGGCACAATAAATAAGTAACTACTTCCATACGTATGAAGTAATAATTTTAGTAATTTGATGCTTACTAAAGCAGTTTAAATTATTTATGAAATTAAATTCATCGTGATTTATCCTGTGAAAAATTGTGTGAGTTGTCATCCTTATCCTGCCTGCATTTCGACCTAACCACAACTTCCACAAATATTGCTATTCAAAAACCATAGCTTCGATTACCCATGTACGAATACATTCACTGTATCAGGATATAGGATATAAATTTGACCCACTGGAAATAATTACATGTGTCTGATAGAGTGGCATCAGTAAAAAAAAAAAAAAAAAAAAAAAAAAAAAAAAAAACCTAATAATTAATACATCAATTTAAACGCAGTACATACTTTTATTTAAATGTATCAGCAGAGTATACTCTAACAATGACTTACAATATCTATATCGAATGTAAGTGCCTTGTGACCCTTCAAAAATGACGCGTTGGATGCAGTATTTAATCAATTCATTTCTTCGCTTACTAAATACAATTTTCATTAATAACACTCATAACCTTGAAAAGTATGTAATGTAGATGTTTCTTAGTTTCCTCTAACAACGGTATCACAGTACATATAGTATGAGAAAAGTCTGTATCGAACGAATTATAATTAAGAAAAATACAACTATTATTTATGTCGTTTTTTACGAAACACATACTTTTCTTTTATTGTTCTCGCAGCTCATTTATTCGCTCATTAAGTAAATAGAACTGTTTATAAATTCGCATAAATCCAACAGAAAAGGCAAACTGCGTGACGTCATAGAATAACGTCACCATGTGACAGACAATGGTAAACTAAGTCTGTGGCTATTGCTATTTCTCTATCTATAATGGCTTTATAACCGTATGTTGATCAAAACCTTTTTAGAAACATGGGTCCAATTAAATAAATGTTTTAGTCTCAGTAACGTTTAGTAAAACAATTTTATTATGCGGCTATCAAATGGCTCTAAAATCTGTACTGTTTGAGAATATGTTTTTTTTTTTTTTTCTTGCTTCAAATACTGTTCTTACCCGATGTCTCCCTTATTAAATACTGTGAGAAGAAAGAAACACTTTCCGAAAGATAAAAAATGAGAAAAATTACTTCCACCAGACTGAAGATTTTCCAGAAAATTGGTGACTGCGACATATCTCAATTGATTTATGTTCTTGGAAGTACGACTGCTGTTTCCTTCGCCGGATGAAAGTTCTCAAGATCTGGTTTCTAGTTTCCAATCTCCCCCTACCCCGTTATTCTACACACCATTCTCTTCTCCAATCGACCACCGAGAATAATACTTTTCAGACGAGAACAACAACATGATGGAAGAGGTTGCCTCCCTTCGAAACTTTTTCTGTTGCCTCCACTTTTCTAACAAAAGTCTTTGCCTCTCGAATGCGAGGCTCATTGCTATTCAGCACACACGGAACTGTCTCCCTCAAAAACTCAATCCTTAATCACCATATCAACTCTGTAATGGAATTTCGCAAGTATCGCCAGTGGATCGAGTTTCATAATGGGTAATAATGTTTTTGTTCTTGTCTCCGAGTTCTTGATGTGTTGTAATCGTTGATAGCCATGGATATCATGTTAATATTAAGATATTGCACTTCTATCGAAGCACATTTTCACTCTCAGGACTTGGATGCTTTTCTGTTCCCAGACTTTTTCTGTGCGTAATTATGGTCACAATCTGTTGCAAGAATTGTGCCAGTATGATGAAAAATTTTATTTCAAAAATATTTAATTACTTAACAAAACTCAATAATGAGGAGTAATTAATTTCTGTGATACTATATTTAGTGAGGTTGGATGACGCGTGCTTTTCCTTTATTCTAAGTAATCATCGCAGCCTGGCATGCTAGTATTTTATCCTGTTACCTATATACTATACACCAAACAACGCCCTTGTCTTACTTAGACGAACTGGATGTTATTTGTTGCATTTGCAATGCTCAGCTTTTTATATGTTTCCCACTCTAATCCATTAGTCTACCTAATATTCTAACGTTTATATTAAACTTATTGCGGAAAAAAAACTTCTCGAAGTTTATCTATTTGTTAGATTGCGTTCAGATAATTGAGACGTGATGATTTACTCAGTTATGACACAAAAGCTGTTTTTTTTCTTTAAAACACTAGGCTACTCTTTCAGGTACTACTTGTGCCTTTCACCTAAAATTATTTCACATGATTTACTCAGCAGCATTTGATCAGTTTAATAATTACATTACGGATTTTTAAATTCATTGAGACAGTTTGCGATAACAGTAAATCTTATATTAAAATTCTGTATTTTTTTGTAATTATTTTACTTTAATATAATAATTCCTTTAATTATAACGCTTTCTGTGGTGACTGTTCCGCGTGGATGGCATATTTTTTGTTTTGTCTCTCTGTACTTCGTTATTAGTTTTTTAACCTATTAAATTTTTCGTAGATACAAGGGTTTTTTAATTTTTAAAAAATTTAATTTAATTGCAATGGAGCACAGGCTCCGGTGGCAATTTCCCTACACACCCATCTTCCCCCTATCCTGCACCTACCTAAATTTTCCCTCTACAAATTTTATCTTTAAATACTTTCAAAGTTTTCGGTAAATTATTCATCATTTCTCTTGGTAACTCATTCCAATCCCTGACACCCTTACCTAAAAAAGAGAATCTTCCCACACCCTTGCGCCTGAAATCGAGTGCCAGCTTGTGGTCATGGTCATCTTTTCCCTTCCATGCACTACTTTTCATACCTATTGCAATATCTTTCCATGCCTCATCGCCAGTATATACCCTGTACACTCCCATGACCCTCCTCATCCTCCTCCTGTCTTGCAATGAATCCCATTCCAGCTCCTTTATCATATCCGTCACTGATTGCATTCTGCGATAATTTCCAGAAACAAATCTAGCAGCACTATTTTGTACCCTCTCCAACTCCTGTATTTCATACTCAAAATGTGGACCCCATACTACAGTACCATATTTGAGCAATGGTGTGACCAAAGTTTTGTAACCCAATTCCTTTACTTCCCCCGTACATCCCATCATCACTCTCTCCAACAAGTGCAGAATTTTGAAACCTTTTCCTTCCACCTGTCCAATGTCCCGCCCAGTTGAGCTTGTTATCAAATGTAATGCCAAGATATCTACATTTCAAGTCTTCAGGAAGCAATTCTTTCCCCACCTTTTTCAATAAGTACTTAGAAAATCCAAGAGATGGCGCGCGCAGAGCCTAGAACATTTTTTTTATTAAAAAGCATCATTAGATATTCACTAGATGGCAGATAAAAATCTCAGCTATCTCTGTCACGTGGTTTCATTGTTATTGTCGATTGAAGCGGAAAACTATTGTTCACAGAGAAAAATGGAAAAATCAGAACTACGAGCGGTGATTGAACAGTTTTATTTAAAACGCTTAAAACTGAAAGTGATCATAGCTGAGCTGGATGAAGTTGTAGTAACTCTGCTCCTGCATCTGCAACTGTTTACAGTTAGGTAATGAGTTTAAACATGGCCAAATATCCACACAAACTGATGTCCCGTGGAAGTGACTACGCCCGAATTCATTGCCAAAATGGATGATATGGTTTTAAGAGATCGACGAACCAAAGTGTGCAAAATAGTGGAGGCCACAGGCATATCGCAAGGTACGGTATATTCAGTTTTGCACAAAATGTTGGGTGTGGAAAAAAATCGGCAAGATGGCTGCCGTATTTGCTCTCAATGAAGAATAAGCGCAATCATGTAGTCGACTCTGCGCCTGTTTTGGCGCTTTTCTGTCGCAACCCTAATCAGTTTCTGCATAGATACATAGCTCTGAATGAAGTATGAATACACTACTACACTCCAGAAACTAAAGAACAGTCTAAAGAGTACTTTTTTGAAGCCGAATAGGCTCAGAAGAAGGTGAAGATGGTGAAATTAGCCCGCAAGGTGATGGCCACAATTTTTTAGGATGCACACGAATCATCTACATCGGTTACTTGGAAAAAAGACCAACAGTGATTGGAGCTCGCTATGTGTCATTATTTCACCCGTTAGGCGAAGAAGTCGGTAAGAAACATCCTCAATTGGAAAAGAAAAAGTTTATCTTCCGTCAGGACAATGCACAGGTGCACGCACACCTGCACAGTTTTGATGGCCAAAATTATGGAATTAAAGTTCGAATTATTACAGCCTCCATCGTATTTGCCAAATTTGGCCTCCAGTGACTTCTATTTCCAATCTTAAAAATATGGCTCCGTGGACAGCGGACAAGGAGGTCATCGCCCGAATAGTTACCCATTTTTCAGAACATCCTACACCTAATCTTACATTTTGGAGTGCATAGAGAAGTTAAAGACGCATTTAGAAAAATGTATTCAACTAAAAGGAGATTACACTGAAAAATAAAAAATCTACAGAAAATTATTTGCTTTTCTGCCTTTTTATAAGAACATATTGAACGACCCTCGTAACTTTGTTAAATATTAATTATGTTGTAATATTGTTCCTAATTTTTATAGTTGCTTTTGTCTGATAGCTGCAGTGTGGAAAGGTTTCTTAGATTTACCTACTGGAGACAGATATACACTGTTCCCGATTTTTTTATAATATACATTTCGATCAGTAATACTTTTTTATGTAACAATTCCTAGTTTGTGTACTAAATTACAGACCAAACAATGAATATTTTCCAGGTAAATTCCCGGTAATGTTTCTATATGCTGTACTTTATGTGTTATTTGCATTACACATTCCAGAAAGTACATTGTTCGATCATTTAAGCATTTGGCTTTGTCTTTTCCATCTTCAACAGTCGTGTGTTTTATCTGTGATGTTTTATATACCGTATGCCAACAAAGCGTGTAGTAATCTTGTTTTCCCCCCACTTACTTCAGTAAACTTGATAGTGACGAATCTCTACTTTATCGGCATGATAAATTTTGTACTAAAACTGGAACTGATTATACAGTACACCTTACAGGAAGAACAATCTGGGGAATAAATATTTGTGGTAATATGCTGTACAGAAAAAAAGTAGTTCTTATTTGCCATCCGATAATTTGTATCGTTCACAGGAATGGCGCTATAAACTGCATATTTGTTTTCGGTAATGTATGAGGAGTTTTTTGAATAATTGAATTGTATTTACCATCTACAACTGTGGAATACACTGTACTTTTTGTCTTGGTGGTATTTTTTAAAAAAAATAATCGACCTTCCTCAGTAGTGATGAAAATAATTTCGTGTAACCTCAAAAACCCAGTGACAGAGTTTTTTTAGAGATCGCTAAATGCGCCAATCTCGCAGTACCACCCGTGAAGAGTAAATTTTGTTAAGGTTTTGAGCGCAATCTAAGAGTGGCCGGAGGGAGGTATTAAGCAACTCGATTACGAGTGGATTCACTTAGCAGGCGCAGGCCTCACCGCACCATCCGCTATTTATCTCCCTCTGCACCGCACCGCAGGCAGATAAGATGATAATGTTCGCAACTAATGTGCGCCGCGGAATCAATATATCAACGCGACAGCAAGACATATTGCTGAGAATAATGTTATTTAACTGCCAGGTCTTATTTTTTTAAATTTAATTAAACAGTCCAACGTTGAGAATCCACAAAACAATTATTCCCTGTGGACATACACAAAAAGTTTTGGATTACACTTTATTTTTTTTTTTTTTTAAATCACAAGGCATTTAATTTTCTCAGAACATAACCTGATATTTCCAAGAATATTTTTCTCTGTATTTCCTGCGAATGGTTGACAGTTATCATTCATTTAACAGTATGTTTTTTTGTGATTCCATCTATTTTGTTTTAAGTTATTACTGTGGCAGGACATAAAATCCAAAAGAGTTCACACTAGCCAAGGCCTGGCGTAGTTTCATCACTGTTCTAAATACATAGATCTCTAAGCGTCATTCAGGGCTCCTCCATTAAGGAATGCACAGAAGTTAATGTTACACTTATTATTTTCTCCCCCGACGCGAAAAAAGTTCTTTGACTGTAATGAACACCTACTCGATTGATGAGCAAGCGTACCAGACTTTAATAAATATTGTATTCAAAAGAAAATCAAGGGTGTGTCACCAAAGCAGCACCGTAGTCCGCATGAAACAAGCAGGAAAGTGCGTATATGAGGATTTTATCTCCATATTTATCACATATAATCTGCACGGAAATCCCGCTGGATGTTGTCGTGAAAACACAATGTTTCGACAACTCGCTCTGTTGTCTTCTTCAGGTATGGTATAGCCTCCTTCAATGTCAGAATCACTGTAGCATCTTGCGCGTATCAGCTGTGGTTGTGTAGCTTTGTATTGCACCCAGAAGATAGAGCCTTAAGCGTCTGTATCAATTTCAGCAACTGTATTGCGGCGAGGCGAAACAGCAGGAGTTGGACGTTATCTTCACCATCTCTAAACTTCACCTACGCGGTAGAAAAAAAACGTCCCTCGCTATAAAAAATACTGTGCTAACCGAATTGCTTGTTTATTCCTGCTACTGTAGATTGCAAATGCGTCAGCTATAGTATTCCTACAGGAAATAAGTGCAGGCTCTCCCCGCATGTCTGAGTACAGCGATGAAACAAGATCAGGCGTACCTTGCATGTATAACCTAGTTTACTGCGACCACCCAAAAAAATAGTAAGCCTGCCTTGATGCAGCAACTCCTGTATTTCAAGCATACCAAATAACTTCAAGCATGTTTCAGTTAGTGGGCAGTACAGCGAATGAAATACCTACATACCTTAGACTGTTTAGCATGAATTCTCGAGAAAGAAAGAAGTATGATACATGATTTGTTTATTCCAATTACCGCATTGCAAAGCAATCGGAAGGAGTACTGGCATGTTTCCCTGCAGCTCACATGAAAATGATGCAAGCATGTCAACCACAAAGCAATAGGAAAGAGCAATGCAATGCAACCAGCATGCCTTCCAGTCGAGACAAGTTAGCAAATGTTTACTAGATAAAAACGATTTACCCTTTGTCTGAATCTTTTCTGCGACATGTTGCTTCTGAACATTCTGCCGAGTATTTCATATCAGTTTTCCATCCATTTGTTTCGCTTTGGCATGCTTAGATTTTAAATTTCGCGGGTTCTTTTTTCCACCTTCTACTTTTTCTATTCTTTCTCAGAGTTTTCCGTTAACAATCCTTCAAAAAATTACTTAATTAAACGAAATTTTGCAGTGAATTAAGAGTAAAAGATGGAAGCAACAAAAAAAAAAAAAAATAATAATAATCATGATAAAGTAAAATGGAAATGGTTGTATGGTTTTATTGAATAGTACCACCTAGCAAACACCATAGTTCATACATTGATCAGTTATCTTCATAAAGTTTTCTAGAAACTTAATATTTCAATAAGCCAGCAAGATATTAATGATACACGATAAGGAGAACATCAATTAGCGCAAGGTGGCGACACCTGAAGAGGGTGGATGTCGGCCAGCTTTGTGTGGTAAAATTCCGTGAAAGAAGTGACATGACGAGTAATTGTTCTGATGTGAAAGTCTTCCTGAGTTCCAAATCTACCAAACGGTAGCGCGCTCTCAAATTAGGCATACTTGGTGACTCAGCACAGTAAGATGTATGCCGAAATGGCTAATAGACTTTAACTCGAGGGTAACTTCCTCGGAAAATAAGAGAAGAACCTTCAAGTTGGTTCAGGTGTCATTATTCCACAGGAAAAATTCAGCTAGATAATCCATTCATGAACTGTAATTCATATTATCTATGTCTTAAGGGTTTCCACGCAAATAGCTGATTTGTTTCTTTTCAGTTTGTAGGTTTTTCTTTTGCAAATCGTATGACATAAGCAACATGAATGACAAGTATTATGGTCGTAAGATTCTTTTTTAAAACAAAATTTTACAAAGCCTACTACCTTGTTACCTAAAGTAGGCCCTTGGTTTCTACAGTTTTTATTTTTAAAACAATTTACTTTTTTAATAGATCTGGATAATTATTATAAAGGATTTAATGGATCTAAAGTACTCTATTAATTAATGTACTAATCAAGCCACTAATTAATCTACAATCTACACTAATTCACACAAAAATCAGCAAATGTCTTCGTATTTTCATACTTCTAATCATTAAACTGTCTATTCACGAATGATCGGCCTGCGCCGACATCCATGACGCCATCTGTCTGTGCTGATGCTGCGGAGCGACTGTTGATATGCTGACGACCAAGTGCCGTCAGACAGCTTCACGTTCCAGGTAGTGACTTCGTTGCTCTCCGGTATTTCCGGTATTTCCTTGGAGCCACCTACTCCCACATCAGGAGTTCCCTCCTGAAATCAGAGCAGGCCGGCCCCTGAGCCCTGGAGAAGGTGCCTCTGGTTTCCAGAGGCACTACGATGAATTGAGTCTTTGCCGTCTTCCTGGTGCAAGCAACGCCTTAGTCATGGGCAGTACTTGTCACCATATTTGGGTAGTTCTTTCTGCTATGTCCTTACGGCGGCCGAACGTCACACGGCGAAAAGGCGGTTCACAGGAGACGGTAACGAGCAACCCGAAGCAAGTCCAAGGAGCAGGCCGAACGTAATCCAAGAGACGCGCACTGGCAGAGTCCGACGTGTGGTTCACAGAGTCCAAAGAGAGTACCGAAACGTAGCCCAGAACGAGCACTGTCAAGAGTCCGAGAGGCGATTCACAGTAAGACGGAGACACAACCGAAGCGCAGTGAACATCGAACTGTCGAGAGGAGCTGCGCTGGCTTTATTTATATGCGGTGGGTAGCCTCCGATTGGCCGCGACGGAAACTATGACGCGGTGGCGCTGGTTGGCCCGCTGCCAGCGCCGTCTCTATATGCCAGAGTTGGGTATCAACCGTATGTCATATATTCTTCTATTCTCAAGTTTTATTTGAGCGTATGGTCTTGATTCTTCAGTTTGTTAGCATTTCCAAACCACGTGGTCGGGAGTACTTACTTCGCCACAGTCACACCGTTTTGTTTCTTTGAGGGCTCTCTGTACTAGGAACTGTCGCATGGACCTTGGTCAGATATGTAGTGTATTAGCCGTGGAAATGGTTTTATGTGAGTCATGTTAGCTCTTTCACGCGAGGAAGCATGTCGAAGGTCCTTCTGCCAATGTTGCTATTGGTCCATATTTGCTGCCATTCGTTAATCAGCACGTCCAAATACCTTTTTTTTTTTTGGTTTCTACGGGCCTTCCAATTATTTCCGTAGCCTGGTTATACCTTCCTCTTTTCCCCGATATAACGCTCCTCGCCTCCTTACTTCCAGGTCCAGGGGCCAGATGCCGAGTATAACCGTTAGTGCATCTGTGGACTTTGGTCTGTAAGCCCCAGTTAGTCTGAGCAGAATTCCTCGCTGCGTACGCCGAAGCAGCTCCTTTAGTTTGACCTTTCTTAGGTGCTTGGCCCATGTGCTTACAACGTATCTAGTAATGGAGGCCAGTATTGCATCGAGCAGTGGCAGTTTAAACCGTCGCACGCCAACGCCAAAACAACATAACATAACATGACTCGATTGCAAGATAACATTTATTTTGCCTTGTTCAGCGGATTCAGTCAGTATGGCTATAAATTCAGGCTGGCCGACCACTCTATCCCAGATCCTAGTTTCTTTAAACTTCTTAAATACCGCGAAATAAATGTTTCCCCACTTTACTTCCGATATACCCATGCTCTTAGGAACTAAATATGGTCAAGGGAGTTAAAGTCTAGGAATACTCTATTTATTTCTTTTTAACTTTAATAGTGATTCAGTATTCAGACTGTACGAATCTAAACTAAGTTCAGGCTTATGGCATTATTAACTTTTGTTTTGATAAAATAAGAAAAGTATTTAAAATCATTCTATAATTGCTGGACCATTAATCGATGTATATGTATTGCCTAAAGGTCATTGGTCTACTTGCACAATTCATTTTTTGAAAGATTCCTGATGTCAAACTGTGGTGTTTGATATGCAATTGGATTTACTGAAGCGATTTACTGCAAGCTGCCTGGTTCGTGTTCTCGCAAGAAACATTACAGCTTGATGTGCGGTGACAACTGACGAGGGAAACGCAGCCGGCGCCGCGTGGGCGGGGAGCTAGAATGTCAGCAGACGAGCAGGCGCCAGGAGGGTAGGCAGCCAGCTGCGCGCTATGCAGGCTGCCTCCTCTACCAGACACACATCAGCTTCAATAATACCGTCACTCAAGAGTGAATCAGAATGACGACAGTATTTAAGATCCTCGTTGAGGAATGGTACACTCTTACAATGTAAACACCAATCCTGCGCGCACACAAAAAATACGTATATATGATCAACGTGATTTACGAAAAATTGGTCTCAGCATCAGTAAGCCTAGAGACGCTCCTAACTCCAATTTCTGATGCTACAACGTTGACCTTGCTGTAATAATTAAGGATTATCGACAAGATTCAACAAGTATATAAACAGTTATTAACTTACTAATTATTTCAAATATTTACACATCAATCCGTGATCGTACAGTTGTAAAACAAAAATAGCAGCATTTCTTGTGGTTTAATTACGCAAAACATAAACATAAAACGTTCAAAATTATAAAATGTCTAAAAACAGATGCAATTAATACTTGCTAGATGGTAGCTAATACATTCATGATAATTCTAAAAACCAAATTATCCTCATAGTCGAGTGATCGACTCCTGTTTCCAACACTGAAGCACCGCAACTGACTACCAGTTTCAAGAAAATTTCCACTTTTAGCTCAGTCTTTCCCAAAGGTTACAAACAACCACAAGGTAAAGAAACGGCGCAGGCAACTGACATGTTTGCAATGGTAACAGCAAGGAATATGTTGAGACAGACTCAATTTCTTCACACTTAAACCGAAATAAAATTAAACAATGTTCTGTAAATTCTCTTGGTGGTAGGAGATCTACGGTAAACTGTTAAATGTTGTGTTGAGAATTCTCATAGACAACAACCTACAAACTAGAAATGGCTGAACTAATGAGCAGTTGAGTTCGATATTAACTCTTTTATTACTCTAGCCTTATCCAACTTAAACATTCTTAAACATCAGTTTAGCTCCACTGTACTATCTAAGTTTCCATCAGTGAGGAGGGGAAAACAGTTATCGTCTATGGTGTGCAGTCAGTTACAGGCTCTGACATAGCTTCAATACATACCAAAGTGTGAGGGTGATTTCCCAATATTTGCGTGTATTTCTATGTGTTTAGCGATGTGCAGTGACCTAAAATTTGCAAATAATTGTTTAATTGAGAAAGAATTATTCTTGAAGTATGAAAACCCGTCTATTTTTAGCATTGATGTGGATGACTTAGTTTGTGATATCATAGATTGAAATCAGGGAAATTTAAGATAAAAGTGTCCCAAAATTAGTATTAATTTTCGTTGAACGTGATTTACCAAAAACTATTGTACTTTTTGGTTTTATTAGATGGCTTTCGACTAATGTGCATCTCGTAGTCTTGGGAGTAACATCTGGTACGTCATTTTGATATGAAGTCGGAAAGCTGAGGAATTTAATGTAAAAGTGTGTCCATTTTTCGATAAACTCAATTCATGCAAGGACTGATGGTCTGATTCAGTTATTTCTTGCAGTCGAAATGCTTACCATGAGAGTAGCGTACGATCTGCATCATATTATTTGGAGGAATTATTCACACTTTTTCTCCTTGGTGACGTGCCGTGAACTGGCCGGTTTTTTTTTTTTTTTTTTTTTACGTACATTAATAATAGTTAATGAAATTTCGGGCAACAGAAGTAAGAAATACGTTAACTTTTTTTCAATTCTAACGCTTTTGCTTTCTGAATTACTACTTAAAGCCTGCGTTGATTGCAATTAATATTTCTATGAATGGTGTACTGAGCGAACTAAACGTTATAATTAATAAACTTTTCTTTTGTATTAGATGATATTACCATTTTCCCTTCAATATATCTTCAACTTGCTGTATATATGAAGAAGATTTCCGATATTCTATGTAGTATGTTTCATTATAGTTTTGACCATTAGTCTTAATGTACCACACAATTATCTCCACACAAAAATGTTACTTACCAAATAACAGATGGGTCAAAAGGTTTATTAATACGTTTTAATATCTGAGCCTGAAAGACAACATAGATCAAATTTCATGATTATATTTAAACATGCTGCCGTCAGTAATTTTTTATTTTATTATTATTATTTTCTTTCAAAAAACTTTATTATTAGAGGAATAGAAAAGCAAATGAAGAATATATGATAGCCCACATTTGTAAAACGTTATCTGCATCCCATCATTATTAATTAGCATTAGTTTAAATGTTTAGAGCGAAAAATAACGTTTTCATAAAAAATTCCTAATATGGAATTATTAATTTTAGTTTGTTGTAAAAAATACAAACTTTTCCTTTATTGATGCCAGCTAGAAAGACCTGCAACAATAAGTAATCGCCTAGTCAGGTTTTAAGTGATATTTTTGAGAAAACTTATCATTGTCTCAAAGATGAAAAAAAATGTCCCAGCACGAAAATAAAATAAAATATATATACAAATGAACTTACCTAACATACAGATTTTTTAATGCTTGTCAATTTAATACTATTTTACATCAACTTATTAAATAACTGAGTTATTTATTGTTATTTTACGGTAATGTTTTTAAAGCGATGGTACTCAAACAAGTTCTGAAGTTGCGATTAAGTTCTATAATACAAAAACCCAATAATTGGAAAATCTACATAAAAAAAAAATAAGATGTGACTCCCAAAAAATAATTTCACAGTTTCCGATTAAAAAATATTTTTATTTCGTTTATTTTCGAGTTAAATTATGGAATTGAAATGTCTGATTAGCTTACAACAAAGCGTTCATTGTTTTTATTAATTTATCGTTATGTTACAAATAACGGATGACAACCTAGAGTTTTTAATAGCTTTTTCAATAAAAAAATTAGTAGTGTATAAAAACTTTCACTAAATTAAAATTAATGAATATGTTGATACGAAGTCATGTAAAGGAAAAACTCTTTCTTATTTACACTTGTAATTGAAATACGTATGAAGGTTAAAAAATAGTAGTGAAATAACGCTAAGGTTTTCGCGTTTGTCATGTGATTAATGTGAAACCTCAGGGCTTAATTATCCAGAAATCTCACATGTTAACAGTGAACATTCTCACTCTGAGTTTAAACGCCACAGATACAATCTCCTTTGCCGTAATAGGAGACGTTGGATTTTTCAATACATTGAGCTAATCGCCGTGGCAGTTCCCTTTAATGTCGCTATTACAGATATTCTGGTTCCCTCAGCTTTGCTTTTAACGGCCAGTGTAACTGGCTCCAATGGCGAGGCTGGGGGGTCTAGAGCTCGCTTTCCAGAATTAACGGAGGTCTGCTGGAACTTAAATTACTCTCCGCGCCACTTGCCGCAGGGTTTGGCATTTAGCTCTAAGTCTTAAAGGTCAAGCCCTGCCTGAAGTAGTCACTGAGAACTATCTGGGATCTGTGTTTTGTAAGTACTACAATGACGGACTTGGAAATTCGAACTGTGCCAAGTGAGTGAAAATTACATGTTCATGTGAGTTCATGTGAGTTATGACAGTGAATGATTACAACGTTCGTCTACGAAGTTCAGGAGTACAATTTCGATCCCCGGAGCAACCAGAAAAGTATACGAGGTTTTACTCGTGTTCGGGAAGCTTCCTTGTTACACCTAGACAAGACACGTGTGGAACGTGCAGCAACTCAAAACTTTGTCACTAGGGGGCTGAAGAAACCTCCGGCGAATTTCGGTCAACAATGACGTAGCCGTTTACCATTTATATGATTAAGACTGCCTAAACGCGTATAAAAATGTTGAGGCTGGAATGATTTTCCCATTGCATTCCCCAGCGTGACAATGTTTGTGTTATTGTAATAACGTATGACTGTGATGGTGTTTATTCAGTGTAATGTTTCGTATTTGTTGTGGATGAGAGAATGGAAAGGGTGTAGCATGGTGCCAGCCCAGTCAAGCCTACTCTCCGGATGGCATGGGGGGCACCCAGCTTAACGTCACCACCTGACAGATGAATCGCCATAAACAGTATCGTATACCATTATTCCATACGCACTGCGCAGATGTTTAATCCAGGAGTATGGGGCAGAGTCTGTTGATTAGGAATTGTTCACCATCACCTCTCCTACACAGCTAGTCAAGTCATGATGCTGGAAACGCCTTCCACCATCAGGATTCGAACCAGCTACCCCAGTGTCAGCGACAAACACTATAACGGTGGGGGAGGGGCTACTGTTATGACTGATGATGTCAAAAATATCTTAGCAGAAGGGCATTCGCGGGCATTGTTCTTTTTTTAAAAAATATCTAAGGTCAGAATGTAAGCTAAGACGTGTTGAGACAATGGTTATAGAGGTATAGTTATAATACATGTAAAACTCGTATTGTTTGGAATCAAGAAATTTAAAGTAGTTTGTCATCTACAGAAGAAAAAGGCAGCGGCCTCCTTATGATGCAGTGCAGTGGTTCCCGATTAGTTTCCCTCGAGCACCATTCAAGAAGAGCGCAACCTCGCGTATCCCCTATAGCTGAAATGATAAATAAATAAATGCGTTCATCCCAGTCGAGTGTTTCTACAATCACAGCATTACAGTAATATAATTAAAAAAAAAAAAACAGTTTGTCTTAAAATATATTTTGCCAATAGTAATGATTGCGTAATTTTTTTCATTTATCTTAGTGATTATCTTTACCAACCTTACGTTATCTTAAGCAACCTCACGTACCTCCGACCGAGTGTGGATGGTGAGCGGATGACGCTATGGCCTAGAATTCGGAAGGACGCCGGTTCGAATCTCCGTCCGGGCATCCAGATTTGGGTTTTCCATGGCTACCTTAAATCACTCCAGGCGAATGCATGAATGCTTCCTTCAAAAGGCTATGGTCGAATTCCTTCCCGTTCCTTGTCCCCAATCCCATCCCGCTTCTGATGACCTCGACGTCGACGAGGCGTAGAGCCATAAGTAAAAAGAAAAAAGTTCTGCAGGAATCGTAACAACTCCAACTGCCTTATTTGCTTTCAAGTCATGATAAAATCTAGTTGTCTGCCTGTATCCCCAGGACGTTTCCAGGTGTATATCCTTCTTGCATGGTTCTTAAACAGTGTGTTTGCCACAAATAGCTTATATCTTTCACAAAATTCTAGAAACCTGCTTCCTCTGTCATTTCTTTCCACTAGACCAAAACGTCCTACAGTATTACCCTCTTTTCCTTCTCCCACTATCGCATTTCAATCACCCATGATTATTAGATTTTCCTCCCCCTTCACATATTGGATTAATTTTTCAATTTTGGCGTATATTTTCTCTGTTTCTTCGTCATTTTCCTGTACCGTTGGCATATACATTTGTATTAACGCAGTTGGGGCGGGATTAGTTTCTAACCTCATCAAAACTGTTCATAATTACTCACCCGTTTCTCTACTCTCTTATTCATTACAAATCCAAATCCAGTGACTCCATTGACAACTTGTGTGCTAATTATCCTGTGTCCCCATACCAGAAATCCGGTGCGTCCTTCCATTTAATCTCACTAATCTCAACAACATCTAACTTAAGTTTTCCATCTCCATTTTTAAGCTTTCTAACCTACCTGCCCTATTCAGACTTCTGACTTTTCACGCTCCGACTCGTAAAATGTTTCCATCCATTCTGATGACTCCTCCCTGAGCAGTCCCCACCCGAAGATCACACTGGGGGACTTCTTTACCTCCGGAATATTTTACCCCGAAAGAAAGCATCATCGTATATAACTTTTGAGAGGATTACATGTCCTCGGGATACCCTTTGGGTCTTTAATGCAGTGGTTTCCCGTTGGCTTCTGCATCCCCATGCCGTTGATCATTTCTGATTCATCCACCCTTAAGGGGCCGTTTCCAACCCCAAGGGCAAGAGGGTGCCCTGGACCGCACCTCGCTCTTCCGCCCTCCTTTCAGAGGTCCTTTGGCAAGCAGTGGGTAACTCATTATACTTGGAATCTTCCAGTCGCCAGTGCCTCGTCCGTGCAACTAGGGAGCAGGAAAGGTTGACATTTGGTTAGAAAAGGCTAGTATAGTCTCTCCCAAACCCCTACACCCCCTACCAAACTAATGCTAACCACAAAAACTGTACATACTACGGCTTGTAGAAATCCTATGATAAAGAGATTAATTTACAAGCAACAATACATTTATTTATAAACACATATTATTAATTAAAGAAAATTCACAAAAATAAATTAAAATACTAACTGGGGTGTGGCATTGTGACAAGCTTCCTTTTTTTAAAAAATATTATTCCAGTAGTCAAATTTTATGTAATTTCTACTAATTCGGATACATTATTAAAAAAATTCTGCAGTCCTAATGGGTCGGTTATTTACGCTCAAGGAAAAAAAAAATCGTAGATTTGTAAAAATATACGTGATAAATAACTTTGAAACATTTTATTGCGGGCAGCTTCACATGGGAAATGTTTCATCTGATGAATGCTTGTCTACATACAGGCTATCCACTGAAACAATGGCTATTACACTGGCTGCTGGGATTGCTGATGTGAACTGAAAAGTAATCTGTACCTTGTCGGGAGAGTAAGGTTTGAGTTTTTGTTACTATGAAGAGGGTGAGAAAATATGTTAAAATTTAAATTTAAATGAACTCAGTGCTAATAAGTTACTTAATACAGTAATTGGCTGAAATATCTATTAATGGGTAAACCTAACAGATCAAACAGACAAAAAGCGTAAATTAAAAACGACGGTTGTTACGAAGTACAGTGTGAACCAGTTACCATAAAAAAATTTAGATGCAGTGATCAGAACGCGGGAAATGCAGTTGTGTTTAATACTGGTAGTGACGACAGAAATAAAAATAAACTAGCGCCACGTATACGCTATTGTTCAGTCTGCCAGTAAAGGCCCCTGCCAGGCAGACCTCAAACACAACGCGCCTGCACGCCGGGATACATATACGACTCCAAACAGGCGCAGAGGCATCAAAACAAACCAGGAAAACAAATAGAATCATCTAGAAGCTAAGTGGGACTATTTCTTACAGAGGTCGCCGTACTACCACACAACGGAATTCCTGCGCCAGGCCGCCTATATAAGCGTAGCCGGCCGCTCCACCGCCAGTTCCAGCCTGACCGCTGAACCAGCGTCAACTACAGAAGACCACCGGAAGTTCGCGAGAAGTAGAAGCCGTCACTCTACCCCGGATCAGGACCAGGCTGAATTTCTCGACGGTCTTCTGATAACTGTACCCACATTTGTTTATGGTTTACCTGTTGTATTGTGTACCGAGTAATAAACTTCAAGGAACCGTTAAGTGTAGTTCACTTCAGTGGCGACAAGGTTGGGATAAGAACTCTCGACCATCATGGCTACGCCAGCAGCACCTACGGAATGGCAACAGTTCCTCCAAGGACTTCTACATCAGTTCTTCGAATCTCAGAGACAACTGATTGCGGAAGTCAGGAATCTCCGCCAACCCACGGCCCCGCCTCCGTTCCCAGCATTCAACGACGACGTCGAGGAATGGGAGACCTACGAGAAGCGCATAAGACAACACTTCGCAATTCACCACATACCAAAGAAGAAGACCAACGTGCATATTTCCTTTCCTGGAACCAATCGAAGATGTATGTCTTGCTCACCAAACTTCAGCCACAAGACCCCGACACCCTCACCTTCACGACCATCTGTACGACACTGAATGCATACTACAGACGCCGGTACCATGTCGTCGCGGCCCGCGTCGAATTCTATCAATGCCGGAAGAAGCCCGAATCAGACGTATCGCCAGTGGGCGGCCGAACTCCAAGGCCTTAGCAGAAAATGTAAGTTTCAAACTCGTTGTTCCCACGAATCCTACGCCGACGACATGGTGCGTGATCACATCATACAGGCTGCACCAGATGCCGCACTCCGGCATGACGCCCTCAAGTTAGAGGACCCATCCCTGGAGCAGGTCATCGAACTTGCCTACAAATTCGAAATATCTACGGCCGCAGATCGCCGCCTGGAGTCCTGGGCGGATGTGGCCGCAATCCGAACCGACGTAGAGGACACACAGGACGTCGCCGCCATCCAGAGCTCCCAGTCGCGCTCCTCCCGACACCACAACCGGGGACCGCTTCCTCAGAAGGACATCGAACCGGCCCGTTCCGGCAGGGGCACCAAGTCTCGGCAGCAGCAGCGGATCCCGCAGCGCCGACGCCGCAGCCCGCTCCGCCTGCCCTCCTGCCCCGCCTGTTATTCAGCACATGAGAGGGAAAATTGTCCGGATCGTTGGGCTGAATGCTCACGTTGCGGCAAGGAAGGACACCTGGCGTCCGTCTGCCGCACCAACACCACCAATGCCAATCCCGGCTCTCGCCGCCCAAGGTCTTACCAAGACAGGTTGAGCGGCGCACCTATGGATATCAATCAGGTAGACACTTCCACATGCATCCAAACTTTTTATTGACGTTACGGTCAATGGCAAGCCTCTGCGCCTACAAGTCGACACAGGAGCAGCAGTCTCATTGCTTAATTATACTACTTATGTGCAAATTGGCTCGCCCCCCCTCTCGCCGGCCCCCAAGCGCCTCCTGACATACAACAAACAGGAAATAGCACTCCTGGGACAATTCACAGCAAACGTCATGTATAAGTCTGTACATCGTTCAGTCCCCTTTTTAGTAGTTAACAGTTCTCTCACAGCAGACTTATTTGGACTGGACGCTTTCCGCTTATTCGGATTTTCAATTGAGGATAACATACACCTCGTATCTCAGCATGTTCCTTTTCCTGAAGTGGACGCCCTTTGCACCGAGTTTCAGGACCTGTTCTCACCAGGCGTCGGCTGTGCAAAGGACTTCGAAGCATCACTCCAACTCCGGCCGGACGTACGGCCTCGATACTTCCGGGCACGCCAGGTACCCGTAGCGCTTCAACAACCACTTCAGGAAGAACTTCAACGTCTCCAAGACGAAGGGATCCTCCAGCCGGTGCGGTTCAGCCCCTGGGCCACGCCGTTGGTCATAGTTCAGAAGCCAGGACGCCGCTTACGTCTCTGTGGTGACTTTAAGACCACCGTCAACCCGCATCTGCTGGTAGACGATTATCCACTTCCGAGACCGGACGACCTCTTCCGTAAACTAGCAGGAGGTACCTACTTTACAAAAATTGACCTGGCAGAAGCATACCTTCAAATCCCTTTGGATATCCAGTCCCGACAATACACAGTCATCAACACTCCCTCTGGCCTCTTCCAACTCAACCGGCTCATGTTCGGCTTGGCCAGTGCTCCAGCGATTTTTCAACGGTATCTCGAACAACTTCTCCAGGATATTCCGGGATGCATCAACTATCTCGACGACATAGTCGTCACGGGACCCTCCGCTGCCGAACACATGACCAACCTCCGCCTACTCTTCCTCCGCCTCCGTGCAGCAGGATTGAAATGCAACCTTTCCAAGTGTCAATTTTTTCAACAATCCATTTCCTACCTGGGTCACATCATCGCTCAGGAAGGCATTTCCCCAGCATTTTCCTATGTGGACGCTATTTCCAACTTACCTCGGCCTCAGGATCTACATCAGTTGAAATCTTTTTTAGGCAAGATTTCATACTACAGAAAATTTATACCCTCAGCAGCACAAGTGGCAGCACCCCTGTACCACCTCTGTCGCAAGAATGTCCCGTTCCGTTGGACCCCAGCTTGCGAGACCGCATTCCACACCCTTAAACAGCAGCTCAAGTCCGCAGCATGCCTCATGCCATACACTCCAAACCTCCCCTTGATACTTGCCACAGATGCATCCGATTACGGTGTGGGGGCAGTTCTGTCTCATAAATTACCAGATGGCACCCCGTAGCTTACATCTCCAAAGCCCTATCGGCTGCCCAGCTTAAATATTCTCAAATCGAGAAAGAGGCGCTAGCTATTGTTTTTGCCTGCTCCAAATTCTATTCCCTTTTATATGGGATTTCTTTTCATCTCATTACCGACCACAAGCCACTCCTATCACTATTTGATCCGTCCACACGTCTGCCTACCAAAACATCCCACCGCATCCAGCGTTGGGCACTATTCCTGTCCCAGTTCAGATATACCATGCATTTCCGTACCACCTCCAGGCATGCCAATGCAGACGCCTTATCCAGACTACCGCAGGGACCAGACCTTGCCTTCGACAAGTCGGAACTTCTGGTGTTCCAGATCGACGATGACATACAAGAAGCACTGAAGACATTTCCAGTCACGGCCTCAAAAGTCGCGGCAGCCACAGGGGAGGACCCCCTCCTCCGTGTCATCCGACACCACATCCAACACGGGTGGCAAACACGTTCCCCTCCACGCCATCATCAAGACCTCAAGTTCTACTACTCCATCCGCCACCAGCTCTCAGTAGTAGAGGGAGTGCTCCTCCGCACAGAACCAAATTCCACCCCGAGGGTCGTCGTTCCGAGATCCCTACAACCGACAATCCTCCAAACTCTCCACCAAGGACACTGGGGAATTGCCCGCACCAAATCCCTTGCCAGACGCCATGTATTCTGGATCGGCCTTACCACGGATGTCACGGAGATGGTGCGGCGCTGTACCATCTGTGCCCAACAACTGCCCCGCCCCCCTCAAAAGTTCCTTTCCTGGCCGGCACCGTCCGGACCCTGGGAACGCATTCACCTCGACTTCGCTGGCCCATTCCTAGGCCACCAGTGGCTCCTAGTGACGGATGCCTTTTCCCACTTCCCATATGTCGTCCGTTGCTCCACAATCACCACAGAGGTCACCATTTCAGCCCTCACGAAGATCTTTTCCATCGAAGGATTACCATACGCTATCGTCACAGATAACGGACCGCAATTTCGAAGTCGGGAATTCCTATCCTTCTGTACCGCCAACAATATCCAACACCTCCTCACCCCGCCCTTCCACCCCCAATCTAACGGGGAGGCGGAACGGCTAGTCAGAACATTCAAAACCCAAATGACCAAATACACCACAAGTCACAAACTCGAAGAGGCATTGACACTCTTCCTCAGTTCCTATCGAACCACTCCAGTGGGGGCCAAAAGCCCGGCGGAATTGCTGCATGGCCGCCAACCTCGCACTCTCCTCCATCTCCTCTTACCCCCGCCCAAAGTACAGGTACCTTCGGGCCCATTCCGTTTCACCCCGGGCTCCCTAGTCTGGGCCCGCGGGTTTGGCTCCCGGGCCGGTTGGCTTCCGGGGGTCATCCAGCGGCCCCGGGGCCGCCAACTGTTCGACGTCAGCCTGGATGGCCGGATAGTGCGACGCCATCGAAACCAACTACGTCCCCGCTACCCCACGGCACCGTCCTCTTCCACCACGGCACGGCCATCCACTTCTTCCTCTCCTTCCCTGCCACCTCCACCACTCCTGCCGTCTAACCGTTGCTCAGGGACAGTTACAGCGCCACCAACGACGCCACAACCTGTCGGTCGCTCCGACACCCTTCAGCCGCAGCCTCTCGACCACCTGCGGGGACCATCTTCAGCGCCCCCCCCGTACAGCCCCCGGCCATCGACGCCGACGAACCGATGCCGTTAGCTCCACAAGTACCTCCACCACAACCTGCACCACGACGCAGGTCGGCACGCATCGCCAGGGGAACAGCTCCGTACTCCCCTGGAGGTAGCCTCATAGTCTGCTCCAGGGCGCCGCGGCAGACGACCTCGCAGACGTCGCAGACATCGCTTCCCCCCCCCCACCCCCCCCCCGGGAGGGAGGTATGTTCAGTCTGCCAGTAAAGGCCCCTGCCAGGCAGACCTCACACACAACGCGCCTGCACGCCGGGATACATATACGACTCCAAACAGGCGCAAAACAAACCAGGAAAACAAATAGAATCATCTAGAAGCTAAGTGGGACTATTTCTTACAGAGGTCGCCGTACTACCACACAACGGAATTCCTGCGCCAGGCCGCCTATATAAGCGTAGCCGGCCGCTCCACCGCCAGTTCCAGCCTGACCGCTGAACCAGCGTCAACTACAGAAGACCACCGGAAGTTCGCGAGAAGTAGAAGCCGTCACTCTACCCCGGATCAGGACCAGGCTGAATTCTCGACGGTCTTCTGATAACTGTACCCACATTTGTTTATGGTTTACCTGTTGTATTGTGTACCGAGTAATAAACTTCAAGGAACCGTTAAGTGTAGTTCACTTCAGCTATTGTGAGCGACGTGGTAGTAATTAAGGTGCTCCTCAAAGGAGACCATTATTCTCCTCCGACAGCATACATCATTCATTTTATAGCCGCAGGCCAATGTATACTTTATTTGCCTTGCCTTACATTATTCAATTTACTTACCATAATCCGTCATACACTTCAAACCACCTCAAACTGAAAGAAACCTCTCGTGTAATGGGGTAATAACATTGTGTTCGTCCGTTACTGAACGAAGGAGTATCAAGCAACAGCTTTAATCTTCGCAGCTTTCTTTCCTTCACTCCTCATTTTCCGATGGACTGCATTCTTAATCTGCTGCTGAAATCAAAGTCAAGTCAAAGTAACTGTGAATCAAGGTTTTTGAGAGTTTAATTAAAAAAAAAAAAAAATCTTCACAGAAATTATAATGCTGGATTTTTTAAAAAAATAAAATAACTTCTATTGCTGTTCGCGGTTTCACTATCATTAGGAAACATTATTACAGTAGACCTTGTCACTAGAACGGTATATTTCTCTTAAAAACTGTGAGAGATCAAAACCGCCTGCTTTGGCGTGACTTGAATAAGTTGCAAATAATATTTTCTCTTCAAAGTTGTAATAACTGTACACAGTAATACCACACACTTATCATAAGCTGTTCACTCATTTCTTTAAAGTAACTAGTCGTTCGGGACTATGACAAGGTTTATCCATGTTATATTATTAATTTAGTTTACAATGGACATGTTTCAAGCTCTTTCCACAATTTTTTTTTTTTTTTAAATTCATGTTATACACCAACACGATTCTGAGCAGAAAGGCACGACATTCATGAGAGGATACAAAAGTCCATATCACATCTACCCTGTATGGAGCAGTCTGTGAAGTTGAAACGGAACAGTATGGGTAAATCTGCAGTAAAATACGCACGTTATTAATTATGAATGTTAGTTTAAATCAAATGCGGCGTTCAGTCTTCGAACTAGGTGTATTTGGTGTTCTATTAAAAAAAAAAAAAAGGTAGGTTAACTTTCAGTGACTCGACGAACTCTTTTTGCTAAGGATACCTCCTAACAGTCTGACTGCTGACTGTTTCAAATTTTGATCTGTTTTATTATTACCTACGGATTCTCCAAACGCATTACTACTCGTTAGACAATGCAACGAAAGTATTAAAAATTGAAGTGCGTCTTGCAGCAGGTAGACGTGAATATGCTCCCTTGTCCAGTGGTTAACTAGGGCCCCGATGCAAAAAAAATATTTTAGCTCTACCAAGTCTTGTGAGGTTTGCTGACAGGAGCTCCCTGAGCTTTAGAAACCCCCCCCCCCCCCCACGCCCCTGAGCTTGGGGGAGCCCCGAGGCACGGCACCGCCTAGCCCTCCGATAAATACCCTCCCTGCCCTTGTCTACAGGGATTAGTTTACATCTTCTTAACCTATTCGATATTTACTTTTCTTCACTGAAAATTTTTATTCGTGTTTGGTTTATCATTCCCAAATTACGAATAATCTAAAGAGAATACCCTCTTATAGATATGTTGCAGGTTGAATGTTCTAAGAGCAGCGGATATTCTGGATGCGATGCTTTAATTCCTGTTACCGTAAACTATTTAGGCTACTGTGCATCTGCGATCTTAATTCCAGTAACGAGGAGACGTTTCTTATTGGTGAACTTTGAAGAGAGACTTGAGACGGGTTAGTGATGCTTGTGTACTTGAAAACAAGTCGCTACTAATTAACGATCAGGTCTTTTTTTTACTTATGGTTTTACGCCTCGTCGACGTTGAGGTAATTAGAGGCGAGATTGGATTTGGGACAAGGAACTGGATGGAATTTGGCCACGGCCTTTTGAAGGAAGCATCCCGGCATTCGCGTGGAGTGATTTGGGGAAACCATGGAAAACCCAAATCTGGATTCCCGAACGGGGATTCGAACCACCGTCCTCCCGACTGCGAGGCCAGAGCGTTAACCGTTCACCCATCACGCTCGGTCAGGTCTTGCGTACCGCTGGAAGGCACAACATCTCTGTTGTAGTGGGTCCTCTTTCTGGTAGCGTGCTGATCTGCACCTGCTCCTCGCGACGTCTCTCAGCCTACACATAGTTTCCTTCCGTTGGGAACAAAATCAGGCAACTTACCGTGCCAGCTACCTGTTTCATTCACGTGACATCCTGACCACGCGAGGTGAATGTTTCCAGCCAGACCAACGATAGTCGGATCGTTATTAATCTTTACAGCTGATTTTTATGTCTAATTCGCCACTGTAGTGGCATCCTTCATAACACCGAAGAGGATCTGCAAATCATTAAAACATGATGAGCATTTTTTTTTTTTTTTTTTTTTTTTTTTTTTTTTGGCACTAAAGTCACAAATGAAGACGTAAAAAAGTCACTGGTACGGTCGTTCCAGCAAAGATTCAGGATGTGATTCCATACTGTTTTCAGAAAGAACATGTTCATTCATAACAAGTGAGGTTTGTGCTTCAGACAGAAGAGAATAAATGAATAATCTTACAGAACTTCGGCATAAGGGAAGAATTAATATGCAGACGTTAGATATTCGATAGTCTTACGTAATGATCTCAAGGAGGTTCGAACTGTCAACGTGGAGCTCCTGCTGCTAGGCTACCCATCTTCAGTCTGCGATGCTCCTAGACCAATGTATCTTCCACGTTAGGCGTCATTCGACCTTTGTTCGAGTGCTACCCCGCATGTCCTGTGGCCACTACAGTTTTGATAACACGGCAGCAATTTATCTTTGTCCACCGCCGCAAAATTCGGAAAAAGTTTAGAATCAAGCTCATGAATCATCATAGTCCAGATTTCAAAGGTACACAATACCACAGTACTATCTCTCGGATACAAATATACAATCAAATAAAGTTACATAGACAAGAATCACATCTAGTGTATATATATAAAGATGAATGTATGTTTGTTTGTTTTTTCCTCATAAAAATCCACAGTTTTCATCCCATCTTGATGAAACTTTGCACACTTATCCTTTGAAACAAGGAGAAAAATACTGTCTACATCTAGTTGAAACATTTCCCGTTATATCGAAGTGGTCCGGTTCAAATCGGGCAATTAGGAGCCGAGAAATTCGTAATTAAAACGACTGAAATGTTGCAGAAAAATTCGTAACTTAAATTGTGTTGCTATTTGGCATTAGGATGGACATTTTTCTGTATAAATAATCCATGTTGTCATATAATTCTGAAAAATTACTGAACGGCGATAGACAGACGCGTAGGATGTGTAGGTCTCTGTACTACCTTTCTATATAGCGGTCTGTTAGCTCAGTGGTTAAAGCGCTTGGTTACTGATGTTTGAAGGGTGGTCTCCGGTTCAAATCTCTATGGAAACAAAGGTTTTAAAAAATTGTTTTTGATCGTATAAGTCACGCCTGGACCGTCGGTTGTTAGCATTGCATGTTTAACTGTAGATACCCCAAATTTAGGGGTGCAATGCGAGGTACATCTAGCAATGCTGTAGGTGTACACTTTCTTACGTTATATTGATCCCTCAGGGGTTGTTACTCTCGCAGTCAGTGTTTGTGTGATCTGCGCTAATAATACTATTAATGCGGAAATAAGTATCTGTATTTTTGTTACGTTTCGACGACTAAATGGCTATACCGATATTGATGGAATTTGTCAAGGAAATACTATGTATCTGTAGGAAGGGCAAAGGACATTTTCCTCGGTACGAATAACAGTTGTAGTCACGAAATTTTGAGAACTTATCGAATAGTGACAGAGAGACGGATGTGTGTATTAGTCTGTAACGTTACGTCGGTTGCTCAAACTGTGCTTCTTGCGCATTATGATAGTGTATGATTCATTGATAAATTTCGTTTAGAGACGATTTTTTTCTGTACTACTACTTTGTGTATGCTTAAATGTTTCTGGCACCAGTTTATTTTGCCTTCTTTTTACACATGCCTTGCAGACGTAAACAGGCCTAAGGTATAGCTCTAGCAAAGCACGAGCAGCTTAAGTTATTAGAATAGGATGCTCATGCTGAAGAAAGATGAAAAGAGCAAGTTGAAAGAAAGCTGCCCTTAGCTAACCCCCAACCCCCCGTACCCCAATCCCCGCACCTTCGTTTGTTTTTCTGTTTTTAAATATGTTGGAAATTGATCCTCTTCATGAGACAGGTTCGACGGTAAAATGATATGACTTTCCTGTCATATTATGCCGGTGTTGTTTGGGATCAATCCTACGTTACCAACAGCTTTCAATATTCAATTCTGGCAACGAAGTTCTTAATCCACGCGTACGAAGTCGCGGGTATCAGCTAGTGTAATATATAAAAGGAGCGGAATTCGACTCTAAGAAAAAGAAAGCAAACCAAGAATGTAGAGGGAAGAAAAAGAAACGAAGTTAGGTCGTAACAAACAAGGAACTGTATGAATAAGAATTTTCAACAAGAAATGAAAAGACACCACGAATTTGCAAATGGGTTGTAAGTAAATAAGCAATCAGATATTTGGTAAAAGAAATAAGACAGATGTACCTGTTTTTCTGTGACTCCTTCACACTGATACTGCTTAACATTTCCTCTGAAGTGTGGGAGGTGGCAGAGTCTCCCCGACGGAGCGCGTGAATCAGTGCGGTAACTCCGGTCCGGCACGCAGGCTGGCTAATGTAATTGGAAGCGCCCGCCACCTGCCAGTCCACACACAGGACGACTCAGCTTCAAGCGTAACAAGCGTGAGGTACTAACCAATAAACGATCATACACAAACTGTATCATCATTTTGAATACTTTTAATAGTAGACTCGTTAAAGTGTTGCTGGCTACAAGCTATATATATAAAGAATGCCAGCAGGTTCCGGCCCTTATAAAAATTCAGTTGGTAATGACACCTAACATGTGGAAAAGAACTAAGATAACTTTTTTTAGGTAAACTTTTTTTGTGTAGCTAGTATGGAGTAACGATAAAAATGTTGAATTGCAACGTAGCTGGTATTAGTTAAAAAATCTGTCGGGTGAATTATCGCTAACGGTAGGACTTGCGTGTGGGAAAAACTACCTAAACTCTGTAACTGAAGCTAATTTATAGCCGAGAAGTAATGGTAGTCGTGCTTCATAATATGTCGGTGCTATTTTTTATCGAGCAATGTATCTCATGGTTAGGCGACAGAAAGTGGGACGAAAGATATACGTACAGCAATTTATAAAATTACGGAGTAGAGACTGTATATAAAAGGACATAACGACATTCTCCAGTCGAAGGAGGGATATAATTAATTCAGTAAAGTGAGAGGGTCATTTCAGGAAGTACTTCAGTTTCCCTGCTTCAAGAACCGGTGAGATCTTGGGAACAGGCTTTATGCGGCGAATGAAAAAGTATCTATTTATAACAAACTCTGAAATGCATAGATTTTATAACTTACTGCACGTATAGAGCGTTCTGGTAGCTCAGTGGCTAAGGCTCTTGCTTTCAAAGCGTTCGCTCGGATTCCACGTTAAACTGTAGGTCCCAGAGGAAAGGAACTGGCCGTCCTACCTCTGACACAATGGCTTAGTATGCCTCTTTCGGGAGGATCCAACCAACCTTCGGGTTGTGGACTAAGTTAAGTTTACTGTACGTATATCTTTCGTCCCACTTTCTGTCACTAAACCATGAGATGCATGTCTCGATAAAAAATAGCACCGATATATGAAATTCGACTACCATTACTTCGCGGCGATAAATTAGCTTCAGTGGCAGAGTTTAGATAGTTTTTCCCACATGCAAGTCCCTCGATAAGCGACTACTCACTTCTATTGAACTCCTTTACTTCCTATTTCACAAATATGGAGAGAATAAATGAATAAGCACTATGCAGATATCTATTATACAATTTCAACCCTTTTTAGGTAGACCCTAAGAATAAATACTGTTGTGAACCTAAACAAAATACACTGAAGATCAGTGGCATGAAACTACACTAATTGTTTTGCTTAGTAGCAAAAAAATTTGACCCGTTTAATGTTTCCGTTGTTTTAAATATCCTCACTGCAGTTCAGGTACTAGTTGTTAGTTATATCTATCTCATCTCTTAATTCAATTAAAGAAACGGATATAACAGTAATGTAAAATTGAGATAACTGAACAAATTAACCACCTTGTCATATGCTCCATGGAAATTAAATTATCTTACATATTGGAATGAAGACATGTCAATTACGTTGAAGCTGTTCCATTGATCACAATGTATGCAATAAAACAACATTCAAAATTATTTTAATCTAGGTTTGTCTTTTTTATGTAGCTGAAATATTTTTCCTTGAAAGATAATCACTGCTGGAATGGGGGGGGGGGGGGGGTTGGTATACGCGTACTCAAGCTCAACGAAGTTCGTTATCCCATGAAGTTGAAGATTTTTTTCTCTGACTTTGAACGTCTGGAACATCTCCCAAGGGCAATTCAAATGAGTATCACGGAGAAAATAAAGTCTGCCGGAGCTTGGGGCTGCGCACCCAACATATGCCTTTAGTGTCGCACGTCGAGGGGAGGGGGACTACAGAGCTCTACCTCCACGGGGCCCTCTGCGCCTGGCTGCAACCTTTATCTTTTAATCACATTTTTTTTTTTTTGTAACAGTTTTAACGTCCCTTTTTAACAACGTGGTCTTTAGAGACGGGAAAGGATGGGGGCAAGGAATGGGAAGGAATTCGGCCATGGCCTTTTGAAGGAAGCATCCCAGCATTCGCCTGGAGTGATTTGGGGAAACCATGGAAAACCCAAATCTGGATGCCCGGACGGGGATTCGAACCGCCGTCCTCCCGAATGCGAGGCCAGAACGCTATCCGTTACACCACCACGCTCGGTTTTTAATCACAGCTGGATTATTAACACTTTAAAACTAAGGTGAATTTATCAGCACTTATTCCTTTTCTAGTCGACAGCAGAGCAAAGCGGCTATTTACATAATTAAAAAAAAAATATTTCGGGCAATAAACTTAACCCTGATGTAACAGAAAAGTTTTAGTGTGCGGTATGATGGTTGAAGTATGTAACCGATACTTTTGATTTATTGAAAGTCAGCTTACACCTTATGCCGGCCACCTTCTACATCTACATCTACACCCATACTCTGCAAATCACAAACATTGTGGGTGGCAGAGGGTGCTAAGCACCAATCCTAAACCCGCCCATTCCAATCCCGAACAGTGCGAGGAAAGAAGGAATACATAAAAACATCAGTGCGGCATCTTATTTCTCTAATCTTATCCCTCCGGTCATTGCGACCTAAATAGGTTGGCGGAAGAAGTGTTTCATTGCACTCGAAATTTAATTTTTTTCGCATATTCTCCAATAAATTCGAACGCAAGCTACGTCGTCTGTCTTCCAAACTATCCCAGCCCAATCTATGTATCAATTCTGTAACGCTTTCATAAAGGCTGCAACAAGAAGTCAAGAATCTAACGGCTCTCCTCTGCGCCCTCTCAACTGAGTCAATCAGAACCTTGCGATACGGATCCCAAACCCCACAACAGTAATCCAGATGCGGACGCACTAGTGTGTTATACGCTATCTCCTTTGTTTGAGCATTAAAATTCCTCAAAATACGACCTATGAATCGTAATTTAGAATTTGCCTTGCCTACGACGTAAGTTATGTGCATGTCCCATTTCATGTTGCTTTGTACTATCACCCCAAAATACTTCACGGAATCAACCGCGTCAACAGGTGAATTGTTTATTTTGTACTCGTGAACAACCTGATTCTTCTTGTTATTTATCCGCATTGCCTTGCACTTTTTGCAATTAAGTGTAAGCTGCCATTTACGGCACCAATCGAAAATAGCATCCAAATCAAGCAGTCGTCGGAGCGCCTTATTTCCCTATAGATAACCGCATCGTCGGCAAACAATCGCAACCAGCATTTGACGTTGTCACCTATATCGTTTATAAATATTAAGAAAAGAAGTGGACCTATTACACTTCCTTGAGGAACGCCCGAAGTAACATTTATCTTAGAAGAGGCTTCCCCGTCAACAACGACATATTGTGATCGACCAGTTAGAAAATCACGTATCCACTCGCAAATCTGAGCCGAAATACCGTAAGCTCGAATCTTCGCTAAAAGTCGGTTGTGTGGCACAGAATCAAAAGCTTTCTGAAAATCCAAAAAAACCGCATCAACTTGCGCGGCTCTCCCCTACGTACAGGTTTTGTGCTGCGAGGTACTGCGTGTGGGGGTGCGGGCATAGCGCCAGAGCAAATCCAACACGGCCGACCGCAGCGGAGCGAAGTGGAGCCGTTATGCGGATAAGCCGCGCTGCATTGCGGAACGCATTACCACAAACGCAGCGGCACGCGTCTTACCGAGAACTACTCCCAAATCAAACTGCTTCTACCCACTACAATGATACGCTAATTTAACACGTATCGAGTAATAATCGGGTGGAGGATTATTCTTCGTTGATGTAATGTCTAACAGAAATTATTGTGGTGGAAAAGTTTATTAACCATCATGGCCTTGCCTATTGCCCTTCTAACACTGAATAGGAAATAATCATTTCCTAATGTTTTGTTTTTATCGAACGATATCGAAAGGAATTTGCTATAGCACTTTCTTTTTCAAACAATAAATAAGTACCTAAGCCTTAAACAATTTATTGATACATGTAAGACCACAATCAAAACAGTTTTTCGTAGAAAATGTTAACACCCGAAAAATTACTCGGACTAAGTATATCAGTTAGTGTGGCTCAGTACGCTGAGGCACCGCACACTCGACAGGCCCCCGCGCACCAGTCAACCAGATTGAGGTTTTTAGGCAGTTTCCCAATCTCCATCTCATAAACTACACAGTTCCAAAAAAAATCGCTGACACCTTCTTCCGACAGATTAGGAACGCCGGCCCTAACAGACCCTGTTAAGCCGCATTCCCACGACGTCTTGTAACGAAGGCGGGACGGGACGAATACTCGACAACACGCCATGGGAACAGGGCCACCTCTGCTAGCGGGGACGAGACGCAGCTACCCACTCTGTGTCGGTAAAGTGCTCTGTGCCAAACGACACTAGGCAACGTGGTGGGGAGGTGGCGGCGAGGTAAGCTAGGACTAACCTGCGGCGCGCGCTCGTCCCTACACTTCGGCTAATGAGGTCCCGTCCCGCCCCGCCTTCGTTACAAGATGACGTGGGAACGTGGCTTTAGACTTCGGGCAGGAATTCAGGGCTCCTCCCCGCCCCTGCCCTCCACCCCTCATGTTTCACAGTAACCGAAAAAAAGGAAAATAAAGACGATGTTCTTAGTATTACCTTAAATTTTGTTTCGTTTCTTTCCATAATGAAAGAAGATCTTAGTACCTACGTAATATTATAAAATATTTTAGGTGTCTGATACAGCAGATGGAGAGAGTGCGAAAAATGGCAGCTAGATTTGTTTGTGGAAATAATCGCAGTAACTGTTAAAGAAGATGGATTTGGATTCACTGGAAGACAGTGATCGGATCAAAAGAGTGCTTGATGTGTATGAGGCGTATATTTGCGATGAGGCTTGGATGGAAATTGGTAAAAGAGTAAGGAGTAGAACATGGAAGAGAAAATATGATGCATGATCACTAGCTGGCACTTGATTCCAGGCATAAAGAAGTGAGAAAATTTTGTTATGTATTTAATTAAGTTAGGAATTGGAATAAATTACCAAGGGAAGTGATAAACATATTTTAAACTAAACACCCTCATTTAATAAATTGCTAAGTGCAAAAGTAACTGGGTGGAGAAATTGCACTCAAGTAATTCAGGACAGAAAACAAAAAATGGTAAAATAGGTGTGTAAGGTATTTGCTACTGGAGTATATGCTGAATCGCAAATACAATAATTCAAACTTATTCCCTGTGCATCAAATATTAGCAGTTTATTAGTGACTCAAAAAAATCAGTTCTAGAATAATCCCGAATTTAGTTTTCTTTGTGACTGAAATAAACAATGTTAAAACCAGACACTTCTGCGAAGAGATTCGTTTACATGAAGGACTAACAGACTTCGTCAGTGTTTAGCCGAGCGCCTTAAAGGATGTGTGTGCCACCGTATGTCAGCCGACATGACAAAGAACACACCGCACGTTCCATCCTCTCGATGAGAAGAACGGGTTAGGCAGCTATATTCATCTAGTATCACAGTGCATACTAAAACAGCAATAAAATGAATTACTTGACGCAGGTGATACTTTAGGCAGATAACAACGTCCACAAATAAAAGAAAATATTATATACGGCTTCAGAAAACTATCCGTTAAAGTGAGTAATTTTAAACCAAAACATATTTTCTCTGACACGACGAACAATAAACTGGCAATGCCTTCATTACCATTCATTATTTTTTCAAAATGTTTCAACACATTAAAGCATTAACAACGTGCACAGTGTAATAAATTTAATTTGGTTATTATTATCTTCTTGTTTCACAGCTTAAATGGATTTTACGAAGTCATTCTGGCGTACTTCACTTTACATAGCAAGCGGTGACAGAGGTGAAGGAAGGGTTAAGAGCCTATTCAAATTCTCATCGAGACAGGGATTCGAACCTGGGACCTTTCGATCGCCAGTCAGACGCCTATACATATTTGATATCTCGGGAACAGCTCTAAAAATTTGGATGAAATTTCATATTAAGCTAAAGTTTTGCTTTTTAAGTTTATATAAATAGGTGTATTCCTGCAAAACCTCGATTTTACAAAATACGAAAAAAATTGTGTTTTGTATCTCGGAAACGGCTCCAATGCCATCTCGTAGACGTTTCAGGTACCAGAAATCTTACTGATAGTCAGTTTCTATTTGGTTACAACGAAGGAACTCTTATATTTTTAAATGAACAGTTCTTCTATACTACTTGACCCATGCGATTATTTTGCACAGTATCGTGGTCAGTCGCCGAATGGATATATAATAATGTGGAAATAAGTAAATACAGGTATATTTATTAATGAAAGATATTTTGTTTTGAAGAATAGTAATAAATATCAGTCTTATTGTAAAAATTAGTTATCATTAAATACTAAATGTTCAGTTGTGAAACATGTAAAAAGTAGATACTTAAAAAATAGATATTGGCTTTGGTAGATGTGATTTTTACAAATTTCTTTGAAAACAATATTAGCAGTTATAATGTTATCGTTTACTTTTTGACCATGTGTCCCTTTAACACAAACATAAATATTAATTGAATCTACTAACGTATGAAAAAGCACGTACAGGTGTCCATACGAAAAACAGGTTGTGGAATACAATCCTGCGCTTTTAAAGTCTGACCTTTTGATTTATTAATTGCCATCGCGATGGTTACTTTTACTAGGAATTGTTTTCTTATCATTTGGAAAGGCACTGTGGATCAGAAGGTGTGAGGGTAATGCGAAGTATGATCATAGTTTTATCGGAATGAATGAATTTAACACTGATGATGTATTCGTCTAAATGAATCATCACTAATCTTGCACCATTAATTAATCCCTGATTAGTATTAAGATTTCTATTTATCATAATAATATGATATTTCTTTAAAAGCAGTTTGTGAGATGGTAAACATGACGATTTCGGAAATGTCCTTAGCGATTTGGATGAAATTTGATATATAGGTAACGTTTTGATTTCCAAGTTTGTAACGCGGTTTTACCAAAAAAGAGAGCAATCATCATATTTCGTGTCTCACAAATGGCTCTTAACTCATCCCGTAGAAGTTTCTGGTGGCAGTAAGCCTACCGGTGTTGGCTATGTTTCTCTTTGGTCAGATCAGGAATTGTACCATTCAAAATGCCTAGGAAACCTTCAAGAAAAACGTTTAACTTTAATCAAATTTCACGAAAAATCTTACACGTTGAACAGAAATAAATCGAAAGATGCCGAGCAAAGATCGGTCATCCAGGTACTAAATATTTACGATGAAATTTTAGTTTTTTATAGATTTAGAACATGGATATGTATTTATTGTTTAGAGCACCTTTTTCAGTCTATTAAGGACGATGTAAACAGCACTGACGCGTCTTACAGTATACATGGTGACTGGTCCCCCCCCTAAAGCTTGTCTACATTTCTGAGTACTACACCTCACATATATTGCCGTCGATTACGATACACAATCCCGATCATTACGCTTCGAAGCGTCGGTAACACCAAGCGAATAACACTGATGCTACCGTTTCCTTTTTTTTTTAGAATATAAAAAATGAATAGAAACGTAACTGACATATTTTTATAAAGTAAGCAGTATGCGACTGGGAAATCCTTCCGCTCAAATCTATAAGTTTATAGAAAAATCAGCAGTTGCAATATAATATCTCGACGCCATCGTTCAACTGTGTATGTGCTGGCCCAGGGAAGTTGGGTGTCTTCAGAATATTTGCAGCGCACTCGGTTCTGCAGGGGGAGAAAATATATCTCTGCAGAATGGCAGAGCGAGGCTTCCTCATGTGCTCTCCATCTACTACTGATGACTCTTCCACTGTACTTCGGTCAAGGGACACGTAGACGTATTTGGCGTTGTAGCGATGATGGATACAGTTCGCTTGAAGCACACGATAATTCGGCACTTATTGCACAGCCTGCCATTTCACTGAATTCTGTAATGTGCCTATTTTTTTAATGTTTTTTTTCTCACTATATATCTACGAAATGTGTATTAGTAAGTATTAATTCACAGGAAACAATAGGCCATGAGCGCTTGCTCTGAGATGGAAAACCAATGGGAATGTTTTCCCTTAGGAGGGGCTGGAAGAAGTACATTATCGAGGAAACAATGTTACACGGAAACCGCAATTCAAATCTTTCACACAGCTGGAGGAATCTGCGACATAACTAGGACCGAGGGAACATTTTTCATGACATTCGGGTTTTTTGCTGCTTGGGGTAAAGACACGGGCAGAGCTATGGGCAAAAGTAACTACGTCCATAAATTTTAAAACAGATTACTAAATTGACCTTTTAATCTACTTCCGTATTTCACACTATCTTGCTTTCTCAAAATAAACGGCTCAAGCCCACAGTCATACTACTCTTAGCACAAAAAAAACAAACTATAATCTAAACAATAACACTAAAACAGATGCTTCAGTTTACACAAAATTTCTTATTCACAAGTTTCATATGATGTTCCTGATGTGATTAGTTTTTGTAATCTGTGTCTTTTGAATTTTTGTTCACTTCTGATACTTAAATCGTGTTACAATTAAGAAAAGGTGCTGGATTTAGCAATGCTATGTCTGTGATTAAGGTGTACCATAATTGTTATTCTTCTGTTAACCAAGGGTAAGATACTCATTTACAAAGAACTTAACGGATTTTTTAATCAGTGTCAAGTTGTATCCAATGCTAAGATTCGCGTTAGTATAAAATCTGGAACGAAATAACATTTTATAAACAAATAGTAACAGGGTGGATGACTTCTTTTCTTCAGGAATCTTACGTACAGGAATCTAATTATATGTACGACATTTGTTTCATCTTACATAAAAGATATTCTTGGGGTAAGTCGAAAAGAATTGGCTGCTGCAGTAATGCGGTAACTACGTGTGTGTATGGAGGGTTTCCCCTGAAGGCCGCGAGCGCAGGCTACGGCCGGCGCGGCGGCGGCGCCGCTCGCCTCGTCATTGTGTTGCTGCTGGCGGCTGCGTTATTAATGCCCCGAGTTAGGGCGGCCGGAACTTGCGGTATTGAGTCCGATTAATTTCTCAGCAGATAACTCCGCTACTGTGCGCGCCCGCCCGCGCCGGAATGCCAGACCTTCGAGTTACCACGGCGGTTAGCAACTCGGATTGCAACGACATTATTATACCGGCAACAAGAGATATGAACATCAATCTGTTCTAGAAATGAACCGACCAGATCATCTGCATTTCATCAAACTAAAATGATTGTAACAAAATGTAGTAGTCCATGAGCAATTTCGATTTACAAACTAAAATTTCTAAATCTCTTTTTTCTATTGATTGTTCCCTGATTTCAGTACGAATATTTCCGATTCTCCTGCGTAACCATATTCCAATTTTGATTTTCATGTTACAAAATAGTAAAAATCGTAAATGAAGAGCTGCGCCTTCTATAAGTGTTATTTCTACCCAGACTGGTCGTACCTCTCTATCTGGCTGTCAGAAGACAGAAGACGTTGTGAAAAATGACCGAGTCATGTGCATCAGTTATATCTCACACTAAATACGGTTTGCCTGCCGCAACCTTATTTTGGTGCTTAATTTAAAAGAGATAAGGTTCCATTTGCCCTCGTGCGTTCGTAAATGACGAGCCTTTCTTTGCCCCTGTGATTCGAGGAGTAATGGTGTATATTTGTACATGTGACTAGTGATGTATTAAGAAAACAAAAGTACTCTTTCAAGATTTGTTCTTAAAAGTTCACAGCCAAATTACTTCCCGCTGTTTGCAACCAATCATCTCCCGGCTTTAATAACCTAGACGTCGACTAGCTGTAAAGGCTTAACAAAGAAAAAAACACTATGACAGTCGCACTGTTCCACTGAAACAACAGTTATGCATAAATTTAAGTTTTTATAATTTCTTACGAAATCATGATACTACTTTAAATATTAATATTAATATTAAACGGGAATAAATTTTCAGTGGCAGGGCTAGATAGGAAAAATTTCAGTCTTTGCCGAATATGTACTTGCAATTACCGGCACTTTATTTGACTAGATTGTGGCAGGGTAGTCAAAATCACGTACAATGATCCTTTTTCTTACCTATGTTTGACAACACATTTCTTTTTATTATGTATACTCACAATATATGTTAATAAATCCAAACTTAAACTCAAGGTAGTTGAGAAATTAAAAAAAAAAAAAAAAAAAAAAAAACATGGCTATCAGAAAATTGTTTTATGAACACGAAAGAAAAAGTAGGACAACAATTCAACGCCACATAATCACTTAAGGTGCTGCATAAACTATCAGCAACCAAATTTTCAAATGGAGATCGTCAGGGAATAAGAAGCAGTTGGTTCGTGCAAACTGAAAATGTGCCCCAGGGACGGTGTCCGCGATTCCTTCGTCGGGATTTCGCTGACTAGCCACCACGATTTGGGACGTCTCGCCACCAAAACTCAACAAAACGTCGCTATTTACGATTCGATCTCATCCAGTTAGACATCCAGATAATTTTATAGCAGATTTAATAATTTCAGTTCATCTCTCTCAGACAAAATTCGTATGCAACATACATTACAACAATTTGATTCCATTGGTTTCTATTGCAGTATCAATAGATGGGTACAGAACTGCGATGTGGAAAACATCGACTACGCCTGGGATATGAATCGAAATTATTTATTCCATCTGAATAGCTTATATCTATTTTAATCTTTTTTTAAACAATTCAGTAAACAGTTTTATTATTGGAAATTCAGAACATTGATGTTAACTCTTTTTTTCTCTAAGATGCAAGTAGAACTGGCAAGTCAGTAATGAAATGTATGTAAGCTATGCACATGCTGAACCACATATCTGCAAGCCCCGAACGTTAGCTCTCTCCCACCATGCTCGGTAGTATGAACTTATGTGGAAAATACCCTGCAGCGATAAAATATTAAAACTGTTATCTCATGCTGTACGAATTTAGATTATTGAAAAAAATATACTTAAATCCCAACTTATTCTTGACATATCAAGTCTTACATTTCTTGATATGCAACCGAACATTTTCTGCGGCAACTGAGTCCTTGGAGTCTACCAACAAGGGAGCGCCCATAAACTACGAAGCTCGGTCTAAGGAGGGGAGGGGCTACGTGGGGGGGAGGGAGTTCCGAGCAAAGCCACGCAGCTTTTCGTTGATATTATTTCGTCAGTTAAAATAATATACAAAACCTACAATAGCATGTGAATATTTATTTCTGTCGTTTAATTATCTCCGTATATAATTTACAATAGTCTGACAAGATAAAACAGTACAAAATGTCTTCTGGAACCAATAGGGAAAAGGACGCTCGCCAACTGCCTTTCAGCCATTGTACTGAGGAAGAGAAGCAACTAAAATACGGATGATATCACTTTGTGGTTTAATGTATTTTCAGAGGTTCCTTATAAAGCAGTCATAATGGGTATGAACCTAAAAAACAATTTAAAAATGTAGAGCTGAAATTTGGCAGAGACATTAATTAGTCCATAAAAACAAGTCCTACAAAATCCCCACCTCTGTGGCGTCCGCGTCATAGATTTTTCCATGTGAAAAGGGCTTGAAAGTGGCTTGAGTGTCAAATCAGTGGAAAATATATAATTTAAAATTTCAGCTTTAGTAACATTGGAAGAGGTTATCCACTGCATAAAATTGTAGTATCGGGCATAATTATTATATAAAAGCGAAAGTATACTCACATTTTATCATGAAGGCGGTATGATACACGACTTTTTTTAACAACTCTGTATGGATAAAAAAAAAACTAAAAAACAAACAAACTAAGACATATAACCACAATTGTAGTACACAGTTTCAGCGTTAAAATGATATATACGTAGTTTGTCTGCCTGCAACAAACGATTGCCGAGATACGCATTGTAACAACTACAGATGAATCAGCGCTAGGCGGAGTGTGCCGTGCGCCGCTCCCCAGGTATTATAGTTATTTACCTCAGAAAAAACAATGTACAGCTGAAAATTGGCACAGATGTTATTTAGTACCTAAGAAACAAGTCCTGAAAACTCCCCATCTCTGAGGTGTCCATCCCACATTTTTTTTCAGGTCAAAAGGGTGCAAGTAGGTCTTAAATGCTATAATCAATATAAACCTCTTGTAGCTCTTAAAATATCAGCCTGAGTATTATTTCATAGCACTCTAAGTAATTTGAATGGGCTAGCCGTTGAATTAAGGTGTCGTTTTTGGCGTAATTATTGTATAAAAGTAAAAACAAACATTTTATCACGAAGGAGGTACGAAACATGACTTATTTTGTAACTAACCCAAGTGTATTGAAAAATTATCAATGTTATCCAGTCAAGAATTATTATGAAAGTTATAGAAAGCGTTTCCAACGTTAGAAAAGCTTCTTCCGATTGAGTAGGGTTGGATAAAATGCTACTAAGGCTGACATTTTAAACGATACAACGAATTTTGACTGATTTGGCACTCAAGCCTTTATCAAGCCCTTTTTTTCCTGAAAAAAAAAAAAACTATGGTGTGGACTCCCCAGGGGTGGGGACTTTTAAGAATTTGTTTTTTATGTACTAAGGAATGCCTGTACCAAATTTCAGCTCTAATTTTTGTTTTGTTTTTAGGTTATCCCTAAAATCTGCCTATAATTCCTGGGCTATAAACTTGACGACTGGCACAGCTTGTTTTGTGAGTGAAGTATGTTGTACGTTTCCGATTAGAACTTCGTGAGTTAACTTAGACAACCATGATTGATTTTTTGCTTCTGGCTTCACGCCTCAGCGGCGTTGAGATCATTAGGTAACTGGGGAAAGGAATAGGAAGACCATCCAGAACATCAAATACAAGAATAGGAAGGAATTCGGCCTTGGCGTTTTGAATGAACCATCCTGGCATTCGCCTGAAGCGATTTGGGGAGAGTATGGAAAACACAAATCTGGATGCACGGACAGGAATTCGAACAGACGTCCTCCAGAATGCAAGGACAGAGCATTACCGCTCATCCCCCATGCTCGGTGATTACGCGTGTAGTAGAGGCGCACTGCGTACGCGTTGACTGTATCTTTTGACCGCCGACCCACTCATGGATCTCGTCTGATAGTGCCATGACAGGTTCTGCTCGCGGTTTAAAGGACGGGCTGGCCCCAACCATGTGGATATTTTAATGCAGTTCATTAATTTTTTTTTATAAGCTAACTGATTTCCTTTCCGACATTAGCAAGAAACCGGTATTAAATGCAATTCATATTATAAACAAAACTCTCTCACTGAAACTCGTACGTCGTTCTCAGTTGATACTACATCCACGAGTTTCATTGGTGCTGAAGACGTCTATCCAAGCATAATTTTTTGATGAACTAACATTTGGTCCTTTTGAAAAGTGAACCAGATAGTGTATTCTCTACAGTATTATTGCTTTTCCTGCCCGCTGATTGGACAAGTGATGGTCTTATTGTCTCTGAGCTAGTCCTCCACTGTACCTTTCCACCGGATTGCCACAGAGTATAGCTTTATTCATTACTCCAGATCATCGTTTCCAATCATCCACTGTCCATTGGCGTCACTCTTTACACTACCTCAAGCGTCGCTTAGCATTAACTATAGAAAAACTTTCTTTATGAATAGTACCTTGACTTTTGTATCTCATTCTTATTAACTCCCGACGCACAGTCTCTCGCGTAAAAAAATATTTATTATTTTTTTCTTTACCTGGCAGGCTGTTATTCCCACCACGAGCCATTTATAAAATTACGCGAGTTGTATAGTCGTAGCCTTTCCCGACTTACCTCTGGCTTTTATGATCCTTAAACTTATTGTCTCACTTCAGAAAAATAATGGATTACACAACCAACAAAACTGACTCCTTTCATTTGTAAATCATATATTTTAAACATTTATTTTGCATTAAACTACATCATTCTGTTTCATAACAAAACCAGAACTAATCGAACAACTCAACTTTTTTCTTCATATTATTACTGCAGAGACACTAATACATTCTACTACGCGTGCAAACTCTAAGCATAAGCCCCGATCATAAACTACAAATACATATAAAATTACATTTTCTATAAGTTTAACAATACTTGGCGTTATCATTGTGCTGGCTGATCGGTTGGTAGCACTTTGGATCTTGCGAGAGGTGCCTTCCATTGATTTCTTGAAATTTTTTCACAACTATCCTCCGCAATGTTCGACAGTCACTGTCCGTCATTAAGGCCCTGGTTCAATTGTGGTTGTTCCTTCGCGTTTCCATTTCACAGTCACCAACAGTCGTCTTGGATAGTTTTGGTAGGGTTAAAATGTCCATGACGGATTAGTCAAGTTACATCCAATGACTAGTCCACGTTTGAAGTAACTGAACTCTTCTAACAAACCCATTGTGCTGTTATTGCTTCTCTACCGACAACACAATATTCACCATCTCATTTTATACACGTGAATCCACCAGTTGTGATATCTAGCGTTCAATTCCGCATTACATGAGGGTATCCGGATACTTTTGATCAGATAATTTACTTCCGGTAGCATTTCGGTTACCGGCACCGTAAATAAATAACCGCCTTGATTTCAGGTAATTTACCTTATCCTTTCATCCAATCTGTGACAGTGTGAATGTAGTTTTCTGAACTTGTGTCAATTTGCTTAGTGCCACTGCAGTGCTAGGAATTCTTCTCGTTTTGTATGTTACACCATAGTTACTGTATCTCAACTTGTTCAATAGCAACAGTTGAAAGATAGAGGTCGTTGTGACGAAGGTCAACGACTTGCGGGAGGTGGAGGCAGCTCAGCTAAATCAATACGGAGCGCTCGGGTCCAGACGACTTGTCCAGATTGTCACTACTTCTGCACAACTTTTGCACAGCGGGGAAGTCTACAAGCCCCTCGAGGTACGAATCAGCGGAGATGCTGCTAGAACATAGAACACTTCAAGAGGTTTCACTGTTCAATATAAAACTAACCGTTTACACAGCAACGTAACGTTACATTTTAGGTATCTTCCTTCGACTAAACTTACTGTGACGACTTTATTTAAAGATAAATTTATTCGAGCGGCTGTTGTTAGTTCTTTACCGATTTTAGCGCGACACAGACATTGCTGTCACCATAATAAATTATTTTTATTTACTCACCATATTTTTTTCTATCACCGTACAGTTGACAATGGCATTAAAACACGTTCGTTAACACCTGTAAAAAACAATGGCAAAATGTAATTAAGATATACGTACATGATAATAGTTTGAAACTGTTGGCTTTATGACACCTACAGAACTTTCGTCATTATAATAACATTTTTTTGGTTTCAATTGATTTACAGTTCCTGCATTGACTAAATGGGAATTTTTGGCTGAATCCCTAACGAGTAAACATAATAATTTTAATAGCTATTAGTACTATCATTTGATAACAAGGACATCCCAGCAGAATACAGATTCCAATCACAGAGAAATACAAAATTTAGTCGTTGAATGAAGAAGAGTCGGATCTTTATAATTAAATTGACTCCAAAAGGTATCACAATACCAATTGTCTTACAGAACTGATTATAGATTTGAAATGGAAACATCGTTAAAACATTGTACATCTTACCATCAAAATGAAGTAAACAAATAAAATCAGTCCTAACGTACATTTGCGTGGTATGTCTATCGCCATCATTCTAACGTTGGTGTGATGGATGACCGAACCATCCGTCGAAGTGAAACTTGTAATATACTAACAAAAGACTTTGCTGCTAACAAAACGCTACGAGAAACATCTTTCCTCTTCACTTTTGCAGTTAATTGTCTGGGCAAAGCAAAAGATGCAGCTCTAGAGCCGAAAACGTCTTAAATGCGAAATTTACTCCATGTATTCTCCTATCGTTGGTAATTTTAATAGGGAGGAGGGTACGATCTTATAGTGTTTCTAGCAGTACTTTTTCATCTACTGACTAAAGATGTAACAAAACTCTCTCCCATCTACAGTGGTTGGTGCTGCGCTAGCAGGTAGCAGTAGTAGAGATAAAAGGGACCTCCCGTAATGAGAGTGCTGCTCGCGGCTGATGAGATGGGCTACGCCGGGAATACGACTTATCACACAACTAATGGACAGCCAATCAAGAACAGCATACAAAGCGTTTTATATAAAACACGTTACAGTCGGCATATTAACATAATGGATTCCGATAAAGTAAGTTATCTTCTATTCAACAGCGTGTCATTTGACCAGAACTCTGCTTCGTATATTCTAAGTTCCCCTTTCATCAGGTACCTAATCCGGAGTTCCAAACGTATTCAAAACAACCTTTCTGGCTACTGTATCAACGTGCAAATGGTGCTGGATATGGACCCCGCCGTCATTATGTTACTTGAAGTTGACGAACTGGCTCCTACACTGATAGTTATTAGTAATCGCGAATACTACATACGTAACAAAACTACATTTTCAAGCACATTTTGAAGCTGATCATAATTTTCTGATATACTTTCGTTTGTAGGGACAACTGAATAATCCAAGTTATCAATTCTTGTTTGGTGCATCCATTTTGATTGACGAAAGGTGCAAGAAGAATTTCAGCTAGGCAACGATAGGTTAGGCTAATCGTTCCGAAATTCTTGCTGTTACGAATTTAATCCGTCAACCAGTTTTGGCGGATGTTGTTAGTCAGTCGTCACTTATAGCAGTATTTCATTACGGCCTGATTTAGTGAACAGGTTTAGTGACAAATCTGTATCGTAAAAGATTGAAATGAAAGACTGAATGGCCGTTATAACCAATTCTTGTTGGTTAGTAGTTTGAATATTTTTAGATCCGAGTTAACAAATGGGCAGCTTATGCGTTTTTCTCACTCCCAGTCGAAGCTAGTTGTTTAAGTTGATGAAGAACGGCAATAAATACCGTTGAGGACCACATGAAGGTGGGTCCTGATTTTTCTTCACACTATATCATCACCCAATATTAGATTATACAACTACTAAGCCATGGAGGTAGCAAACCATTTGTGATTTACAAGATTTAATGCATTTGAAATAATTTAATGTGTTGAAATTATAATATTTATAGGTTTTTAATTCAGAATTATTGACATTTTTATGGTTATTATATATTTTTTCATCTCTGTCGCATGTTCCATTTACTGCAAACTATGACCTAATAGCAAGGTGCCTATTTGCATTTCAAGAGATGGGCGGTTTCGTCTGGAATTTTTCGAACCCTTTAACTGTGGCAAATCTTACTTTGTGTATGTGAGAAATGTTACGATGCTCCTTAGTTCAAACTTCAGTTTGAGCTGCTGTGATGCAAGGTTTTATTTAGACCATGATAGAAGTTTAACGGGCGGTAACTTTAAACTCACTCTTGAACACTAAACTACCTTCTGTTCAGTTGATTCTCTTTATTTGTAGTGTCCTATCCAACAACTTGAGATCTATTTCAAGCGTTTTGAAAATTCAGTGTGCTGGTGAACAGGTGAGAATATTTGAGTGCAAATTTTTTTTGGAAAACTCTTTTCTGCGAAAATATTTGGCTGTTTATCTTGAAGAAACTGTAATGCAATATCAAACTGAATTAGCTGACTGTGACGCTGGTACTTTAACTTAGTTGTTCCACATACTGTAGCTGTTGGTAGTGGTAATGTTAGATGCAGTTTCGATATAGAGAGAGACTGCAATGATCGGCAAATATTCTAATAAGACTTAAGAAGCATTTTTGGTAAACCGGTGCATATATGCCACCTTAATCGAGCCTCTAATGATTGACTCCACGATCTGATTAGTTATACGTCCTTGGAAGTATATGTCCTGCGAAGAGCCGTGTTTCCGGCGCGTAACACCTTACAAAATAACCAGGTGTGTTGAAGCGGGAAGCTTATCTCTGCTGTAGAGAGAAAGCCAACACCCCTGTACGTATAAACCTTCAATTATGTGCTAATTGCTTAAAATCTTTAAAATAAAAATGAATGTATTTCTCTCCACTTCCAAATAGTCCATTTTTTTATTCGAGACTAACGGCAATTAATAAATAATTAGAAGCTATGAAATTTACTGCCAAAAATGAAAGTAAATCTACCTTGGTCACTGAGAAGGAACAATTCAGGACTGCGCTGCTGTGATTTCGGGAAACCTTGAAGAAACAAATTCTGGATGGTAAGATCCCTAGTCGAATGCTGGTCCTTCCACATGTTGTAACCACGCTCATATTCCAAGCTCTAGTTAACTTAATAACACGAGACTTGATTGAAATGTAAAATCCTAATTTCTGTTTATGTGGTGTTAATAGTGCATATTCATCTAAACATAAATTAATCCCAATCAAGAGATGTAATTTGTTATCTTTCACAAATTTTTAATACTTGTGAGATTGTACAGGGTGGTCAGAAATTCACTCATCAGCGGGTAAGGGCAGGGTTCGGGACGTTGCACTAGCGAAATAAATACAAAAAAAATCTAGTAAAAGTCGTACCGTTTTTGAGTTATACGCAGCTAAAGTTGACCAATTAGAGCGCTGTGCGGGCGAATTCAAACAGCCTTCCACAGGCGGTGTTGCCAAGCGTACTCGAGGCATGGGACCGCCAAAGAAAACGAAAAGAAAATCTTTATTCGGAAGTGGGGATCGAACCCGCAACTTTCAGATTGAGAGTTTGCCGTCTTACCGACTACGCTGCCAAGGCACTAGAATTTCTTTCTTTTTAGAAGCCACTAGGGCGGATTGTTTATTCGTAATCGGAATTGATCGGTAATCCGCGACATTTTTCGGGAAGTCGGTGGTGGGGCTAAAGGTTTTTTTTATGGGAATTGTTTTTTAATTAGTTGATCTGCTTGTTAGATCAATCTTTAATTTTTGTACAAAAATCGTTTAGTTACTGGCACGAAAAAAAAAAATCTGCAAACTTAATTTATTCGTTGTAAAGAAGCTTCTTTTATTCCATGTAATCGTATTTCACTAGATTTCAATCACAACATTTTTATTGATTAACGTGAACATCCTTGCTACTATTTTGCAACAATAAACTTTTGGAAAAAAGAACAATAAACCCATTCTATCGTTTGTAACGTAACTTTCTCTGCTGCAAAAAGTCTATTCGTAGGGGCTAGAGTGCTAGCTCCACGTGCCGAAGGCCGCCGGTTCGAATCCGGCCGTGGGCATGGATGTTAAGTGTTGTATGTCTGTGTGAATGTCCTGTCCGTCCTGTGGCGTCCATACATTGGAAAAAATTCACATTGAGCTGGCTGTATGGCCTCCGTTGCCGAATGCCATTAAAAAAAAAAAAAAAAAAAAAAAAAAAAAAAAAAAAAAAAAAAAAAAAAAAGTCCGTTCTTATTCAAACAAGTTGTAAACATTTTGGTAACGTGTATCCACCTGCTAACGCGCGGCAAGCTGCTAAAGGTAAACAAGCTGTTACTCATTGAAAGCCCTTTTGTCACTGATACAAAACAAAATTACTGTACAGTAGTTTCATTTCCAACTTGACGTTATCAGTCGCAACATTGAAAGCCAACACGGATTTACTTACAATAAGCGTCAACCCGCGACAGTAACCGTAAAATAAATAATCTCTGAAAAATCTTGTTTTTAGTAAAAATGTATACCAATAAATAACAAAAAAAAAAATACGGTCCCTTACATTTTACAGCAACTGCTCAAAATGTCCTCCCTCAACTGCAATACCGGCACGACAACGCTGAGTTACTGAATTTGAGAGTCTTCCAAAATTTCGTCCGGCGTCGGGCCTGTGGACAACAATACTTCCCGTCTCCCTGAACCTTCTGTCAACCAATACAAAAGTGTTGGCCGATGGAATCACACAGTTAGGAAACCGAGTCGTGTTCGACTGCGAGACTTTTTCTGGCATGGTCCTTTAGCCCCACCACCGACTTCCCGAAAAATGTCGCGGATTACCGATCAATTCCGATTACGAACAAACAGTACGCCCTAGTGGCTTCTAAAAAGAAGGAAATTCTAGTGCCTTGGCAGGGTAGTCGGTAAGTCGGTAAACTCTCAATCTGAAAGTTGCGGGTTCGATCCCCATTTCCGAATAAAGTTTTTCTTTTCGTTTTCTTTGGCGGTCCCATGCCTCGAGTTCGCTTGGCAACACCGCCTGTGGAAGGCTGTTTGAATTCGCCCGCGCAGCGCTCTTATTGGCCAACTTTAGCTGCGTATAACTCATAAACGGTACGACTTTTACTAGATTTTTTTGTATTTATTTCGTTAGTGCAACGTCCCGAACACTACCCTTACCCGCCGATGAGTGAATTTCTGACCACCCTGTATATTAAGTTTCATCGATAACCACAAATCAAGATCGCGCAAACAATGCTCAATTGTGTTTGTGTCATTATGGTATATGCACTGTTCATATCATAACCATAACCACTACAATAAGTATTCGTTATTGATCCATACAAAAAAAAGGAAATATTTGAGTTGATTGCATGTTCTATAACTGATATCAGATTGCAGTTATGCAGAAAACATGTGAATTTACGTTAGTTCCGCTTGTTTCCAGTTTATTAAAACATAGACCAATCATGTTACAAGTTATTCAACGAAATGAAGATTGATAAACAATTACTGTGACAGTTATAATCAATATAAAAACAACACTAGATTTAAAATTATTAACGTTCATACCTGTTTCTGGTTGATGGCAATGTATCATTTTAGCAGCTGAATGTTAGCTTTCCTGCAGATGTATTCATTCATGTTGTTTCCCTGCATTTAACACAACACATCGCCCACCTGCAACTACACAGTCTTTCATTCCTAAGCAGAAAATACAGAAAATCTCTGGAAGCTGTAATTCCTAAAACTTGGTAATTGTTTGTAATTATCTCTCGCGAACGCCATAAACGAGAGAAATTAAGATAATTAACCTTGATACGTCCAAATGGGAAAGCTGTGAATTCGAATTTTCATTTCGGAAATTAAATGCGTGAACTCGTTTCCTAATTACTGAATTTTATCAAGATGGTCTCGTACAGGATTGAAAATATCAATTTTGTTTTATTTGTGATACTGGTCGGTCCTGTTCCTCAAAACCAATTAAATAAACAGAAGTATAATGGTGAAGTATATGAACTGGAATTAAGGATAAGTTTACTCCAACAAAGCCTGATATGAATAACTATGCTGGAAACTGCCTCGGTTTTAAAGACATAACGTCAGGAATTAGTTACAACACCTCTTAGGAATCTAGCAATCCCAAAGAATTTCGAGAAAAAAATTGATGAGCTTCACGTTGAAGCTTGTCGCGATGAATTTTAATTAATTTCAGTTTATCAAAGTTAAGACAAAATTAATAAAACAATAAAGCCACTCAAGGCTTTTCTGTAATATTTTTTGTTCCTATTTTTATTTACTATCATCTTAAATCTCACAGTGGTAAATATCTTTTTGTGTAGATCACATACTCAGTCATCAGGTTGAAGTAAACTATTATGAATTAGGTACAACTCTAGCGATTTCGCAACATGTCTTCCAAATACAATTGGTGAAATGATAAATATCGTAATAATTCCGTCAAGTTGACGTTTTATAATCGTTCTTAACTATATTAGTCTATAACTCAGTTCATGGATAATCAATCTAGATTAATAATTCAAATCTGGCGAAAGAGTGGTAACACTCGGGCATGGCATTCGGTTCGAATCCTCGAACGGCCATCCAGATTTGGGTTTCCGATGATTTACCAAAATGACTCCAGTCGTATGCCGGGATAGTTCCTCCAAATATTCCATTACCGGAGCCTTTTACCCAGCTTTCTTCCGCCTCTAATGACCTCGACGGCTATGAGGCATTAAGCAAACAAATTAAAACATTAATAAAATCGTGATCAACTAGATTTTCTTTCCCTTAAGTTATGCACTCTTTACTTTGCTTCTTCTTTAGATCAGGGAGCGTCCATAAACCACGTAGCTCCGTTTTGGCCTCTTGTGAACCCCCCCCTCCCCCCACGTCCCCACGTAGCCCGACGTGGCATTTTCATCTACCCCCCCCCCCCCCTCCGTAGCACGTAGCTTTTTTACCTATTGATTCCAGAAGACATTTTGTATTTTTTTTCTCTTGCCAGACTATCATAAATTACATACGGATATAATTTTAAATTACGGAAATAAATATTTACATGCTGTTGTGTGTTCTTTACCTCATTTTAACTGTGACAAATAATATTCCAACAAACTACTCCCCCTCCCATAGACTGAGCACGTAGTTTATGGACGCTCCCTCTGTGTGTTAGTGCCTACATGGTGACAATGTTTAGCATCATTGAATTTTATTAAAATATTGTTGACCCATCATTTTCTCCAAGATGAACGCTTAATATTGAGAATGTATCGTGCCACTGACTGAATCTTCATCGTTACCATAAGCAGTGATGAAAGAGAGCGGGAATATCTAGTACACTTTCAATTTATCATCACAATTAGAAAGTAGAAAAAAATGATAGTTGTAAGCTAGCACTTAAATGCCTTAGTATTTGTAGTATATAGCATATAATCATGTTACACAAAAAAGGTTCATGTATTCTGGTTTACTTATACAGGTACATAATTTGACTACATTACTGATACTACATATCTACTCATTACTTCTCGTTAGTAAAAGTTTCCTCTTCAAACGAGAAACAAATGGTGGTCGGTAACATTTAAAGTAAACTTCTTATTTTATTATTTGTTTTATATTTGGAAGATTATTTAGATTAAAATAATTAAATAATGTTATAATTTTTGTTAGAAATACAGGAATGTAATTTTTCCCAAAATGTACGAAAATGTACCATACAAAACAAATACTTAATAACAAAAAAAAGTAAACATTTCCTACAATTACCTTATCCTATATGTTACTATTTAAAAATAATTCATTCAAGGTAACCTGTTTCATGATGTGAGGTTGTGATTCAAACGATGTTGGTTGTATCCATATCGAGGAGGTCATTCCTAATTCCTATCCAACGATACAGAATTTATATGAGCTAAAGTTTTCACAACAGTCTGCTAATGTTCAAATGAGATTTTTTGAAAAATCTATAAATGAGATAACAGTTCATTAATTTGTACGTAAAAGTTTTAAAATCATTACATTCCTTCACGATAACTTAGCCTCTTAATTACGATAATCAATTAATTTGGAAGTAGCATCATTTTTCCAACACACTTACTTTTGCATTATATAAATTTCTACTTTACCTCTTTTCAGTGGTTGCGTTAATTTGTTCCTCATATCTCTCAACAATTTCTTCCAGTCTCTGACTACCTTACCTACAGTGGAAAAATCCTTTCTCACCTAATCCTATTATACAATAATATGTCAGAAATAAGACAACCTCACTTTCTATTGTAAACCACCTACACCGTCATTCATTACCTCTTAAACTGAAAGCACAGCTGAAACCAATACAATTAGTATACGGAACCTTCAAACTTTAAAATCACTTTTACTTTAGAGTACCTGTTTAACAAGATTCCCTGTTGATTGGGTATAGTTTTCAGCTTTCTCTTCTCTTCCGTTTCTCTCTGTCAGGACGTTCTCCGTCGGCCTGAAGAACTATCATTACTAGTTACGAGAACGGATGACCTCCCTGTGAACATCTCATAAGAGTCTTCACTGTAACATTTGTGAATGATGGATGGGAGACAGGCAGGTGAACCTCTTTCTCCCTGTATCCTACGTTTAAAATTTGTTTTCCCTTCCTTGCAATGACTGTAATAAATTTTAAATGCAATTGAGCTTGCCTTTACTGAACATTATATTATATTTTACCAGAAACGGAATTTATGCAGCATTTATACTTATTTTTGTTCTGTAAAAATTAAATAATGATTAAATTAGGTCAGTTATTATATTTAATATAATGTTTTTGTCTTTATTAAGTTCATAATCTGCCCATACTTCAGACGAAACAAGTTTGTTTAGAAATGTGTTTGCAAAGAAGCATATAATGCTGGTGATAAATGCATTTCTTAAGATCAATTCACTTGTGGTAAAAAAAGAAGGCGAATAGAAAAACTTATTTAATTGAAAAAGAGACAACTGTAGATTTTTTCCTCTTGGCAGCATTTCTTTTGAGAGAAGTGCGAACTGTTGGTATCAGAAAAGAGAAATGCGCTCCTGTGCTCCATGATTTATTGCTGGCACGTCTGCTTTCCGCTACTCGCTTTGCTTGAGCGCGCTGGAAGAACACATCTTGTTGATTCAGTCAGCAGGAATTTGATGTCCTCTTCTAATGACCATTCCTATCACAGTATTTTGGAAAACATCATGAGATTTCGTATTGCCATCGCATTTGTCGCCTCTATATTGATAAATTAATTTCTTGTTTGTCGTAGATGTTTAACATTCAATAACTTACAAGTTGGTATACCTTAAAACAGCTCTATTCTACAGTGACTTTCTCAGACGTTTATTTTTATTTTTTAACTGCTAACGTCTCTTAACAGCGAGGTCTTTAGAGACGGGAAAGGGTGGGGGGGGGGGGGAAGGAATTCGGCCATGGCCTTTTTAAGGAAGCATCCCGGCATTTGCCTGGAGTGATTTGGGAAACCATTGAAAACCCAAATCTGGATGCCCGGATGGGGATTCGAACCGCCGTCCTCCCGAATGCGAGGCCAGATCGCTAACCGTTACACCACCACGCTCGGTCCACACGTTTAAGAGCCACTGAATGGCACGTGGCGTTACTAGTAGTATGAAAGCATGTAACATTTTTAATGTTTTTTGACGGAAATAATCATACAGGTAGACACAGTTTCCTTTCCTATGAATACCTAAGATCATCAACATTTTAGAAAACCTACCTTTTTTTTTAAGTAATTAAGAAAGAAAGCCACAAGTTGTGTACAAAAAGACGATTGCATTCTGTTAAATTAATTTTTAACTGTGATTGTAATTGTATATGAATAAATAGTTTTGGTTGATAAATTGCATTTATTTCTGGTTTTAACATATTCACCAATTAAAAGAGACATCAAGTTTGTCGGTCTCCGATCTGCTTAACTCTCGATACGTCTATTGCTAATGCCGTCTTCCAACTACTACAATTGCTACTGTATATTTAGCGTTACCTCTTCCTCGCTGTGACTACATTCCTATTCTAGCTGATTTCTCTGCGCTGTGTCCGCCTCCTCACAACTCGGGAGCTTGTTTTGACTACTTCTAATCACCGACCGGATGAACGCCAATAGTTTATCTCCGCCCTACGCCGCACTCAATACGTTACGGCTAGACAAATACTTAAACAATACATTTATATTGAAATGCGTTTCCTTACCTCCTCCTCCAAGTTGTCATTACATGAAATAGGGAATTTAATTTTAAATAAATTAAAATTGAAAGTACAACCTCCTCAAAATTATTTTTCTCGCCGAAAAGAGTTGTAATATAGAGATCTATGGCGTACATCATAGTCGAAAAGGCACTGGACATCATTTTTAACAGTACATAAAATTTAGTTGTTTTTCACCAAAAAAAACTTAAATATTACTATAATTACAGATAAGAAATCTTTCTCCAAACGTAAACAACAAAATCAACCGGAGTTTAAAGTCCAAAATCTTTGGAAAACAAATTTCCTTCACAATAAACAAATATATTCACTTTTCTAGGTTATTCAATAACAGAACATAATACTACTTTTTTTTTACTATGTATATAAGTAAAATCACAAAAGAAACCCGAACAATCCACTGAAAAATCCACCTCTAGCTGTCGTAACATTAGTGTCCAGTTTTTCACCTTAATAAACGTTTTTTATTTCAATTTTAGTTCTTGTTCACATAATGTCATTCAAAATTCCGATTAAGTCTTAGAATCCTGAACTGTGACACTAATTCTCATTAAATAACTATCCTCCAATTAATTACTAGAAGCTAATACATGTACGTCATTTTTAAAATGACAAGAGGTTCATTCCACGTGAATTAAAAACAATTTTAAAACAAAATTTACCACGCAATCTCCGATTTTCATGAAATTTGGCAAAGGAGTAGTAGTCATAAAGACTTCGAATAATACCAAATTATGTCTAAATATATCAACTCGTTTATGAATTAAAGCTATGAAAATTTTCAATTTTTTTTCAAAAAGTTGCAAACGAACATTTTTTATTTGATCTATGAACTTTCCTCATTTAATTAGAGAGCTGGAAGAGATGTCACGTTACAACATTTTTCATGTCCTTCCTTGTGGTACTACATACTTTATGAAACCACAAAAAAAAAGTAATGTCACAATCCAAAAAAGTTTATTGATTTAAAATTATTCAAGAATAATATATTTCAAAATTAATTAATTAGTATAGTTGTAAATAATCAGAAAAATATAAATTTGAGTTGATTATGGGTTCACAATAATTTAAAACTGAAGCATGTTTTTAATTAATTTCCCGTATTCAGCTGAATAATACAATAATACTAATATTTATACACGAGGAAAACAAATATTAACAGTAACTTGAAGAAGGAGTACAGAAATCTGTCTAATGTGCAAATCTTTGTTGAGGAGTAGGACGTGTTTGTCATTTCATATCTGTAAAAGCCACAATCGATTTGCAAGTAGAACATAACTTCTTCAAATGGGAGTCATAGGATATCCAAGCCACCAGTTTCCTTTATAGACAAGCGGTGCTGTAGCCTGACATGTCTTCTATTTTATCTGGAGATTTTGACACTAACTTTTTCCAGCCCTATAAATCATCTGAAAAGTTTTTCAGTAATAGCACTGAAATAATTTTGGAAATGAACGAATGGTGTTGCTGTATTCTTTGCATAGTCAATGCTTCGTCAAAGCGACTTTTCAAGAACAAATCTGATTCAGCATATTCCCCTGGGTTTGTAGAGGTAAAGTCTACGTTGGTATTGTTTTCTAGTGCCCACTAAAAAAGTTGTCGTTCGTTTTGCTGTTTACAAGTTTCCAAATATATATATATCCTTACTGACACAGAAATTTCAAAAACTTGCAATTAATATTTTATTATTTTCCTGATGGGTTTACCACCAAATACAATAACTAAAAAACTTTTTGAACCTCTTCCTTCATGAGAAACATTTCAAAGTGATAGGAGAGTTGCACTTTTCGACTACAGCTCATGGGATAGTCTCTTGTGACGGAGCAGCTTTCGCTAGTTTACAAAAACCCTATGAAGATCAGATTCAAACCTTACCGTAAATTTGTGAGTGGTCAGTAGAAAACATCACCAAGGAAGACTTTGCCTACTCAACATAAGAGAAAATCGTTGAATCGTATTTGTTCTTAAAAATCACTTACATGAACGTACACATTGAAATTAACCAACGATAAAATTGCATCATTGGTACGAACTCACTATCAGTTTACCTTCAAAATTTGAATTCATGTTTCTTCACTAAGTAATGCATTGTCTGGATGAAATGCAGTACTTAGAGTCATATGCTCTCTCTGACCAATGGGCAAGAAGTTAAATTTAAAGTAATTTTGTTTCTAGACGTTCAGTCATCCAAACTGCCCCTTTGTTTGAAGGGAATTGTGACGCCGTTTGTTTACTTGCGATCACTCTAGTGATTAATTTAAAACATGTAATTCGCTAAGTGGCGGGATAATTCATGAGTTCACGAGAAAATAGTTTTAACGATTAATCGATCTGAAACCGTTTGGCTTTATAAAGGACTTCCACCGGTCGTTTCTGCATTTACAACTGAGCTTGTTCGTTGTGCAAAATATAATACTTACTGGTAGAAGATGGATACTTGGCGGAGTGAAATAAACTAATAAATATCAGAAATTAGGTTTGCCGCATATTCTGCCTCCTTACTGTTTCGCAAAATGGAATCAGAACCATGGAGCGTTTGCAGCGCATTCCACATATGCAAAAAAAGCTATGGAGAACTTGCATGTCAGGTTAATAGCTTGTAAAAGTTTAAGGTCGAACAGGGATTGAAAACGTTGGTTTTCAGATAACTCATCCTTACTTGCAGTATGCTTAAGTCGTGGCAGAAAAATTGTCATCTTGTATTTTGTTGCACAACGCATACAGAGTATTGTATAACGGAACGAACCGTTTGCGTGCGCAGCTGCAGAGTCCCCAGCGCGGTGTAAATCATTACACGCTGTTAAGTGCTCATGTCTGTACAGTCCTTGACATCTTTCAGTGTTTCAGGAGGCAGCGACACTTTGAAGCATGCGGTATGGAGTTGGTTATGTTGACGCGAGACTCGCCCGCGCTCTTCGGACCATGTCGGAACGAGCGATCAATACGCACATAGATCCTTCCGCGCTGCTCATTACCATCCGGCTGCCATGATGACTTTACGGCTTCTCCAGAAGCCTGAGAAACGTATTAACATGAGAGAGAGAGCCGCAGGAGGCGCATACAGGACAGCTAATTACGCCCACTGGACGCTTAGTGGCTGCTGTATTACATGAGTCCGTTGTAGCCAGACCGGTCGTGTAGATAAATCCCCAGAAATTTTTTCGATGTGAGGTCATTTTACCGCTGAAGATTTTTCGTATAAATTCTACCCAAACGACAATGAACTAGCTTTTATTTCGTATCTAATTTTTTTTCTGGCTTTATACCTCGTCGACGTCTAGGTCACTAGAGGCGGGAAGGAATACGGGCAAGGAACTCCATCCACACCGAATGCTTAAGCTTAAGTGTCATTATGCAGCTACTACATCAGCAAACCACGTTACTGATGGAAGTCAAAACAAATTACGCCAACACATCGGGAACGACACGCCCGAAAATGCCACACAACGTAAGGACAACCAATTATTCATATGGAAGGAGATGCGGGCCCGCCTGCAAGAACTTCCTCACACTCTGGCGGCAATGCTGCCCCAGAGGATTTAGTGTCCTGGGGGCTAAGGAACGAAAAGGAATTCGGCTATGACCTTTTGAAGGAACCATCCTGGCAATCTTGATTGGGGAAAGCATAGATTACCCAAATCTGGATAATCGGACGGGGATTCGAACCCTCGTCCTCCCGAAAGCGAGGTCGCTTCTAAAAACAACTGGCGTTGGTTGCGTTCGATTTTCCTACTTTTTAAGACCTTGAACGAATTTGTTAAGGCACAACTGAGAGTCTACAACGTGAGATGGGCATAATTTTTATCTAATCCTCAAGCGCAACCCATTTATAAACGATAGGAATTGAGTTTACTTATACATGAAAACTACCATATACTTACTACTAAGGCTAAGAAAAAAAAATATGTTAGGAAGAAGTGCACCATTACTTCTTACAACGAGTCTACTAAAACAACATTATTGTTTCAATTTTTTTCTCTTTTATATAGGCGACACTATTTCAGTACAACTGTTTCAACACAATATATAGATTCCATAAGGCTACAATAATATGTCCAAAACAATTTAACTAGTTCAGCAACTCAGAAAACAAGATATATCTTCTTTTTATTAACCAAATTAGGCGGCACTTGATTGCAATCGTACGCCGGGAAAGCCAACGTTCTTAAAACAAGAAACAGAAATATGTGCGTGCGATGAAGTGAGTATTAGTTTTATTTTATCCATGATGGATTGGTGGAACTTCCGCGACTGTGATGTCAAATATGGGTTGTAAAAAAATACAGCAACCAGTCACACTATGATGTTGTTTATTAAACCATTACCGGTTTCGAGCTATACCTGCTCATCTTCAGATGGTTTGTAAATTTTACATCAACAAATGCAATATACATGATGCAAAATGACAACCATACATTCCTGTATATTGCATTTGTTGATGTAAAGCATTTACAAACCATCTGAAGATGAGCAGGTATAGCTCGAAACCGGTAATGGTTTAATAAACAACATCATAGTGTGACTGGTTGCTGTTTTTTTACAACCCATATATGAGTATTAGTTTTTCTGATTATACAGATCGAGTAATTAAGTCCCAATGTTAAATGAGGTATTTCTAATTTTGTAAAAATGCTACGAATCCGCCCCCGCTTTGCCAGGACCTACAGCAATTGGTGATTTATTTCAATTAATAATCGATATATAAATTCATTAAAAATATGCATAATGATGAAACAAACTAAGTGAGCAAGAAAATGACCTTGGCTGTCAGATTCTAATCTGAGTCTTCTTATGGTTTTACATATCGTCTACATCGAGGGGATTAGAGACGGGGAAGCAATGTGGGCAAGGAATAGAAAGGAATTTTGCCATGGCCTTTTGGAGGCACCTTAACGGTATTGATATGGAGTTATTTCAGAAAGCCATGGAAAACCGGATGAGGATTCGAAACTGCGCCTTCCTAAATGCGAGGCTGGAACGTTACCGCTCACCCACCATGCTCAGTACTAATTTGAGTGAGGGTTCCTGTTTCTTTAAATCGAACGTGCTGTGATGTTATATTACAGGCATTACTTATGATAATACTGAATCTGTCAACGCAGAGACTGCGCGCTACAAGATTCGCTTGTCCCAGCCCAGTCTGATTGTTGCATTCGTCTTGTATTGTTCTCACTATGCTGTTACTAATCCGATGAAGTTAACGAAACACAGCTGTCAGTCTAATAATACTTGTAGCAGGGTGAATAGTCGCCAACACCGAAAGATACGGTTTACAACCATTTACATAAATTTCTTTCTTAAGCGGCCAATCCTATACCGTCGGCTTGGCGTTTAGACAGCATGCGATATAGATATTTTTTTCGTTTGATGTTAGCGAAATATATCATCTGGATGATTTGAGTCGGACACATGATCAGAGCTTAAGCAAGGCTGTAGTTAAGAACAAGGAAGTACTTTTCGAGGATTGAAGGATGGATTCCGAGTCTACGCTCCCCTCTCTTGCTGTGGCTGCCAAAATTTAACAACAGAATATGAAAATATCTATGATTTATACTAAGCTACTGATTGTGATAATATTCTTTAACTGTGTACAAACCGACCCTTGTAACGTAGGGTCTAGCGAGGTGGCCTCGCGTTACAAGGGTCGCGTGTTCGAGTCCGGCCGAGGGCATGGGTGGTTTTAATCTGTCCTGTACTGCCCATACTGCTAACAAGCTAATTAAAGAAATAACTAAATTCCTCAAAATGCAGTGCACCTTAAAGTTGTTTTTGTGGGTTTTATTATGCACTTGTGACTTAATTTTCGAGTAATAATGAGCTCAGTTCTACAAGAGGTTTGCATTTTTTTAATTTTTTTTTGTTTTTTTTTTTAAGTACCGAAATAGCACTGAACTTTCAGAAACCGGCACAAAGCGAAAGATTCTTGTAAAACCCAGGGTACTGTCTCACTGCTTGCTTATCATATCTCACTATACCGAAATCGATGTTAATTAATACCCGGCTGAAGTAAGATCATTATCATCTTCACCTCAAAAACGCTGCCGGCGCTCTGCCTCGCATTCGGGAGGACGCGGGTTCGAATCTCGGTTAGGTCATCCGTCATCCTGATTTGGGTTTTCCATGGTTTCCCCAAATCTCTTCATGCGAATGCCAGGATAGTTCTTTCAAAAGGTCATTGCCGAATTCTTTCCCGTTTCTTGCCCCATTTTTTCCCACTTATAATGTTAACTAGGCGTAAAGCCACAAGGAAAAAATAAATCTTATATATATATAAAAATAGACGTGTTTTTTCCTATATTTCACTTTTCAGCCACCACTACCTAGCACTGATGTTTGTGGGTGGAAGTAGCATGGAGTTTCCTGTCGTGCACAACGTTGGCCGAATGCCGATAGCTGTGGGGATGTGGGAGATATAATGATTAAAGTTGGTCAGTGCAGGGCGTTTTCATATTTCGACCAAAAATTCGTATCTCCGTATACTTCTCTTTCCTGCCACAACTACATAACATAGACCTTTGGTGTTTGTGTGTGGTAGTAGAATCGTCTTTCCTGTCGTGCACTATGGTTGTTAGATGTCTGTAGCTATGGGGATGTGGGAGATATGGGGGTTGAAAGTGGTCGACCTGTGGCAATTTCATACTTCTTCCAAAGACAAAAGTGTCATGGTGTATCACTTTTCAGCGAAAACTATAGATTACAGATAACTGGCGTTTGTGAGTAATAGTAGCACAGAGTCACCTTTCGATCACAACAGCGGCCGAATTTCAGAAACTGTGGTACTGTGGTAGATATGGTGGTTGTAAGTGGCCGACCAAGGATATTTTCGTATTTCCACCGTCTCCGCATTTGTCACTTTTCTGCAACAACTACATAGCATAGAGCATTGGTGTTTGTGTTTGATAGTAGAATCGTATCTTATGTAGTGCACTATGGTTGTTAGATGTCGGTAGCTGTGGGGATGTGGGAGATATGGGTGTTGAAAGTGGTCGACCTGTGGCAATTTCATACTTCTGCCAAATACAAAAGTGTCATGGTGTATCACTTTTCAGCGAAAACTATAGATCACAGATAACTGGCGTTTGTGTGTAGTAGTAGCACGGAGTCACCTTTCGATCACAACAGCGGCCGAATTTCAGAAACTGTGGTACTGTGATAGATATGGTGGTTGTAAGTGGCCGACCAAGGATATTTTCGTATTTCCACTGTCTCCGCATATGTCACTTTTCTGCCACAACTACATAGCATAGAGCATTGGTGTTTGTGTTTGGTAATAGAAACGTATCTCATGTAGTGCACTATGGTTGTTAGATGTCGGTAGCTATGGGGGTGTGGGAGAAATGGGGGTTGAAAGTGGTCGACCTGTGGCAATTTCATACTTCTGCCAAAGACAAAAGTGTCATGGTGTATCACTTTTCAGCGAAAACAATAGAACACAGATAACTGGCGTTTGTGTGTAGTAGTAGCACAGAGACACCTTTCGATCACAACAGCGGCCAAATTTCAGAAACTGTGGTACTGTGGTAGATATGGTGGTTGTAAGTGGCCGACCAAGGATATTTTCGTATTTCCACTGTCTCCGCATATGTCACTTTTCTGCCACAACTACATTGCATAGAGCATTGGTGTTTGTGTTTGGTAGTTGAATTGTATCTCATGTAGTGCACTATGGTTGTTAGATGTCGATAGCTAAGGGGGTGTGGGAGATATGGGGGTTGAAAGTGATCGACCTGTGGCAATTTCATACTTCTGCCAAAGACAAAAGTGTCATGGTGTATCACATTTCAGCGAAAACTATAGATCACAGATAACTGGCGTTTGTGTGTAGTAGTAGCACAGAGTCACCTTTCGATCACAACAGCGGCCGAATTTCAGAAACTGTGGTAGATATGGTGGTTGTAAGTGGCCGACCAAGGATATTTTCGTATTTCCACTGTCTCCGCATATGTCACTTTTCTGCCACAACTACATAGCATAGAGCATTGGTGTTTGTGTTTGGTAGTTGAATCGTATCTCATGTAGTGCACTATGGTTGTTAGATGTCGGTAGCTATGGGGGTGTGGGAGATATGGGGGTTGAAAGTGATCGACATGTGGCAATTTCATACTTCTGCCAAAGACAAAAGTGTCATGGTGTATCACTTTTCAGCGAAAACTATAGATCACAGATAACTGGCGTTTGTGTGTAGTAGTAGCACAGAGTCACCTTTCGATCACAACAGCGGCCGAATTTCAGAAACTGTGTTACCGTGGTAGATATGGTGGTTGTAAGTGCCGACCAAGGATATTTTCGTATTTCCACTGTCTCCGCATATGTCACGTTTCTGCCACAACTACATACCATAGAGCATTGCTGTTTGTGTTTGGTAGTAGAATCGTATCTCATGTAGTGCACTACGGTTGTTAGATGTCTGTAGCTATGGGGGTGTGGAAGATATGGGGGATGAAAATGGTCGACCTGCGGCAATTTCATATTTCTGTCAAAGACGCATGTGTCACGGTGAATCACTTTTAAGTGAAAACTATCAATCGCAGATCACTGGCGTTTGTGTGTGGTAGTAACACAGAGTCTCCCATCGATCACAACGTTGGCCGAAATTCGGTAACTGTGGGAGTGTGTGAGATATGGTGCTTGAAATTGGTCGATCATGAATATTTTCGTATTTCATCCAAAGACTTGTGTGTATCCGTAAATTTTACTTTGCTGCCGGAACTACATAGCGCAGAAGACTGGTATTTGTGTGTGGTAATAGTATCGAGTCTCCCATTGTGCACTATGGTGGTTAGTTGTCTATAGCTGTCCATATGAATTCTTTACAATCACGAACGAAGTCGTGGGTACCAGCTAGTTAATAAAAAAATTAAAACATAAAACACCGAGTTTTTATTATTTGTACCAACGTCTGAAGCACTGAAGAAATCACTAACTATGATACCTGCTTACTGTTAGCTTTTCAGGTCCTATTAGTGATAACAGTTAGCCACTTTCCAAGGTAGCAGGTCTGTATACTATTTTTTGTTCTACAAATATCGAGCGTGGTAATGCTCTGGTCTTGCATTCGGGAGGTCGCGCATGCGAATCCCTGTCCGGCTTTCCAGATTTGGTTTTCCATGGTTTCCTCAAATCTCTCCAGGCAAATGCCGGGATGGTTCCTTTAAAAAGGCCATGGCCGAATACCTTCCTATGTTCAATGTCCTTTCCCGCCTCTAGTGACCTCATCGTCGACTAGGCGTAAAGCCATAAACAAAAAGTAGTTTTGTAAATAACAGGAAGTGAAAATAAACCAAGTCAAAAAACTAAAGCACGGCATCCATTCTGTTTTCTATACCATTTCCACTTATTTGTTTCCATAACATAATGAATTCTAGCCTAATAGTCCTTACATTTTTTTTAAAAAAAAATCTGTTAAATAAATGAAAGTTTTCTTGTCACCTTACCAGAAAACACTGATCCTCTCAAACAGTAACACAGCGAACACTTAGATGATATCTGATATGTTGTCCTAAAATAAATTCTCCCTCCGAAGTTCCGATGTGATGAAGGGAGGGACTTACACTAATTTTACATTCATACTATAGGTACTCATTTCGAAAACTTTTAAATTTAAAATGCAAATAAAAAGAAACTTCGCAGTAAAAAGCTAGTCTAAAATTTCACTGAATCCGTCGTTTTTTATATGGCACACAGCAGCAGTGTGGATCATGGGCAAGACCTAAATTTTGTGTGGGCGAGATAATTTTTGCGAGGCCCCCTGGTGGCTCAAGAAGATGGAATTTTAAAAGAATTTTTTTTCAAACTCTCAAATTTTTATTCATAAATGCAATCGTCTTTACTGCAACTAACATTATTAAGTAATAACTAAGTGTAAAGAATTAAACAAAAAATTCCCCGCTTTTAGCCTTACTGAACTACAAAATTATTATGTCATAATCCAGCTTAGATGCTATATCAGCTTCAATTGATAAAACTGTTAAAGTATTTGCTGTCCCATTGTACTTCGTAAACAATTTTTTATTAATTTTATTTTTGAAAACCTCCTTTCAGCGAAAAATTTACTTACTGATATTGTTCAAACAATTCGAATGACAATATAAATATTTGGGTAAATTTCTTTTTAAGTTATTTTCTGTTATGTTTTGGAACAACTGCGTGACATCTTTAAAAAATTTGGTATCATTGTTTGTTATTCTTCATATAATTCGTAAGTTTGGAAATTATTGCTCTCATCAACTCGTAGGCCTCTGTGCATATTATGGCAGTTTTTGGAATATTTTTTAACCTTCTCAGATCATAAAGAAAATCGGAATTTTCAAAGACATAAATCATGAATCCAGATTGTTCACTATGGAACCAATCATGGTTTTAAAAAATCTTTTTCGTATTGGCCTTTGGAAGTCTTTTTAGGTTTATCAAACGTCCTTTAGTTTTTTGGCTAGCCTTTTATGTTTAAAGTTTTTGGTAGATCATAACTACTTTTTTCAATAAATTGACGAGCATCAGATAAGCATTGTTCGAGCCCAGATTGTCAATACTGTTTGACCCACTCATAAAATTTACTCAAATGTTTGTACAGTTGCAGTGGTGTCATTTTATCATTTAATTTACTGAGCAACTGCGGAAAAATGGCGTACAACAAAACTGCATTGTTAAATTATAAACTGATCAATTCGGTTAAAACATAATCAGTAATCACGAAGTGTGTGTGAGTTTTCCGTGAGATATTTTAAGCTTTCAAAGCATTCAAAAAGTCCTCAAAATGAAATATACGGCTTTCACTGCCTCAATCATTCTTTCTCGCCTTGTGTTCATTAAATGTTTTAATTTGACTCTGATTAATTTCCGAGTTTGCTGGATACTGAAAACAACAAATCAATTTTCTGACTAAAACCAAAAAACTGTTTTTGCTGCCTCAGAAGAATTAACTGTGTCTACCATCAAATTCCTACTGTGAAATCCGCTTGGCGTAAAAAATATCCTGGGATTAATATTTAACACTCGAGTTTTAACCCCACTATTTATGCTTACCATATTTGCACCACTTTCGCAACCATGGCCACGACAGTTTTGAATATCTAATCCATTTTTATTTTTTTTAGCTCTTCCAGGGTTGCTTTAGTTAGATACTCTCAAGTCGTCTCAAAGACGATAAGAAATCCAACAAAGTTTTCTTCTGTTGTTCATAAAGTTGCCAGGTGTCCCGATTTGTGCGTGTCGTCCCGATTTTCAGACGCGTCCCAATTTACCATCGATCGGGACGCCAAATGTCCCGATTTTTTAGCTAAGTGATAAGAACTCACCACTCGTCGCTAAACATGAAATAGCGTGTCACGCGTCGAGACGCATCGCAGCCAACCAGCACTCAGCAGTGCTACTCACGGCTTACGGTACAGCTGATTCTACTAACCAGCACATTGTGCCAAAAACAGTTTAGCATTTCTCATGGTGGCAAAATGATATGGTAAAACACCGAATTTGAAAAGAACACAAGAAACGGAAGAAGTTTCAGTTTAACAATATTTTTAACACCGATCAAATGAGCACCCAAGCATCAAGAAGTGAGCTGTTCAAGACATACCACTCGGCCAAGCACACCTTGTCGAGCAGTTCACTCGATTGTGAATCAAAGCTCGATCGTACTTTGTATAACGATTCTAAATTGCCGACAAATTGTTACTTAGAAGTACAAAGGCCAGTGGGATTGCTCATAATGGTTTTGATTTGGCAGTTACTTAAGAAGCTGTCGAAAATCTTAAAATGATACATTTTGCTACAGACGCCTCCAATCACGGTGGACATCAATGATTCACTGGATTCGATAATGGTGTGTGAATTTTTTGTCATTAATGCGTTTCATGTGTTCTCGTAATGTAAGACCATATTTATATTTCAATTTAAAACAAAATTAATGAAGTTTCCATAATTCTCACTTCGTCACCAATCTTGGGAGATTCTCTGTGACCTCTAAATGACAGTTTATGAGAGGCTAAGAAATTAATTATATCAATCTCTCCATCAAATTATGCCAGTATTTTTTATATTGACCAATTAGTCGTTAGTTTTTCTGGTCTATTTTTGTGCTTTATTAATTTCATCCATTGGAACATAAATTCTATATGTTCTTTGGTATTCGCATGTCTTTGTAAAATGTTTCTCAGTTGTTTCCAGTCACAGCACCTTCCCTATACCATCTGAGTTCGTGAATTGCCAAATAATCTGCATGGAACACAGAAAAGTTTAGATTTTGAATAAACCAACCAGCTATGATGTTGAGTTTCACCATAATTTAGTTTTATTCAGAAATGACAATTAGTAAAGACCCTAAGGCGTGCGAGGCCGTAGGCGGTCGCCCACGTTACGCCGCTTCTGGTGTGGATTATACCGTACGTCACCGTAAGATTTAAAATCAACAAAAGTTATAAATTTTTAATAACATCTGTTATTTGGAAGTTAAATCCCCAACTATTTTTAATAACATCTGTTATTTGGAAGTTAAATCCCCAACTATTGAGGAAAAGGGAACTAACTAACATTCTTTGTAAAGAAATAGTCTTAAAAAACAAAAATACGAGTAACACTGAGATCTTACAACAAAATATCGCTATCTTTATTTATTTTAATTTTTTAAATCAACAGACGCGCCTATTTAAAAGGTGTAGAACTACTTAAATATTCCTTCTAATCTCTTTTTGAATTGAAAGAGTAATATAAAATTGGACATAAACTGAAGAGACCAGTAATCTATTCCTGTTCTCAAAGTTCTTTATTTACAGCAATGTGTGGTTGTCTCCAATGATATCAGAATTGACTTGCAAATTCCTTTGGAAAAATGTACCATGTCTTGATTACTAGGGTTGTTTCTATTTTTCACGGGTATTTATTTTCATCTTCGTAAATAACTATTTTGTGCTGATTGATGTATTGATCACTTTTCTCAAGCTTGATTTAGAATATCTTATTTTCTAAGAGCATCACCTCAGTTTAAATATCGTTGCTGAAATAATACAAAATTGTATAGTTACTGAAAACTGTTCAAATAGAAACAATGATTTATACAAATTACGTTAATTTTGCGTTTTCATCCACCATTTTCAATCTTGTCGTTTAATCGTTTTTTTAAATTTATTTTATCGTTTAGACCACTAAGGAGCAAGTGGAACAATTAATTTGAATTGTTATTCTTAATCTTGTTGTTGTCATCACCTTCCCAAAACCTCCTCATCCTTTCTCTCTGAGTTTGACGTATCTCTTGTGCCCATCCATTTCTGAGTTTCAGGGTTTTTGCTTTTGGGATGTGCAAATTTATGTGAAATGATTAATAGTACTTATATATACTCCGTGTGGATGTCAGAGGGTCTAGGTTGACTTCCGCGAGGCCCTTTGTTTTTCTACAAGCCAACGTGTGTATTATACTAGTGGGAAATATGATCGAATTAAGGTTTTCATTTGGTCTGTTGATAATATATCTATATATCAAAATATAGTATACATGTTTTGATATATATATATATATATAAACTTATATTTTTAGAACGGTATGTAGTTATTGAAATTTGGATATCGGCGATGATAATTTTCAAAATAATATATCGTTTCTCGAAAAATGTTTTCAAGTTATTTTTGTAGGAAATGATAATTTAATCATAAAAATGGAGTTTTAGAAAACAATGAAAATTATTCAAACCTGTCTGATCAAATAAACTGAAGTGCAGACGAACAGCGTCACGTTGTGTTCGACGATAAATCGCGGTTCTGCACTATTTCGGATGAACGGTGACCTGCGGAGAGACCCATTCTTCCAATGTTTTGGAGAGGCACAATGGTGTTACTCCTGACGCCATGGTGTGAAGAGCCTTCAGGTCAGGACTGATAGTGATTGATAGAATTCTGATGGTGCAACGATACGTCACTGACATCCTGCGTCCTCAAGCGACGGTATCGTGGTTCCACTTTTCAACAGGATTATGCTCGTTCACACTCGTCTTGTGTCTCTATGGTTTCCATTATGTTGAGATACTCCCGTGGTCATCAAGATGCCTGCCAGATAATTCGCCGACGGAATATGTGTGGGACAAGATCGGACGTCAACTCCGTCACAATGCCAGTAACCGAGATATCAAGGACCAATTACAACAGTCGTGTGTCAGCTTGCCTCAAGAGAGGATAAAACTGTTTGTTGGCACCCTTCAGAACCGAATCTGTGCATGCATCCACACAAATCATATTTATCAGTGGGATTATACTGCCACCTTCTCTGTAAATTTGAATCGATTTTGTACACTGAAATAAAATCACATACCCTCCCAACATTTGAAGTTTCATTTCATTTCCTCATCCTCTTCTGGTTGCTTCACGTTTTTATGTCAGGCAGTGTATTTGATTTCTTCTGCTAGAATCTGAATGAGTTGCATCAAAAATTAATCTTCTGATGCCTAGTAACTGCAGAAACAACGAGTATTACTTTTTTTTTTAAATAAAATTCTTGCTGACAGAATTTGATATACATAATTTTCTTTTTTCTTATTGACTGCCTAGTAAAGAGTGCTATGGGAAGTGGTGAGGAAGAGACAAAGGTACTAGGTGTAGATTTCACAAACTTCCTTAAGAAAAACTGCAGGAAAATGTGAGGTAGAGAATGGTCGGAAACATCACAACTTAGAAATCGCCACTATGCTTGCATCCACCCCCTGATACTAACATCCCAGTGGCATCAAGAGGACTAATAACTATAATAGCTAGATTAAAGTTGAAGCATGGTTTTTCCCCCTTCGCATCTATACAGAATTAAAGTAATTGACTCTCCACTGTGTCATTGTCAAGAAGAAGTAGAATGTGACATTAATCACATGTTCTTCGGTTGCAAGAAATACTGGAACAGCATCACAGACTTCAGGACATCCAGTCACTAATCAACATGAACCATTTACTCCCCACTGAAAATGTTGTTATATATCGCTTAATCCTATCAGTTGTCAGAAATGATAACCTGAAAGTTTAAAAGAGTACAGTTTTACTTGGTTTGACTATGTGGCCAAAAGGTCAAATGCCAATAAATAAAAAAAAAATAATTGCTGAGAGCACAGTGGACTAACATTTCCATTCATTTCTAATTTTATTTGCTTAGTAAGTATAGTAAATTAATTTGGCGTAAGTACAACTAACTAATAATATATTGAGGCTTTTTTTTTAGAATATGGCTGCACTCTTTTCAGCCAAACAGGTTTTCTGACGTTTTAATGTATTTTAAATCTGGTTGGACTCTTTGAAGCCAATGAGGTATTTTTGATGTACTAACGTGTTTTAAATCTGGTTGGTCATTTTACAGTGATCCAAACATGTTGTAGATTCGGAGGCTTATTTCCCTGATGTCGATGCGCCTTATAGCTAATTTATTAAATAATAAAGACAAAAAAAATCTTCGAACGTCTTGGCGTATAAAACGCTCACATGCATTATAACTACAGAAAGAATTTCGTTCCGGCTCTCTCTGCTAGTTTCTCGAAAAGTAATGTCCCATGGGGCACAAAACCTGTTGAGAGGCGACCCATTTGCCGGACGTTGTTTTATTTACAGACGTGCCGCTCCGCCAGAGGCACTGTCCTGACATCTATTGGCCGCCGGTTAAAGTATGGGGCTGGCTGCCTGGGCAGGGGCGCCTCCCGAAACTTGCAGCATTCGATAGAGTACTAACACAGATTGCATTCACCACCACCACCATCACCGGCTCAGTGGCTCTTGAAACAACTTCCTTTCTGTCCTTTTGATTATCAAGCAATATCTTTTTTTAAATGAGAAATTACTTTACCTTTTTATTTTATCATATATTGCTGGTGTTTAAACAATGGACTTTATTTTTTTATGTTTTACTTTCCTTTAAATGCAAAACGAAAGAAGAAGTTGTTATTTTAGGACATTTACAGCAAATTTTAAATATTAATTTCCAATATCATTCTCTTTTTCTAATCATTTATTGGTGTTTGCAAACACATTTTGTCTATGTTTGTAGCCGTAACTATTCCAATCTATTTTCGTTTATTATGCAGGTAGGATATTCTCCTTCGTCCTGTGACCTTCTTATAAGTATTTCTATTCCTAATTATGGCAGAAGTATTAATTCATTCATTAAAGTTAGGAATTTTCTTTTTGCTATCTTCGCTGCCCAAGATGTTTTCAGTATGTTTAGGAAGATCCATCTTCCGAAGGTCCAGATTTTACTTACTTTCAACCTCACAGACATGTTTTACCCTTAAAGACACTATACTGAAAATCAAACACAATCAAGGGTGATTATCTCGGCTGTTCACTTGTTGGGTAGGCTACCAGTGTAAAATAATACAGGCTCATAATTATCTTAAGTGATTTCCATATCCTTATCGGTCTGGGTAAACAAAACACAAACAGTTGTGCTACGGAGAGAAAAGCTTTTATTATCCACCTCTGGATCAACATTTATTTATTTGGTGACTATAACATTACGGGTACAGACCTCTATATACCAGTTCATCGGTTACACTGATAACAAACTTGGGAACTCCTGTTACTTCTGAAGAGTCATTAGAAGGGACATGATTAAGGCCGGATTGGATCCTGCTGATTGTTCCTTCGTCAGTTTAGTTAATGTGTCGAATTTCAGGGTTAAATGAAACACAGTAACAACTTTTTACTATCATCGTACAAGAAACATTGCAATAAACTGTATTTGTTTTGATTAATTATCTGAGTTCTACATTTACGAATAAGAAAATTCCAGAGTTATATAATTCACTCGGATTTCGAATGGAAATGGATGCTTAGATGTGGTGTTTATATTTAAGAATAATTTTTGTTTTATTTTAAGATTAATTTGTGTTTTTATTTTAAGATTAATTTGTGTTTTTATTTTAAGATTTATTCCCGCCAATGTTTAATATATCTTTTATACTGTTAAATAACATTATGTGTTTATTTGTCGGCCTATTTCTGGCTTGTGCTTCTGAACAATCTCCTTACGATCTAAAATTGCTTTAAGCAAAACCCAATTGCACGTCCTATGAAATACATTAATTAGTAGTTGCTTACGTAAACATGAGTATTTATGGATTCAGTACTCTCATGCCCTCAAGTGAAATAAAACTATGTTTGTTACAATGTAAGATAAGAAGATAATTTAAAAAAAAAAAAAAACTTAAAAGTCATTCCAGCTCATTGCCGAAAATCCAGAGAACTGAAAAAAATGTAAGCAGTATGCGTGACTCGTTCATGATTGACACTGTCACAGTGAATGTGGAACTTCTATGGAAGCTTGTGAGTAAAAAATAGATCTCTTTTAAAAATAAGAGTCATTGAATTCTTCTTTGAAAGATCTTAACATCATGGAATTCCCATCAGCACGGCGAAGTAGTATGCAGACTCTCATAAACTTCATACAGAGGGTCGTAGTAAAAAACAATCACTTGTAAACCTGTCATAAGCCAAAGTTTCGTCTATTACTGAAATTTGATTTAACACTTGTTTAAGATTGCCACATATTTCGTGCTATTTATTGAATACAAATATTGTTATTACTGCTGCGTTGCTTTGGTTTATGTTTAGTCCATATTCTGCCCTCAGTATTTTTTCCATGTCATTCAGTAATTTCTCAACATACTGGTTCAATTCTGATAACAGAAGAATACCTTCAGAAAATTGCAGCATACTAATTGTTTCTTCTTGATCACTTAAGCTACATTCAAATTTTTCTTTTCCTTCCATTATTGCTTCCTCTACATGCAAATTGAAATTTAATTGGGATTGATTACAACCTTGTTTCTCGCCATTTTCAGCTGATGCAACCAAGCTTAGTGGGTAAGCGGTAGCGCTCTGGTCTCGCATACGGTAGGACTGCAGTTGGAATCCTCGTTCGAGTATGCAAATTTCTACTGCCCATGATTTCCCGAAATCATTTCATACGAATGCCGGGATGGTTTCTTCAAATATCCATGACATAATTCCGTTCCTTGACCTCCATTCCTTTCTCACCTCTAATAACCTTGAAGTCTACGAGGCATAAAATCACGAAGAAAAACTGATGTGGGTCTTTCCTGGTGCTCTAATTTTACCATAGCCACCTGACTCTTATGTACATTATGAGTTATTCTTCTGTCTTGATATTTTATATCTGACTTCCTAAAATTTTTGAACATTTTGTCCCAACTAAAATTACCACAGGTTTTTCTGAGACAATAAACGACAAAAAGGTGTCCTTGATCTGCTTTTCCAGTATTAATCTAAAAGCCAGAATTGTTTATTTTGTATCCCGGTTTCTCCTAAACCTAAGCTGAACTAATATCTCTTTTACTCTCCTGTATATTATACTAATCAGTAAAGCTGAAGCGCGTGATGTTAGACTTATTATACAATGATTTTCACATTTATCAGTTTGTGCTTTCTTCAGAAGTGTGAAGATGATACTTTTATTAAAATCAATCTGACTTTCTCCTATTTCATAACTTTTTGAAGTCCGAATGTGTCCTTAAAACAAAGTGTCCTAAATCATCAATGTTGATATTTTCTCCCTTTTCAAGTCACCTGCATTTATCGGTATATGCAAGTATATAATTATTTTTATCGATCATCTTTTATCGTAAATAAAATTATCATTCTGTATCGAATAATATGTTTTATTTCAGCATTGTTGGTCGGGAGACCCAAAGGTAGTTCTGCCGCAGGTTGGCTGAGTTCCGATTAGCCGCGCATGCGCCTCTGTCTGTGTGAATACTGATTACGTTTCCCGTTTTGCCAACCACTTTCAGCTTTGCTGATTCTCCATCTCTGTGTCGCTGGCGGTATTGTGCTCCTTACTGTTTTCCACAGCGTCCGGTGCGATCATGTTTAACTCAAGCAAAGTCTGGACCCGGTAACGCAGTGTTGGCGAGCTAACCTCCCGTTGGAGAGGTCACAGATTCGAGTACAGAACAAGACATTAGTAATAATAATTATTTCAAGCTCACGTCCATTCGCTATTCTTTAGTACCTAGAATTTTGTGGCCAGCATTAGGCCATAGCTTGATTTATGATGACACTTACAGACTTAGGAACTCGAGTCTTCTTTCGCTCCTGTCTCCACGCATCCCACTGCGTTTTCCAATTACAGGTTCGTCATGCGACTGATATCTACTTTAGGGGAGGCTGATAAACCTCTTGCCTATGGGTCAACCTTCCTTTAAGCCAATCAGCTTAACAGATAATTGTTGGTTGTTCATATCCAGCATAAATGTTTTTATTTATTGATTGCAACACTAGTAATGATAATAATAATAATCGACTGAATTCACTGTCCAATTGTTTATCCATTTGCACAAGTTTAAATGTCCATTGTCGTAAATTTATTAATGATTAAATCAAAATTGTCAGTTTAGGGTCGGAAAATGACAGGTGCTTGATATCCTATCTGCACAAAGGTAACGGGATTTGTAGTTTTATGTGGAATCAGAACCACGGAGAGTGCCAGCGATTAATATTGGTTTCAATTACGAATAATTTCATTTCAGTTCCGTATAATATCATGCTGTTGGTACGTATCCCGGTAAAGATTTTAACTGCTTGAACTAACAGTTCTTTAAACAGACAATAATTTGATCACATTTTTGTCTTAGCTTCTCAACTTATCCTATTTTACCGCCAAGACCACGGGCTGTTCATATTTAGTGTAGGAAGAATGCCGATTCTAAACTTTATTAATTTTTCGTTGACAGGAGACACGCGTCTCCCCTCCTCGCGGACCACATTCGTTGCTACCCAAATCTAACTCAGGCCTGTGTAGGCACTATAATTAAGTAGTCTTTTAACTCTCTTCTGGAATAGTTACTATCGCTTCTAGTTTGCATCTGTCAACACGAACATAACTTCGGGCTGAGTATACGTGCAGGAGCCATCAGGTAGCCTGGCCGTCTTCTGCTGAACGCTAAGAGAAACATGGGGGAAAAACCTGATACCTACCTCCCCACTTCTCTCTGATCCACTGCCGTCTGTCGGCATGTGGGCAATAGAGTGTCGACCGTTGAAGGTCCCGACTTGTTTGAATCTCAAGTTAGTCTCCCCTCACCCAAATCGCCACTACCAGCCTCCAACATCTATACAAATCCAGCTTCTCACACCACCTGGTTCATGTTCACCTCGGCATACCAGTTGAATGCAAGTAACATAAAGCTTCTAACAATCGAACTATCAATGATACACAATTGTGGTGCTAGAAAAAACTGGACACAGCAAATTTATGCTTACATATCAGATGTTAAACACGCATCGAATTGTTTTATCGTTTCGTAGTTTTCTGTGCGTTTGAAACCCTAGAATAACACTTCTAGGTTTCCCCAACTGCTCTATCACCTTTAAAAGACAATTTTTTCCATAATAATAAAAGTTTCTAAATATAATGTTAGTTTCGTCTTGAGACTACCCTTACGTTTTTCACTTACTGCAACTAGATAACAGATTTCTCTAAGTACTGTTTCTGTACGTATTCTGTTTTTTTCATTTGTGCCATATTCGTCTTTAACTCCATTTTCATTCTTTCCTTGGCTTTTTTCTATATGCAGTCCAAATTCTTCTACTAATATTTTTTGTCGTTTATTGATGTATCTACATGATAAATCTTATCAGCTAAAAGTACTATGTGATTTACAAATCATAGTGCATTGGTTAGTTCTTCTGTAATATTCATTCTGTACTCAAATTTCTCATTCACGTTTTAATGCTTCTTCTAAGCAGAATTCTATGTAAGGTGTTTTTAACTATTCAATTGCATTCCAAATTAACTTAGTTTTCTTCACTATAGACACATTGTTGACAGATATACTTAAATTTTACTGCTCCAGCAGCATTGCAATGCAAGAATCTACTCCCGAAAATAACACTGATCAATGTCGTATTATAGTGCATTGACGACGGTGTCTATCTAATAAGTAATATTACTTCGGGTATTATCAGTGTCTCAGGGAAGTTTCGTTCATTCACTTAACAATTTCACACACACACAAACACATCAGTCGTAGTCATTGTTAGACTGTCGATTAGCCGCCTGTTTGTACTAAGCTGTCCCTCTCGAAACGTCTATCCACTAATTTAAGGGTTAATAATGTTAAAATCTGATCAATACTTCTTCAAAACAGAAACTAATAGAGGATCAAACAACAAGAAACATCTGTCGTAACGATATCATCACAATGCTATGCCAAGAAAAGCACATAAATAAATCAAAAGATTCCGTTCAATTTCCTCAGCGCAATGAAATAAATGTGGCATTTCATATTTCGAATATCCCCAAAATTTTGTTCCTGCCATATGTAAAACGAAAAATGAGATTCTGTGAAATTACACAAACCAGAAAGAAATATAAATCATCAAATAAGTCTGGAGGCCATGTTAAATAACAATGTTGTGAAAAACAAAGCCTTTGCTTATTGCGTGTAGACTAATGTTACAACTAAAATATTACTTAGTTAATAATAAAGTAGATAATATATGAATCTACGGAAAAGGGAATTGTTCTGTGCATAACATCAAGTTAGAATATCTGTCTACATCCAGATTCCTGAATACCAATTTTGTCCAGCAGTAGTAACGAGTAAAAATATTTACTCTTACAGTCCTGCTCCTGCTGTAATTGGTACTATAGGACGTTCATTTATCCCGCTATCCACCTGTGTGGTCGTGCTGTAATTGGTATTATAGGACTTCATTTATCCTGCTATCCACCTGTGTGGTCGTGCGTGTTACCAATCTGCACTGAGCTAGTACATCGGACTCCGGTTCAAATGCAGGCCGTCCAGTTTGCGGTTTTCGACGGCTTCCCGAAAGTTAGGACGGTCTTCAATCTCCACATCACAGATCAACTTCTTTCTTCCACTAGTATATAGCGCTCAGAGCAGAGGCGGCAGACGTGGGCAATTGGAAATAAATGAAAGTGTCCCACTATGTGCTCTAACTCGCTGAGCCCTCTGAGAACACCTATCTTTAAGGCTGAGCGTGTCTAGGCTATGTTGCTGGCTCGCTCGCTTCACATTTTTTACGATTAAGTCGTAAAGAACAAGCGTTTCACTGCTCTTTTACGGTTATGGCAGCGGCGGTGTATTTTATACTCCTCCCCGCAACGTTTGTGCTATTTTGCATTTAACCCGAGATTTTCTCTCCCGATAGGCAGCTTTTTGCCGTGAGTGTTTAACAGTAGCCAATTGTTTGCTCTTATCTTTGCGTCTACAAGATGTTATCAGCCTGAGAATTTTTAAATATTCACAGAGCTCGCCTCCGAATTAGGTAGAGACTATCTAATTGGTGGATCTGAAAATGTACGTCTAACGTGCGGCCTAATTTCATAAACGATGCTTCTTCTCAGAAAATGGAATTAGTGCCTAATGGTCAGACCTAATTTAGGTGGAGATATGTATTTATGTAGCAGAAACAAAAACATTGTAATCGCAGTCGACATACACAGTAGGGAATGAAAGATAAAACTCAGGTCAGTAAGGCCTTCTATGATAGCCATTAAACCCTTGGCTTCCCGTTGCCAGAATCGTAGGTTCTAATCCTATGGCTAGAGGCGGCTTTAGTTGACTATAATAGATTTGTGAAGTACATTAATCATGCCAATGCATAAATATACTGTAAGCCCTAATCGGTGAAGTATCTTAAAATAAAATAAAATCACACCTGTTATATAATCAAAATATTTTGTACGAATTATTTTTTGAAAAACGAGTAAGTTGCATATTCGCTTCTTCAACAGCGATATTTATGACAAATCTCATAAAGATATCTATACAACTTTGCAAGCACATATCACAGTGATAATTTGAAATTTAGAATTCTCTGAAGCTATAAGAATTCTGTACCGTACCCATCACTGACTTTCCACCATACGACTTAAATCGGCAGTACCTCCTCGACAATCTTCCTAAACCTCAACTCAATGAATAATTGTATAAATATATTTTACATTAATTATTGTGAATGGCTCAAATGTGAAGAGAGAGAACCATATAATGGAGTAAGTATTTTTTTACAATGATGATATTTATATAGTGTCCGCTATTAACTAACTAACTACAGTAGCGGCTGAATAGGAGCAAGACTATTTTTTTATTTGATTTTCTACAGAGCAATAATAGGTTTGTTAAAATTGTCTGTGTAAACAGAATAGTGAAAAAAAAGAAATATTTTTGGATGCTAACTTAAAGAGAATATTATCTTAAACGTTTTATAGTAATATTTGGAAACAGTCATAAAATCGTATTCACATAATTGTGACTAAACTTGAATCATGGAACATACTTTTGCAATAGAAGAAAAATGAGACTTCTAAATTTGGAAAATAAAATTATATCCGATGGCCAAAGAGAAATCAGTTCAATAGTAGCAATAATGCATTGTTCATACGAAGAAAACTTTTAGTAAGAAGCTTGTATTTGAGACTTCAGAAAGAAAAAAATCTAAAGCATTTAAAATGTTGTGCCGTAGAAGAATTTTGAAAATTAACTACTTCGGTAAAGAAAGGATTGAACACTGTCTGAAAAAAAAAATGAATAACAAAAGGAATATGTGAAAAGAAAAGTAGAGATAGATGATGGCTATAATTTTCAGGCATACTGCATTAGTTAACTTTCTAGTAGAAGAAACAGATGAGCCTACTATTTTATATTCGAAATGGTGGATCCTTATTTAGTGTTAAATTATATATTAATACATAATATTTCTTACTGAAATTACATTATTTCTTCTCAATTATTGTTATACACAGAAAAACCTTTCAAAGTACGATAATAAGTTTTTTTGATAGTACTGAGATATTACTTAAACTCACTTATCTTGTTACTTTTACAGGTGCGTATGTCTGCACATTTATTCAGTTCAGTTCGAGCATCCGTAAGTAAACGCCTGTCTGCTAATTATTTCTAAAATTATGTTAATGATTATAATAGCAGTTGATTGATTTTGGAAGCACAAAACCACCATTATTTGTTTATAACCACATGTTTTAGTGATGTGTGCGAAATGAGGTGTCTAAGCCCAGTTGCTCTGAAGTTAATTTTACATCCAGTGGTCAGCAGCCTATGTTGTTATTCCACCACTTTTAAGTTAGTAAGATATTTGACTTATATACATGCTTTGGTCAGTATTTTTCTGGCAGAGAAATTACCTGCACTCCCTCTAAATTAAGTTTTCAACTTGCTCACATATCAGACTTAGCATTTTTTATTATTTTTTGATATTATTATTTATCATCCTTTTCAATCTTGAACTGATATACCATCTTAGTTACGAGTACTGATCATCACGCCGTTCTAATGGTATGAGGCGTAGTCACCATGCCTGCTGTAGTAGCGGAATGGTGACCCTTCCGTTTGACGTAGGGGGCCTGTTCTAATCGTATGCCTGTATTCGTGTTTCTTATGGTTTTTTTATAATTGGTGTATTTTTTGTTTGTGAAATGTGTAGTTTGTCAGGCGGAAAACGAAACCACTTTTGTATTCACCTGGGTGATTGTGGGATACCGCCTAAAACTACAATCAGGATGACCGGTACGCGGGGGCCAGAACTCTAGCCTGGCATGCAGCCACACTAGGGGCACTCATTCAACATTTCTGATTGTATTTAAATGCGTTTTATATAGCATATAAATGCTTATTCAGAGCATTTTCCTAGTTTTGGTCATATTTCGATAATATTTATGGTCATATGGTCATATTTTGAGGAAAAATCTAGTAGTTTTTTTAATAGTACCGGAAATTCACTAGATATAGATGAGAAGAAATTAAGATAATTATTCACAGAACTGTACTCTAGCTATACAGGTGGGAGAAAAAACTGATTTTCACTGTGGTCAGAATTCACCAGTCAAGAATTAAAGTTATACGTTATTGTCACTCTCTAAACGTAATGTTCCGCCCTCCTTTTAATCTCGACACTGCAGCAGAAGCATGCCTGTGTCGATCCGCGTCAGTACATATCTCAATGAAATATCCTCAGTCATCGTTAAATCTGCAGTGGATCAGAGAGAAGACCTACCGCAATGCCTAAAATAAATTTTTTTAAATGTGCAAAGTTACCTAAGGAAATTTAGAGAGGAGTGTTTTAGTACAGTTGAAAAAGTTCTATTCTGTAAATTATCTTAAATTAAAGTGACTTCAACAAAACCGATTTAAAATTTAATTTCCCAATGGTGCAGAGAGTGCACGGAAGAACATTATGCTGTTTAAGAGAAAGACTACTAGATAAAATAAATTATTTATAACTAAGCACATTTTGATGTACAGTAAATTGGTCATATTTTGTCATTTTTAGGTCATATTTACTCATTTTTAAGGTCATATTTGCCTGCATATTTCTCTATTTTTTTGGTCATAAAGATCCGAACCCAACTCATTACTATTATGTGGCCTGGAGCTTGAGTAGGAAACGTGAATCTGATTTTCAAACGTTTAGGGCAATATTTCTTTTAATTTCTGCAAGTGCACAGGGAGATGACTCAATCTGAACATGGGTATAGTATGACACTGCCAATATCGTGTTTGAACCTTAGGAATTTATTGTTTAATAATTATAGATATGAATAAAAGTAATATTCGATGCAATTAGAGACAGCCAAGCCGTTCTGTAAGGGAGCGTTCATAAACTACGTAGCACTGTTTTGGCCTCCTGTGAACCCTCCCTACTTCCCCCCACGTAGCCCGACGTGGCTTTTGCCTCTACCACCCCCTCCCCCTACGTGGCACGTAGAAGTTTTCCCTATTGATTCCAGAAGATGTTTTGTACTTTTTTCTCTTGTAAGACTATGGTAAATGACATACGGAGATAGTTAAATGACGGAAATAAATATTCACGTGCTACTGTGTGTTCTATACCTTATTTCAACTGCGGAAAATAATATGAATAAGAAGCTACGTGGCTTGGCTTGAAAACCCCCTCCACCCACGTAGCACAGCGTGGTTTTCCAGCAAACTCCCTTCCTCCCCCCTCCAGACGGAGACACGTAGTTTACGGACGCTCCCTAAGCGCTACTTCAGCGCAGAGTTGTTCACGAAACCTGCTGTTGCGCTGAGTCAATCATCAGCACCGATCTGAACTGGCTAATGACGTCAATAGAATCTACCTTCGAAGTAAAGACATACTTCTTGTTCTCAGTCCGCGAGTAGCTTTCATCGAGTCATTACGGGTAACTAATAGCTAGGCCAACTCACTTAAGCTTCAGACTGCGCACCATGTAGCCCTTCGTAACACCATGAGACCAGGCATTGCATCTAGCCATTCAGTGTCCATTCAGCCAGTCTATCTTCAATTATATGTAGAAGCATCGTTCATAGGCCCAGCCGGACAGATCCTTGCATATCTTATTATCAACTGTATTGTCTATAGTCTTCAATGATCACTAAATGTAACTCTGCAAACTGTTAGTCGGCTGTTATCATTTATGAGGATAGATTCTCAACTAGCCACTTAACACGAGCTAGTCTTCCTTGTCTTGGGTTGCTGAAGTTATAAACCAGCTGGTGTCAAATTAATTCTGACTTAACATTGTAATGTCCTGAACGTCCTGTGAGGCAGGAAGCCGGGCGTATGGTCTGTGTTGTTTTTGGCGAGACCCCTGGGGGCTGCTTCTGTGGGGTGAGATGTGTTGTGCTCCAACAGAAAACGGAAGGAGACCAAGAAAAAAAAACGTGGGTGTGGACCTACGCAAGAAACTGCCAGCACATGTGACGACACATGTGATCTGATTTCCGTGTTGTTTTATTTGTTTATTGCGAGGGCGCCCACCAATCGGCGAGTGGCTGAGCGTTTTTGGCTCCGATTGGCTGGAGAGATGGAGGAGATGCGGGTGTGGAGGACCGACGCAGTGACAGAGGATTACGACTGACGACTTCGGGCAAGAAGGACCGAGGGTGAGTGAAGACTAGCCGCCGCGCCGCAGCTATCACCGCCGTCGCCGTCGCCGCAGCCGCCGCTGACACGCGGCCCACCTCCGTCATCACGCAGTCCCGGGTAAATACACACCAAGAAAGGAAGAGACATTTGCAAACCCGTTCAGCCCAGAAAACCCCCTGAGACAAGTCTCATGCTGAAACTTTTAAATCCACAAAACGTTGTTGTATGTGCCTTAATATACACTGACCACTTTGTGAGTAAAAGCAATTCAAATGTTCTATTGTAAACTCTGTTTTTTCAATCACCCTCCATCCCTAAGTCATTTAATAAATTATAGCTTGTAGTGTGGAATCTGTGGTCAGCTTTTGTTTTTGGTTTCGACAGGCGCTTTCCTTTAATATAGGAAACTCTGTCGAAAACCTGGCGCCCACCCTGACTGGTTTTTAGACCACAGAAACCGCCCAGTAATGTCCGGACAAACAATATTTTATGAACGGAATAAGCTAGACATCACATTTTGGCTTACCCAACCTGTGGGGCTAACGATATGAACGTTTGCAGAGTGTCTTTTCCATATTAATATTTAAATTTTGAATGCTCATTTCAGTGGAAAACCGTGCCAGCATGCAGAAAAGTTTTGTGTATAATATGACATGTTTATGACATGCTAGTAGATAATATGTATTCATTCCAGCTTTAAATTGTACGGGTCGCTGGTGCAGAATATGATATTTGTACGTTGGTCTGTTGGATAAATTGTTTGTCAATGTTGAAGGAAGATGTGTCTTTAGTGTGTGTTGAATTCTAAAATGATGGTGGTTGGTTCTGGTCGAGTTGTCCTTGTATTTTTAATTGGTTTTTGGTTTTGGATGGTGATTGCATCGCTGGGCAATGTTTTGAAACAAGTTTGAGAATGCATTCTCCTAAAATGTCAGACCTTCACAGCATCTCAGCGTCGAAAGTGTTTTGTTTGTCCTTTGGCTATCCTCTGTGACGATTATTGTTTTGGTAAATTGTTCTTGCTTTACGTGTTTTTTTTTATTTTATGCCGCGAGCCTCTATGTTTTGCGCAATTGAGTCTGTAATAGTTAATGAATTGAGCGTTCGTTCCATCAAGAATTGTGCGTTTAAGAATTTGTCGAATGTTCACGCGGATTTACCATAATAAATATTGAATTGTGGGAGGATAAGTGTAGCGACATTTTCAAGTTTCTAAATTTTTGGGTGCTTTTGAGTGGATGAAACTGAGGTCCGGAAAATCTACCGAGATGGCACAAAGTCATAGTCCGTCAGAGCCAAAAGATCAGGAATCCGCAATGGAGGGAAATCGTGGTCATTTATTGATAGCGCCGTGGTTGGAAATGTTGATCGAAGCATTCAGGAGACGGCCACTGTGGAAGGCACTGCTAGTTATCTTCCGATTTCAGAAACTAACGATCATTTCGTGCCGCTGTCGCAAAACCAGACTAGCGAAATTATGATGCCTCAAAATATCTTGCAGTTTATGCAACAGCTGATGGGGCCCATTAACGAAAGGTTAACATCCCTAACTGAAAGTTTGAGCTTGGTTGGTGAACAACAGAGAAACACAAATGAACAATTGTCGGCGCTCAGGGAGGAATTGACGGTCGCGATGGAAAAAAGGGTAGGCAAAATTAAGGAGTCGGTGCAATCGCTGCAAATGGCGCAGAAAACGTTAAGCAGTGCTGTTGACCGCACCAAGGAGCAGGTGTTGGACGCGCAGAGACGCGTATCGGAAGTAACCGAAGAAACGAAAACACGGACGAACTTGCTAGAAATGCGAATCGTGGAAATGGAAGTGGGTCACGGTGAGAAGATGACACAGCTTGGGGAGCTGATTAGCGGTGTCGACAAGAGTGTCGCCGAAACGAGAACCGACTGCGCGAATGTTCGCGAGGCGCAAGGGACCTTGGAAGTGAAAATCGACTGCGAACTGCGTGGACTTCGTAAAGAAAGGACACGCGTTGGCGCACAGGTGGATGTACAAAGAGGCGCGTCGGAAATAGGTCAAGAGACAGAAGGACGGAGTAACTTGCTGGAAACGAGTGTCGTGGAAATTGAGGGGAGCCACAGTGCGGATTTGACCCAACTTGGAGAAGGGGTGATTCAGATTCGGGTTTCAAAGCTGAACGCAGAACGCTACGGTCTCGGTGAAACGCATGAGAGCTTTTCGATTGAACAGACAAATAAACAGCGGGACATCCATGTGTCGGCGTGTTCGGAATCGGTAAGAACGGACAGACAGACCAAACCGTCGAGAATGCCAACTGTCGGACACGAAAGACGAGACCTGCGATATTTGTGCATATTTGGACAGACGGAAACAAATGCGGAACCTCTGTTCCAGGCCGAAGGCCTCTCAAGGGTGCATAGACGCGAGCGATGTTTGTCCAGGTCTCAAGAGGGGACGTTTTTTTGTTCGCTCGGGCTCGCTCGTAAGCTGACTGTGGAGGAATGCAAAAACAGAGACGTTTGCGGACGCCGCCCAGACATGTTTCGAGGATGGAGAGGAGAAATTAGTGCTAACTTCATGCACAGTCAATCAGTGTACTTGGCTGAGAGGAAAGAATTTGCTGAGAATTTCCGAAACACAAGCGCCAGCGATAAGTATGAGTTTTGGATGTGCGTAGTACACGGAAGGCTCAAAACGGGAGCTAACTAGGCTTCCCCCCCACCCTTAAAAAAAAGATTCTTGGTTTGGACCTTAGACATACCCAAGGATATGAAGTGGAGAATAATTATGATAATAAATAAGTTTAATGCTAGTGTCATATAGTAGATAGTTCGCAGAAGTGAGTTTGCGAAGGAAGAAAAAAATGCGGTTCTCCCTAATGGACGGAAGGTAAATTCTGGTAGCATCTGAGAGTTGCGAGAAGAGGGAATTTTGGTTGTAATTGAAGATTACGTGAGCCATAAAAACAGTTGAATTGCTTTGGTACATGGTATTGAAGAACAGTCACTGCGTGCGGTGAATGCTAAGATGCGATGATTAATGTCAGGCGAGAAGAAAATAGTTTTTAACGATTGCGGGAGTGATTATGAGATGGCATGTCATTTTTCTGGGCTAAACTTCTCTGGCTGCTCTTGTGAGGAAGTTGCTTAATACTTGGTGGACCTAATTTTCCAGACATTTGAAAGTTGTTGGTGGAAGTTTTGACATTGGTCGAGTTAAAATAAAAAAAATAAAGGAAGGTATTTTTGAAAGTTAGTTGTAGCCAGAGCGGCACTGATGTATGGAGAGCACTCAGACTGGAGTAACGGAGTCAGTGGATGAGTTCCAAGTTGCATTTGCTATTTCCTCGTGCGAAGGACTAGGTTTTAAGGTGAAGAGACAACGGACGTGCATGAATTGGGAGGTTTCAGACGTTCCTTGTTGGCGACGGATAGAAGGCCAAGGACGCACAAGCATAAGCAGTCCGGTTGTCGTTTAATTAATGTGGTGGTAGTAGGTCGTGGAAGTTTCATATGAGGGACAAGGTCATTATTCCCTGGGGCTCCGTTAATTTGTGCTTGAGGTGGTGGAAGTGTGCCGAGTCTGGTATAACAATGTTTTGTACACTCTGGATTTTTTTCATAATAGCGGTAAGCGGGAATAATGTGGTTCCACCAAGTCAAACCAGCATCATGCTTCTCAGAGCGTATCACATTCCCTGACATCACTACTTGGGTTTCTTTTTGGAGTCGTCTGTTAGAAAATTCATGACAGGTGAGAGTATTTGGAAGTGCTAATCCCTGATGGAGATTGTCATTGAGCACGGCATAGTAGTGAAGGTTTTCTTGATTCTCCAAGCGAAGTTACTTCTTTTGACTTTGAGATAACGGATGAATTTAGATTTTCCAAATTGGGTTGCTTTTGTTGGCGTAAGACAAGACGCAAAAATTTCGGCAAGGGAGTAAGCGCATTTCGATTAGAGTTATTACCTACAGCGTTAGAGAAGACGAAAGAAAATTTGATAGGGTTATGTGAGCGTTGCTGTACAATCCTTGGGAGTAATTTTACGCGGTTCTGTGTATACTTAGGTAGTTTTTTAGTTAGGTGTGTACTTAGGTGGTCTGTCGGCACTTTGTCGGAAAGTTTGAGCTGTTCTCTATGCTAGATAAATAAGGTTGTAGGTTTTTAGGATAGTTAGTATTAGAGGTAAGTCCATGTTCGAACCTCTCTAAGGACAAATGAACAATATCGTGACATTCCAAGGGTTGAATTGATAGACGTGGGAAGCGCTAACATAGCCGATTGTTCGGTCATGTTTTGAAGCCGAAGCTGCGTGGCCAATATAGAGCTGGGTTTGGGGAGGCGCTTGGCCTTGGGAGTGCAGGATCTTTGTGTGTGTGTGTGACTGACTCCAGAACCGCGGGAAGTAGGGCGTTCATCCAGCCACCCCCCGGCGCCAGGCATTTCTGCCTGCTGTGTTGTTTACTCACACCAGATGGTCGGCCAGCGGAACGCATGACACGCGACGTAGGGTGCTGTGGCGGTCAATAATAGGATAGTGCATTCAGTAGGTACAAACTAAGGAATGGTTGGCTGAGAAGGCTAGTGGATAAGGAGTGTACACGATGTGGTAATGAGGGCACTGGATTGTCTGTCACCACTTGTAAGAGATAATAATAATAATAATAATTTTTTTTAAAAAACTGTAGAAAGGTAATAATGAAATGATGTAAGCATTAGCATTTAGTATACCATTTGATTTTGTGTCTTAGGAAGAATTGTATTAGTGTTCAATGCAAACATTGTTAGCTATGTATTGTTAATTCGTAAATATGGAAATAAGGAAGGATTAAAATTTTAATATCTCTGAACAGTTAACGGTATAAAATTTTGATTGTCCGAGAGCTGGAGAGGCAGTTTTAAAAAGGAACATGGTAATATTGTTGTGCAGAAAGCATTGTGTACTAAGATTTAATAACCATAAGAAAATAGAAGGTAAAAAAAAAAAAAAAAAAAAAAAAAGTTTGATTAATGGGTAGCATTAGTGTTTATATTTCCAATTACTATTTGGGGTAAAAATTACCTCACGGAGATGCTCCCGTTACAGGAAGTTTAGCTTCAGTTTGATACTTGTTCATGAAGGCACGAATATTTTGGAAGTTTCATTGCCAAGTGCGTCAATTGATGAGTAGGATTGTCAGTGTAAACAGTTGTGGAGATGTCACGTTGTGTGATGATGTCTTACGCTATGTTCGTGATAGAAATATATATATATTGTAATATCAAACTGAAAGTTGACTATGTTAGATTTCTAAGACTTGTGCATATAAAAAATGTTTCTGGATGTATGCTGGCTCTGTTTGTTGTGTGTCCACAAAATTTTAAATAATAGAAAGCGTTCCTCGTAAGTCAAGCTTTGGCTAAGTAGCATTCGTGGAGGTTGTTTGAAGACAGAGTAATGGTTGTAAATTAAATTAAAGATTAAATGGTCAGTGAAGAACAGTGTGTAGTACCAGGCCATAAACGGGTGGATGAAGTAGCAAGGATTTCAAATCATTCCAAAGAACGATTTGAAATCACGGGGAGAAGGGGTAGTTGTAATGTCCTGAACGTCCTGTGAGGCAGGAAGCCGGGCGTATGGTCTGTGTTGTTTTTGGCGAGACCCCTGGGGGCTGCTTCTGTGGGGTGAGATGTGTTGTGCTCCAACAGAAAAACGGAAGGAGACCAAGAAAAAAACGTGGGTGTGGACCTACGCAAGAAACTGCCAGCACATGTGACGACACATGTGATCTGATTTCCGTGTTGTTTTATTTGTTTATTGCGAGGGCGCCCACCAATCGGCGAGTGGCTGAGCGTTTTTGGCTCCGATTGGCTGGAGAGATGGAGGAGATGCGGGTGTGGAGGACCGACGCAGTGACAGAGGATTACGACTGACGACTTCGGGCAAGAAGGACCGAGGGTGAGTGAAGACTAGCCGCCGCGCCGCAGCTATCACCGCCGTCGCCGTCGCCGCAGCCGCCGCTGACACGCGGCCCACCTCCGTCATCACGCAGTCCCGGGTAAATACACACCAAGAAAGGAAGAGACATTTGCAAACCCGTTCAGCCCAGAAAACCCCTGAGACAAGTCTCATGCTGAAACTTTTAAATCCACAAAACGTTGTTGTATGTGCCTTAATATACACTGACCACTTTGTGAGTAAAAGCAATTCAAATGTTCTATTGTAAACTCTGTTTTTTTCAATCACCCTCCATCCCTAAGTCATTTAATAAATTATAGCTTGTAGTGTGGAATCTGTGGTCAGCTTTTGTTTTTGGTTTCGACAGGCGCTTTCCTTTAATATAGGAAACTCTGTCGAAAACCTGGCGCCCACCCTGACTGGTTTTTAGACCACAGAAACCGCCCAGTAATGTCCGGACAAACAATATTTTATGAACGGAATAAGCTAGACATCACAACATCTTTAGTGGCCCACTAGACGGGACAGAAGAGCTTAGTATCAAGATACAAGAGATTTCTTCAGCTGGTTAGTAAACTCTCCTCTAGATTACCACAACATCAGACGTCCAAAAACCAACCACTAGGCTACCCTTTCAGTGCTGTCACTTAGACAGGACTCTTACAAATCCTCAGGTATCTAGTGCTAATACCGTCCGTCTTGGTGAGTTTGCTCTTTGGATTCTGTTAATGTTAAACTTGATTGTTAGCCCTCTGTATTAGTTTTGATAATTTACACGTACTTTTACGCAACTTTGATTATTTATTTCTACAGTTTTGTAAATATGCTGAAGAGATCCAATTTAAATGTATTCTCATTGTAGCAACGCACAAAGCAGCCGATCAGTTGAGAGACAAAATTGTGTGAACGAAGATTGTTATAGTTTCAAATTTTTACAGCAATGTACCGGCAAATCAATTTACATTTTCAGACATAATCATCTAAGTACAGCTGTGGTGGTTAAAAATTGTCGCCTCAAAATTACACATTTGACGAAGAGAAGAATACGAAACAATAAACTTACACATTTAGCGGGCATGCGGCAGGCGCAACTTCTCTAAATTGTCTTTTTATTGCGTCTTATTATTGTGGGTTTTTTCTTTCCATCTGCGAAAGGTGAGTCTCTATCCGTTTGCATTAAACAAATCAAAATAATAAAAATCAAAAAAATATTAAAAAAATCAAAACTACCAAAAAATTATCCATAATCATATGAAAAATTACAAAATCATCATCTATCTACATACATCAAAATCAATTCTATATATATGTACTATATAACTTCCTAAGCTTCCTCATTTACCCACCTCGATAAGTAGTGGCTGAAGAACGGTGACACGTGTCAACCTTCACTCGCAAAACAGCGATCAGAGATACCATTAGAAGAAATTCGTGATTATGTTCAAAATTTAATAGCTAAGCAACTACTACCAAATTAAGTGTCATAAAACATTCAAGTTGCTTTCCTTAGCGTTTCATAGTTTTTTTTTTTTAAAAAAAATATTGATAAATTTTTGCGGCGGAAAAAACGTGGATTTGCTTTTCAGTAACATGTTGCTAATGAAAGGAACTAAAAAAAAAAGTTTCTCATGGTCTCTGCTATAACCACGAATGCCAATTTCCATTCCGGCTTAGGATAAATTTCTGTTTAATTAAAACTTTCACTAATGTTGTTGCATGACCAAAGTTTATGCATTACGATTTATTTCCTTTTTCGGTATTTTACTGACCACTTTCATTAATGGTCTTTGTTCACGTTCACTGTATGCGAGTTATTAGGTTATTTTAAGTGGACATCAGACCAAATATGTTACCGAATCAACTAATCTGGTAATTCATTTCTTCGGAGTTGTTCAACTGTTTAATAATATGGAATGTGTATTCTCTTGCCGTTATGGGTACAATCACCAATAATTACATTAGAGTGTTTGCTCAGTATAAAAAAAAACAAAAAAAAAACGTGATGATTTCGAAGGAAAGAGGTTTCTTTTTTTTTAATTTTGCAGAGTGAACTTTACGGCTCAAATACAAGTCAAGTATGTATTTAAGCAATTATGCGTTTTCGCTTTTCGTCCCTGTTGTTTTTAATAGGCCTACCAACCTCTATTAATGCTTCTGACTTTTTCAAGCTCAAGAGATTTTATTCATCCTGAAACACAGGTCAAGTTTTTATATTCGTCAAATCAGGTCAACCTCTCATAATCTTTCATCCTAAATACTGGAACTATACGCAAAAAACTGTCGCAGGCTTACACTAGTCTTTTATAACACCAAACTTTTATCAATTTTATTATTTACATCGATAAATTAATTTCTTACAAAACATTCATTACTTGAAAAAATATTCGTAACCGCTTGGTTATGTATGACAACTGCTGAGACAATATATTTTTCAGCGGCAGACTGTTACCTCAACACATATACATCTGACTGCTTTTTCTTTTAAATCGTGCTGTTAATTAATTTTATGCTTGTTAACTACTCTGCCCATAAGCGGTAACGACTGTGTGATGATAAATCACATACTCACCCCACCCGTTGAACTAAATATTACTTCCTAAGGCATAATTTACTGTATTTCATGCTCACTTAATATTTTCGCGCCCGGCAGGGAACCTGAATCGAGCAATCGAACTTTCTGCATCTCGAGCGTAACCATGAATATGCCGCACGGCAAATGAAATTATTCAAAATTGTCAGATTCCTGCACAACAATACATTAAATCCAAATGTTGATTGGAATAAGATTGAAATTCTTTTAACTAATACCAAAAATTATTGAGTGCTATGAACAATGGGACTGAAGGAACAATAGCACTGTACACTGTTCCTCAAAGTAAGACTCCATGAAGCCAGCTGCAATTGAAATAAATAAAAAAACTGGGTTTTTCTTTTGAAAAGTGTACGCATCAGATGTACCATTCTAATGTCATGAAAAACTATTACAGTTGTAGCTGGTTTCAGGGCCGGCGTTAGAGGGGGGGAGGGGGGGGTAAGTGGGTGAAATGTACCCTGGCCCGCCGGCTGATGGGGGGCCCCCGATCACCGGCTGCAGGGGCCTCGAAGCCAAGAATCCGCCCATTGTCGACCGAGCTAGTTTGTAGAGCTAAAAAAAAAAAAAAGGTCGCCCATTTTACCCCGAAATAACAGTGCTTACATTTTTTTCCCCCGTACTGTCGAGGATTTTACCAGTAGAGCAGCATGGGAACAAAGAGCATTTGGGGGAAACCTTGTAAAACCAAAATCAGATTGACAGCTTCGAACCCGTGTTCATCTGAATATCGGACCCTAGTATTAACCATTCCACACGGGAACGGCTCAATGAATCACTCGGTCACCTGACCGATCGTATTAAAACGCCTCCCTACTGAAGTTGAAATGTTCAACAGGTGCGGTTTCAAATCTGGACGCTGGTATTCTGGCTTACCTGATTACGATATACAGACAGTTTGCTTTGATCTCCAAGGAGTATGTTGGATATAGCCCGTTCTTCCGCTCATAAATCGCGCGTTACTGAAATAGAAGAATACAAAGCGCATTACTATAAAATTTACATTACTCAGAGGTAGATGATAAATCTAACTACCCTGTTTTCTGTTATATAGGTTAAAGTGTTGATAACTACCGCGAGTATATCTACAGGAAGCAGAGCCCTTTTTTAAAAAAATCCATTTAATCACAGAATTCATTCCAAGCGTGTACAATAGTTTAAAATTACTGCTGACTCTCTTTAATAAGATTCCTGCGTAGCCGACTTTTTATGTAACGGTATCTCCTGCAAAGCCATTTCACTTTCTTGCTCTTCAAATCAGTCTCCTGCAAATTTTCGTCCTCTCTCGGAGGCAGTTACGGAATCGTGGTCGTTGGACGTGATTGGCAGTCAGACCTCTCGCTCGTTCGTCCGCAGTGCTCCACGTAGAGCCGTGCCTCCGCTCTCTCCACGTCCTAAGAGATTTCCTGTTACACCGAGCCCTGACTCTTCGTAGATGATGATGAGGAGCAATTTTGAGGATAGGTATTTCCTGATGCTTTGTTGGGTATAAGAGCTCTTAAGATATTATTTGTGATCACCTACTGCTGACTGCAATAGCGCGGCTTTCCACCGGTTTCTATACGCAGCTACAGCACAAAATGATTGTAACGGAAATGATAATGACCACAAGTGCCTTTAGGTTTTCCCTCTTCTATACTTCAAATCCGTAATTTACTTCACAATAACTGGCTGAGGCTATTCGAACAAGAAAGAACACTTCTACATTAGCTGATTTAAAATAACACGCCTTGCGCTCGTTCACCATTTACTAAACAGAAGCAGGTGTTCTTTATCACCGACAGCTAGTTTACTTACTCAGTAGCGCAGCTGAGAGAGCAACCAACTTTATACCATTCCGAAAGTTCCTGCAGGAATTGTGATGTGCTATTCCTTCACAAGAAGTTTTCAGCGTTGTCGAAATGGCTTCTTCTTGAACAATTCATTGTAGGTTTCCCAGATGTCCAAGAAAAACTAGCTAATTTTTTGAGGAGTTATTAAATTTAAATAGCATGCATATCTTATTTCACAAGGACAGTAAATGTCGTGATGGATTCCAACCTTGCATTACAACATGTGGAAACACACAATTAGATTCAAATGTTTGTCAACTTTTATTGCAATATTAAGTCCTAATTTATTTATCAACATCGCACATGGTAAAATTAGTAATACATTTAGTTAAAGAACTGCGTAAGTATGCGATATAGTGATGAAACTGAAAAATTTTTCTTATTAAACTTTTCATCTGTAGTACATATTGAATGATGATAAAAATATAAGTACGAATTCTCCACATGTTTCTTAAAAATGATGTTCAGTATAATTCAAGTACGTTCTGATATATATCGTATGAAGTGATGAACAAGGCAACAGCATAACCATAATGTAATAGCTCCTATGGTACCCGCGTTCTCAATACGCACTTGTTTGTTTTATTCTCGTCTAATGCCAGATTCCAGATGAAAACTAATTTAAAAGATTGAAACTAATTTACAGACCATCCATAAGACTGTAGCGCATAAAATATTTCTTCCAGCAACTAACCATGTACCAACCGATAAATTTTATTTATCTAGATCCCTTAAATACTTTTACGGAAAATCATTTTTGTACGGAAAATTTCTTTGGAGACAAAATTCCTCAGTTGCAGTGTGTAGACCTAGGAAATCGCTTCTCCCTGTGAAGATGATTTGAAAAGATGACGATGCTGCCCGGAAACAGCCAAATTTGAAAATCCAAAATAGCGTTTTCTGTGTCACTTTATACAACTATAATATTCTTACAACATTCTGTAATTATGTACCGCAATAACAGAATACAATGTACAGAGAACTTAGTAGACTACTGTCATATTTATCCTAGATATCTTAAACGAACAAATTATCATCATTTTTATTCTATTCTATTTTTGTCAGAAATTTATGCTAATGCGTCCCTTTTAAGTGACTACAAAATAACACTTTAAATGTATCGCAATAAGTAAGATTCAACTTTCCGTTGATAACTTGGAGATTAAATTTAATAAGCTTTATTTGATTTAATAGAGATTTTTCACTAAAATCCTTTTTCTGGTATTAGTTCATTTGGAGTATTACAGGGTATTAACCCTTCTTTTTCATTGATAGTTAGTATAATATGAAATAATTTGGCCATGATATTAACTCGTCCACTATTCCTTCGCATGTGCTCACTGTGTCAGCCGATATCATTCAATCTGTCACTTTGATGCGGGTGTGGAAGACCGTTATTTAAGTTGTTGGGCGTGAATTGAAAAATACTGGGTTTTGCCATATTCTCTTTGAAGCACTTGCGTATTAGAAATAATGATAGAATAATATCGTTATTACAATAGATTATGTTTAAATGGTTTACAGAAACTTGGATGAAATAATTCGACACAAGCAGTGATAAGTATCTTATAATATTCGTTGAACATATGTTATCGATAAAAAAAATAAACATCAATTATTTTAAAATATTGTGAAACTGACAGAAATGGGAAAATGATTGCACATTATATCAGAAACATGTTACTTCTTTCTGCAGCAAGATGGAACGATTATTATCAAACACACAGTCAAAAAGAAAAAAGATTTCAAGTAAGAATAGTAATAACATCTGATGCGGTGTGAATGTGTTTATGAGTGACAATTTGTAGTAACAGTTGGTAGATGTTCTCTCTCATGCCCTACTTGTACAGTACATCTGTGAGCCAGACCGCCCATGATTGGTTCGTATTCCGATAAGGGTAACCCATGTTTTACGTGGCAGGTTAAAACCTGCTTGTGGATTTTGGGCACTAAATAGTGAGAATTAGAGGGAAATAATTAATGCAGAACTCAAACCAAATCCGTAGTGAACAGTATGTGTTATACTCTGGTTCTTGTTACTATTCCAGAAAATGCTCGTAAAACTATTCTTAGATTACAAGTAATTTTAAACAAGCGAGTAACATTAAGTCATTATAGTTACACCCTTTTCTCCTTTACGGGAATAAGTGTGCACTGGAATTTTTAAAATAATTTTACGATATTAGTGTTGCTTGTTCCAGATTGAACATTGAATCAGAAATAATTAATAATATTTGCTAATAAACACTAACGATTCCCAGTTCTGATACCGTGTATAGAAGCTTTTAATTCTACTCGTCGGCAGAATCATTTGCTTGTCGGCTGTTACCGCAGTTACCATCAGAGTGACTGAGACAACATTCTCTCTACCACTGTACGCTTGGTACGGTGACACTGTTCCTGCAAGTCAGCGCCACGGACGAGCATCTCTCTGTGAAGTCCAATACCTCAAACCTTCTTCAAAAAATATTTGTATTAAAATAATGGAATGTCAAATAAAATACGCTCAAATGAAGCGTGGCAGTACAATTTCTACCCAGAGGACTATCCTATTGTAGGAAAAGAATTGGCACCAGTTACTTGTGAATCGTGTAAACTGTTTTCTCAATGATAAGTGTATTTTTATTTGTGAGATGAGGCGGTCGAAACTTGAGGCATTAACAGTAGGCTGGACACTCGTGAAAATTACTTTGTAGTGAGGCAATGATTACCAATTAACATAAAGTTAAAATAAAATTATATTTTTTAACGAGGCTGTTGCCTCGAATACTGAGCTAATTTTGCTAAATTTAATAGAATACATAATGTAAAATGTTAAACGAAACGCAATAATTTATCTAAAATAAATCAGCATCGAAATTAATGTGGGAATTCTGTAAACATCCGATCTTAAATTTCATATAATTTCCGTCAGACCAGATGAAGGTGGCAGCAAGTGAGCTCAACATGAAATGGAATGCAATATTTGAAAAATTCCTTATTTCACAACTTGTCATATGTACATGCATATTTGCTCCTTTGAAACTTCTCCTATAATTCCTATTAACTGAACACAAAACCAGTGAAACCAGACTATAAATCTTTAACTTATTCAATATGGAGAATTTTCTCTCTTTAAGGCGGCGTGGAAATTCAAGTTGAAATAAAGGTAGCTCTGAACTTACGCTAGCTGGAGTATTTGTTTTCATGTTTAGCATTTAGTCTTATATTTTCCAGATACTCTCGCTCTCTTATTGTGGATTTCATAACTATACTAGAGGCTAAAATTTATGTTTAAATGCGAAGACTTTGGTAAATCAAGGATACTTCTCATTTACTCGATCCGACATCATACAAGCCCTAGATCAGGGTTTCTTAAACTCACAGCTTCCCTATGAAATTTCCCTATCAATGGCGAACCCCCTTAATAAAGATTTTTGTCTAAAAAAACTAATACAGTCACAAAGAGCTATATGTTATTAATGTGATGGGTGGGCTTGTTTCTTGTCGCAAGTTAAGTCGATTTTAGGAGCAAGTTTGCTCATTTTCAGTCTCAATTCAGCATGTTGCTTGTTGCACTCACGAGATACCTAATCAGCCACCAAAACGTAAATCTTGTCATGAACCTCCTACTTCAGTTGGCAAACCCCTTGAGGTTTGGGTACCCCACTTTGAGAAACCCTGCCCTAAATGTTACTTGTAATATACGTCCATTTTCGAAATCAGTGAATTGTCGTTATAGCAAATATTGTTCCGGATCGTAATTTGGGGTAGTACTTTCGGGATCAAGTTAAGAATTTTGCCTCCCAGAACTCTGCATATTAGTGATGAAGCGTCTTTCATCCCGATGATATGTTGAGTGCGTGTTTACGATGGCTTCAGCAGCGTGAATGTTTTGAGCGATAACACGCCAGCACTTCGCGTATTGCCCAAATGGTGTATCGGTTTACGGCTTGGGTACATTACGAGACCAGTAAACCGACTGCGTATCAGTGTCTGCTACGGTTTACGACTGCGATACGCCGTCGAGTGACGGATAAACCGAGGACTCGTGCGTCGGGTAAAATAAATACACTAACTGCCTCGAAATCTCTTGGTTAAAGAGTAGCATCTGCAATCTGGATAAATCCTTAACTTGAATAAGGAAAAAAAAGGTAACAATCTCACTTAAATTTTTTAATAGTGACATCTTTTTTTTTTTTTTTTACTTATGGCTAAAATCATTAGAGGCGGGATGGGACTCGGTGCAAGGAACGGGAAGGAATTCGGCTATAGCCTTTTTGAAGGAAGCATCCCGGCATTCGCCTGGACTGATTTGGGGAAACCATGGAAAACCCAAATCTGAATGCCCGGACGGGGATTCGAACCCGCGTCCTCCCGAATGCGAGGCCAGAACGCTAATCGTTCACCCACCACGCTCAGTCCTTTGGTTATGTTGGTGGTGTACGGGAAGCATCTCTATGGATGTTCCAGACACTCGTTAAATAAGTATTTGCGAAATGGAGGAGATTCTGTCAATAGACTGAACCTTGAGGTATGCAGTATGATATGCCCAGAGAGTTAAATATTTCGTCTTAGGTAGAGCTTAATACGTTCTTCTAAGGTTAGTTGTTCAGGAATAGATTTACTGGTCTAACATAATAACAAATAAATGCCCGTCGTATATTAAGAACCTGAGAATTGATAAGAGCCGAATCACATAGAAAGCGAGGAGTATAAAATGACACTGATGGAGTTAAATTCCTCACCATTATAATGTCAACAGACACCAGCAAAAAATGATTCCATATTCCTTGTAAGTAATCCTGACAGGATCGCACAAATGCAAGCTATCCTGGCATTGGTTGCCAAATGTAAGTTACTAAATATCATTGGAAATGGCCGGCCAAGTATTAGCTAACCACTCCGTTAGTGGATTATGACGTGTTATTTAGGCGAGAATGGCCCAAATTCTCCTCTTTCAACACATGCAAGCCGTCAACACGGATAGTATTAATATAACCGTCAAATAAATTGAAAGGTGTTATCACAACGTCTAAAAATGAAAAAACTGCTGTTCTGGTAGAAATATTGTTGACTTCAATTAATACTGTTTATTGACACTTATGTTATGTTTAAACAAGTTTCCGATACATTTCATAAGCTATTTTAGCTGGTGTACGAAAAACCTTTGCTCGCTCTGCACAACCTTTTCCAAGCGGCACGACATAGACACTGTCCCGCGCCCTGCCATACTAAAATGCAGGCGCCCAAACAACAACCACTGCCTGCTCATCTGTTCGTTGATAATGACATGAAAGACATATTATTATGAGAGAATTATGAACAAAAGACATATGAAATGAAACATTAATGACACATTAATTAAATTGAAAATAATCAAACTATATAAGGTGCTGAGCAATTAATTGTTAATTTTTGTTTTTTAGGAAATAAAGGCGCCGACCAGAGGAAAGAATCAATCAATTAATTTGACACAGTGTGGCATAATGAGAATATTATTCCAAGTAAGAGAAAACCTTAAGACGTACTGGTTTTTAAATGATGCAAAAGGATTTTCTTAAAGAGTACCAGCTCAGTTGGAGGCAGAGTTGATCACAAAGCAAGCGATCGGTTTTCAAATCTTCAGTGTTATTTGTGGAAGCTGTATGTCCGGAACGACTGCCTAGGCCTAATTTTTGAGCTGTTGGTAGAATAGTCCGAAGAGGAAACTCCACGGCGCTAAAGCGCCCACAACATGGTGGTGACAACTCCACCTTCAGTCCCATGGTGTCGACCAGAAAGGCGGTGTGCAGATGCTGTACCTATGCCAGCGTAACACCAATTACTTAAGGGACTTGTGTAGAGACTACTATGTATGTATATTTGTAATAATAAAACACAAATGACAAAAGCTGTGAGAGATCGTATACACGCAATCTCATGGCACATGAATGGAACTCCTAGTCGCTAAGCGTTATATGAGAGAAAAATGGAGTATCACGATGTATTTCTTTTGAGGTGAATAAACAATTAAAAACATTTCTTTGACAAGAACAACTCAGTGTGAGAAGTTGACGTTTCGGAGCCGTGTTGGAGATCTGGCAACGCCGATGATCAAATTACTTCTATTTATGTTATTGACGCGTATAAGAATCGGAAAGGGAGAGCCGTTCCTCCTGTGAGCATGAGATCTTCATTACTATTTCTAACATGGATTTGTTCTTGAAGTCTGCAGCCAGTTTGTAGTTGATATTAATTTCACCAACATAAATATTTATGCTTTCTTACATAATTCATTTTGATTCAGAATTTATTTTTGATATGTTAACCTATTTTTTATTCTTTGGATCCATTTTTCCATCATTTGATAGTGTCTGTTCATATCACCATTATGTCAGCTCAAGTAATAATAACGGAATAAACTTTTGCCTGTGTTGTGAAGTGCAGAAGAAGTAGTAATACACTCGTCATTGGTGCTCAGGACTGACGCACTGGTGAGAACATAATCAGAAATGGCAGGAATATTCATCTATATTATAGGCGACTGATTGGATACATGGATCAATTCTAACACAAAAATTTCACTAAAACCACTGCGATAGTGAAGTTGGAACTGCATAGGCAGCGTTTCATGTCATAGCTCTATATTCTAATGTCTGAACTTTGAGGAGAAAAGAAATGAAAAAAATACCAGATTCCATACTCAAAATAATGAAAAGATGCTGCAAAACCGAAATTTAGGATTAATAACTCTAGAAGAAGTATCAGAATCAATTTTCCGTCTGGGTATCTACTTTCCGTATGTGTAAAAATTAAATAACAAAGAATTAATCGCAATGTTCTAACTGCTAACGCAGAATAGCGTCGGATGTCAGTGAGAAAAAAGCACGCAGAAAATTCAGAGGTGTGTCTATCCTTTAGGCCGAACTTGCGTTTCGAATTGGAAGAGCAATATATAGCCTGGTAAGTGAGCCCTATCATATTCGGGAGCACGCAGATTCAAATCCCGGTCCTGCCATCCAGATTTTGGTTTTGCACAATTTACCGAAATAGGTGCAGGCGAATGCCAGGATCGTTCTTTTTTAGGCTTATGTCCGGATTCCTTCATATTCCTTGTTCCATTCCTTTTCCGGCTCTGATGACTGACACCTACGAGCCGTCGAAACCTAAGAAACAAATATATATATCTCGTATATATATGTATGTGTGTGCGTGCGACATTGTGACATCGTCAAACGTTAAGTGGAAATAACAGTTAAACACTCTCGGTTGCTGAGAGATCTGAGCCTCTTACTACATACTTGTTATACTAGCACTGGCTAATATTATTTACAGTCACAATGCAGATATCTCAACTTTATTTCCGGCAGTAAGTACATAAAGATCGTAGCAGCTCTCGTATATGTTATAAGTCGATTGTACCTTCAATCTGAAATACAACTGTCATGCCTTCCAAACTTTTCCTTCAGTGACCTGTGTCTTAAATTCTTTCTCATTCTTAAAGTATTAAGTCATAATGAATGTTTCTATATTCGTCCACTTTAATCAAACGTCATCACATGCTAACCAAATAGAGAGACCTCTCCTGCCAGGTAGACAAGTAATCAAACAAAATTCATTAGAAACGGTTGACACAGTATAAAGTCTGTGAGACGAGGTCTATGAATTATTCATCCCGTGCACACAGGTAAGAGGGAAATATAAGCCGTGTGCGACGGACAGTAGGGCGTAGAAGTAATTACGCTGTCCATCGAAAGTTACCCTGATGAACGTTTCATCTCATCACTGAGAAAGTTAAAAAAAATGTACATCAAAATAAGCAGAGTACATGTGTTTGTCATAGCAAGAATCTTACGATGTACTATTCATTTATTTTCCGTTCTGTTAACCTGATATAAAAAATACATACTTCACATGCTGTTATAATAATACCTGATAACATGAGGTTTAAATTGTATTATTAATATCAAATTTCTCACATCAAACAGTTGTCATGATCTCCACCAAGGTCTTCAACGCTGATGTCGATGTTAGAAGATGTTTAACTTCTGAATATTAGGTTAAAAATAAATTAATTATCTAATCCAAAACATCGTCCCGTCTTGGTATTCTCTCATGTCCTGCCGTGATACTCTGCGAATGTTTACACGTATCACTGGCAAATTCTTAGAGGTACCAGTACTCGAATTCTGAGATGTAACGTACAGGTTTATTATAAATGATTGAAGGAATATCACATTCACAGTAGCTATATTTTTTTGACAAGTTGGCACAAAAATAAAGTCACAAAGAAAAACTCAAATAATTGCCTGACTTACTACAATTACTCTTACTGATTCAGCAAATAACATTAGATAATCATGTTCTTGCCACACTTGGTGCAGCATGTTCCTATCAGTCTGTATAAAAGACCTATTGATGCTAGCTCGTAGTTCTGATAGGTTTGTTGGTAGAGGAGGCTTAAACACTGAAGCTTTCACACAAAACTTCACTCCAAATTATTTCGAGTTTGCGACTAATAACAGTTTGACTTTCACAGGTGAATTGTAAGTTCGTCATTACTGCTAATCAAATAATTTCATTTTTTATACCATAATCGTCCTCTAAAACTGAAAACGTAAACTTTTTTAAAAAAGTGGTTGAAGTAACTGAACGCGGTGAAACATATAGATCAATGAGACGCCAGGTGCACTAAAGTTATTTTAATAACTATTAAAAGAAACAAATAGAGATGTCACTGCTATCATACCAATCGTTTACCGTCTTTTATTTCCCTGAAATATTTGTTTTTATCAGCGTATAGGGAAAAATTCTTGCAAGATTAGAGTAACAAAAATGTGTATGTATTGGTTACTTGTGTTTCAAGATGCTCAACCTAAGCTTATCTAGCCAGTGCATTGCTTTCGTTGACAATTTACCATTCTCTCCTCACTAAGCAATCTTACGGAAATGGTATAGTATCCTGAGAAATATCTAATCGAAAATTTGAACTAGGTCTTACCTTTTGGGAGCCATGAAACTACAGTATCTTCGGAATGTTATCTATTTGAGATAAATTTTCATGGTGATAAAGTAGTTTGTTTTAATTTTTAAACATTTATCATTGATAACTTGTAAGAAATATTTATTAGTCTTGCAGCCATCAATCAAATAAAAGTTTCGGCTTGTTACTCTTTAACGGCAGTTCATCGCAAGTTCATACTCCGTTGTCAATGAGATTTGTGTCATGAAATTTAACAATTCATATTTTCTATTTTCATAATTTCAGCTTTGTTCAAATACTTCAGGGCCCATTTGACGTTAAAATACACTGAAATGCCAAAAGTCATCAGGTGTGAATATGCAAATATTGAGGTGGCGGTAGCACCGCGGAAGCAACGTGTAAATGAGCCGCGCAGTGTCGGGACTATCATTTGTACTCTCGCGAGCCGTGTGAAATGTTTTCTGATTATGAATTAGCAAACTCTGAACCTGGAGTGGTAGGTGGCGCTAGACGCGTGGGGAATTCCGTTTCACAAATTGTTTGTGAATTCAACATTCCTTGATCCACAGGATATGCCGTGAATATGTAGTTTACCGTTTTACTTCCCCCACGCACAACGTCTACGAGACCAGTGACATCTGTGTCGAGATGCCAGTGTTGCGTCAAAGAACAGAACACTCAATTCGTAACATACGACAGACGTGTCCGTGCAGACAGTGGAGCGGAATTTGGCGTTGATGGGTTATGGCAGCAGAAGACAGACGCGGGTGCATTCGCTAACAAAAGACCATCGGCTACAGCGCCTCTGTTGGGCTCGTGAACATGTCGGTTCATCCCTTGAAGACTGGCTGCGTCGTCAATCACGATTCTAGATGGTAAGATCTGATAGTAAAGTTTGAGTGTAGCGCAGACCCAGGTTGCCATGAAGGCAGGGTGCAAGCAGATGGTGGCTCCAACCCGATATTGGCTGCGTTTATATGACATGGAGTAGGACCTCCCTGGTCAGACTGAACCAACCATTGATTGGAAGTGGCTATGTTCAGCTACCTGGAGACCATTTGCAGCCAATTATGGCCCTCATATTACCAAACACCGATAGACGTTTCCAGTACTACAATGCGCCAAGTCACCAGACTAAAACTGTTCACCATTGTTTTGAGGATCATTCTGGAAAATTATTTGTCTACCAAGATCGCCAAATATGATTCGAATTGAACAAATCCGATACGTTACTGACAGTTCGTTCGCAACGTTCTGCATTGGCAAAATTTTCACAATTTTGAACGTCTGTAGAGGAAGCACAGCTTAATATTTCTTCATGGATCTTCCGGCTATTTGTTGACTCGATGCAACGTCGGGTTGTAGCCTTCGCCGGGCAAAAGAGATGTCTCACACGTGATGCCATTTGGCACTACAGTGTAAACCTTGACACCAATCTTATATATAAAAATTAATGTACATTTGTAAGTTTATATGTCCTCTATGCACTCCTAAACCGTTCATCCGATTATGGTGAAACTTTGGTAAGTTGTCGAGTGCGCGTCGGAGAAGGTTCCTAAAAATAAAATTTCCAAAAAACCACCCCCTCTTCCCCATAACACGCCATAATTTTAAAAAAACCTACAGATTTTATCCGATTTCAACGGAAATTTGCACATGTATACTGTAAAACAAACAGAAAAATACTGCCTACATTTGGGTTCCAAAAACGCGTCCCCTTTCCCCTTCTCTCCCTTCCCATCACGTAATTTTTACACAAACCGACACTTTTTATCCGATTTCGATGGAACTTTGCACACATATACAATTTTTTTTTTAAATAGAAAAATACCGTAGACATTAGTTTTACAAAGCCCAATCCTACTTCCCTTTTCCACCCCAAAACCACCCCCTCTTAACCCTTAGAACCCATAATTTTTTTAAAAACTCACAGATTTCATCCGATTTTGATGGAAATTTGGACACACATACATTAAAACAAACAGAAAAATACTGTTTACATATGGTTTCTAAAAAACACAAACCCTCTCCCCCTTCCAACCCCTTAATTTTTAGACAAACCCACACTTTCTATCTAATTTCGAAGGAACTTTACACACGTATACTTTTAAAAAAATAGAAAAATACTGTAGACATTACTTTTACAAAAACCCAATCCCTCTGCCCTTTTTCACCCCTTCATTATTGGTAATGTTCTTAATACAAATCTACAGTTCCTATCCGAATTTGAAGGAATTTTGCACACGTATACTTTAAAACAAACAAAAAGATACTGTTTACTTTCAGTTTGCCAAAGCAAAACCCCACCCCCATTACCCCTCATCTATTAACTTCCAGTGATCTTTATTGAAACCCACAGTTTTTTTCTGATTTCGATGGAACATTGCATTTGTATACTTAAACAAGCAGAAAAATGTTGGTTACATTTTGTTTTAAACAACCAACCGTTCGCCCCCTTTACCCCAACCCCCCAGTTTTCGTCAATATTTCATATACATGTCCATATTTTTTATCCGATATCTATGGAACTTCACACTCGGTTTACTTTAAAACAAGGAGAAAAATACTGCCTTCATATGGTTCCCAAATCCCAACCCTTCATCCCCTTTATTACCTCCTCTCTTAATTTCCAATGTTCCTTACATTAACTTTATTCAAAGTGGATGGAACTTTGCACATGTATAAATTAAAGCAAAGAGAAAAATGCTGTCGTTCTTTGGTTTACAAAAGCTACCCACTTTCCCTATCACCCTAATTAAACAAAATTTACACTCAAAACTATTCAGTTTTTTTTTTAAATATTTCGTAAACGCTGGGGAAATTAGACAAAGTAGATAGCAACATTATTAAAGTATACAATATTTCCTGTTAAATAGGACTGGACAGATTACGATCGGGCTTGAATTTTAAAAATTATTTTAAAGTTTTTGTGACAACACACAAATCTAAAGTTTTGAAGTTGGCACACATATCCTTTAAAATAAGTGAAAATGGTGTTTATATTTAGTTTACAAAACCGCATCCACTCTCCCGTTTCACCCCTCTTAAGACTGATTTACACGTGCAACTTTTCTCTGTTAGCGTATATCTCCAAAACAAACTCAGCTTTTTCTTTGTACATATGCTGATTGGAATCACCAAAAACATTGCATATCCAAGACCATTGCAATAAACTTGTAATTGAATGAAACAGTAATTAAAATTTATACATAAATATCTAATATTTACTAAATAAAAACTTTCAAATGCATTCGTTTAGTCCATATGTCAAGTCCAGCAATAGCAAAGCATTGCCGGGTCAGCTAGTCATTTATAAAAGTAGATTAAAAATTTAAAAACTGTAACAGGCTCGTTAAAATATATATTGTGAAAAATATTTCTTACATAAATTAAATCCATAACAATCTTAATTCATTCAATAAGGGGTAATATGTTAGCCGAAATTTTATATTAATCGAAGTTTTGATGCTGAAAACAAATCCATTTCACTCAATGAAACCTTTCGAAAAAGAGCTTGATAATAATGCGGGCCTACAAAATCTAGATGTCTAGCGAAATTTTGAAAAAAAAAATCTGTTGTTGTTCGTTCTGTCTGTAATCTGTCAGGCTCAAAGGAAGAAGAATGAGAGATCCTATTCGTAATCAGTCGTACAAATGTGTGTAAAACATTATTATTCCTCTTTCCAATAAGGGCTTCTAGGACCACGTGCCAACTTCAACTCTTCATCCTGTGTTGTTCTTTCTGCCGTTCAATCCAATATTCCTTCACCATTTTACTATTTTTTTTCTTCTCTCCTCAGACCACTTTGGACAAGATTTCTCTCCTCTTCTTCCTTTGAATCCTTCCATATTTAACACCTTCTTTCTAAAGATCTCTCTTTCCATAATTTTCTGTTCTCTTATCTAATAAAATATAAATGATATAACAAAATATTAAATATGTGTATATATCAGTTAACTTGCAGGAATTTTATTGTCCATCACGGATGCCATAGAAAGGACGGGGTGTAGCCAACTACGGATTGTGGCTCATGTCGGCACCAATGATGCTTGTCGCCTTGGGTCGGAAGTTATCCTCTCTTCCTTCCGGCGGCTAGCTGAAAGGGTGAACTTTGTGGCCAGTGGCCGCAAGATATCGGCAGAGTTAACCATCTGTAACATCGTAGACAGTATTGATTGTGGACCTCTGGTTCAGAGCCGTATTGGGGGGCTGAACCAGAGACTACGACGTTTCTGTGATGATATTGGCTGCAGATTCCTCGATCTTCGCCATAGGGTCTAGTCATGTAGGGTTACCCTTAATAGGTCAGGTGTGCACTACACACGTGAATTGGCTACACGAGTGGCAGGGGCCGTGTGGAATGCACTGGGTGGTTTTTTAGGCTGAGGGAGGAAGACCCGAAACACGAAATTCAGTTACGGGCAACCCAATCAGATGCAACACCGGAATGTAGGAGGAACCTAAAAGAATCTCGACAGTTAAAAGTTCTCGTAATAAACTTTAGAAGCGTTTGTAACAAACAACCGGAACTTGAAAGCATTATTTTTAGCACAGAAGCGGATATTGTTATCGGTACAGAAAGTTGTCTAAAACCGGAAATAAGTTCCGCCGAAACTTTTAAAGATAGCATGAACGTTTTTTGTAAAGACAGATTACATTCTCATGGAGGTTGGGTATTTATAGCTGTGACTAAATTTCTCCCATGTAATTAAATAGAAGTCGATACGATCTGTGAAATCATATGGATTAAACTCAATGTTGCTGGGTCAAAACTCATCATAGACGCCTTCTACCGTCCACCCGATTCCGATATAGCTATCGCCAAGGAGTTAAGAAATAATGTAAACAGTATAGCTAGCCGTTTTCAGGATCATGCTATGATTCTAGGAGGCGACTTCAATCTGCCTTATATTGACTGGCGTAATTACGTTCATATTACGGGTTGCAGGGATCAGGCAGCTTCTGAAGTAATTCTCAATTTGTTCTCAAATAATCATCTTTAGCAGCTAGTTACTGAACCTACGCGGTGTCATAACGGTAGCGAAAATGTTTTAGATCTGCTGGTTACCAATAGGCCAGAATTATTCACCGACATTTCAACGACCACAGGTATAAGCGATCACAAAGCGGTAATTGAAACTATCAGACTAATGACCAAGCGAAAAAGGAGAAAAGGGCGGATTGTATACAGATTCAGTAAGGCCTCTAAGGAGTGTTGTAGAACCTACCTGAGGAATAACTACCATAACCTCAAGTCAACAAAGGACACCGTTGAAGAGATGTGGCATCGATTTATACGAATAGTCAGGGAAGGTATCGATATACATATACCGAAGCGGACAATAAATGGGAGGATGATCCACCGTGGTACACATGCGAAGTTAAAAGATTACTCAAAAAACATAGGAGGATACACACATGCTACAGAAGGAAGAGGTCTCGCAGCGATTTAGAAAAATTGGCTGAGTTAAGAGGACGTGTGAAGAATGTGATGCATGAGGCATTCAACGATTTACATTCAAACACTCTCTCTAAGAGTCTCGCAGAAAACCCAAAGAAATTTTGGTCGTATGTTCGAAAAGTCAGTTTTAGCAACAGCAATATTCCAGCACTAGTTCGTGAAGGGTCCGAGGTTAATGAAAGCCGCGATAAAGCTAACGTACTAAATACTGTATTCAAAAATTCATTTACTGATGAAAATAAGGATAGTAATCCCGTTTTCCCACGCCGTGTCGAGTTGGTGATGGAATCATTACGAATAGATACTGCAGGTATCATAAAGCAATTAGAGCTCCTGAAGTGGGGGAAAGCACCGGGCCCGGATGGAATTCCAGTAAGAGTATTTTCAGAGTATGCGGCGGAAATCGGGCCATTTCTGTCTGATATATTCAGTAAATCATTAGAAGAGCGAAAAGTACCTTCAGACTGGAAAATCGCGCAAGTAACTCCGATTTTCAAGAAAAGTGATCGAAGTGGTCCTGGAAACTATCGTCCCATATCTATAACATCTGTTTGTAGTAGAGTTATGGAACATATTATATACTCGAACATTATGAAATTTTCTAGACGATAATAATTTGCTTACAACAAATCAACACGGATTTCGGAAGAAAAGCTCATGATGAAACGCAGCTGGCCCTATTTACACACGACGTAATGAAAGTTATTGATGCTGGTTCATAAGTAGATGCAATTTTTTTAGATTTTCAAAAATCCTTTCGACTCTGTGCCACACAACCGCCTTTTAGCGAAGCTTCGAGCGTACGGTATATCGGATCAGCTTTGTGAATGGATCAAGGCTTTTCTAACTGGTCGGTCGCAGTATGTTGTCGTTGAAGGAGAAAGTTCTTCTAATCTAGATGTTACATCGGGGGTACCTCAAGGAAGTGTAATAGGACCACTTTCTTTTCTTAATTTTTATAAACAATCTCGGAGACAAAGTGAAAAGCCTTTTTAGATTGTTTGCTGATGATGCGGTTATTTATAGGAAGTAAGGAATTTGGCCGATTGCTTAGAAATTCAGCGCGATCTGGATGTTATTTTGGCTTGGTGCGCTGAGTGGCAACTTACTCTAAGTTGTAAAAAGTGCAAGACAATGAGCATAACTAACAAAAAGAATCCGATTGTTCAGAAATACGAGATAAACAGTTCAGTTATTTATATGGTTGATTCTATTAAATATTTGGGAGTAACAGTACAAAGGAACATGAAATGGGACATACACATTAATTCGTTAGTAGGTAGAGCAAATTCTAGGCTGCGATTCATAGGTCGAATCTTGAAAAATTGTAATGAACAAACAAAGGAGATAGGGTACAAATCTCTTGTGCGTCCACATTTGGATTATTGTTTTGCCATTTGGGACCCGTTTCGTAAGGGATTGATCGAAAGTATAGAGAAAGTACAGAGAAGAGCCGCTCGATTCGTGACCGCTTGCTACAGTCCTTATGAAAGCGTCACAGAACTGATTAGTAGATTAGGTTGGGAGTCTCTGGTAGATAGACGACACACGTTTCGTTTAAACTTATTGGAAAACATGCGTACTCCCACTTTCACTTTTGAGTGTGGTGAAATACTTCTTTCACCAACCTATTTGAGTCGGAAGGACAGGAAAGACAAAATTAGAGAAATAAGGTGTCGGACTGATTCTTATATGAATTCTTTTTTCCCTCGTACCATTAGGGATTGGAATGTACAGCAAAGAGATTAGCTTTGGTGCTGAGCACCCTCTGCCACCCACAATTTTGTGAATTGCAGAATATATATGTAGATGTAGATGTAGATGAATAATACTAGAAGACACTATATGCACAATGGAGCAATAAAAGAAAACAAAGTTGTTGGCTGAATGGTTGTAAGGCCGAATGTTATTTTAATAAAAAAATGAATAAATGGCCAGTCACTGTCTGAAGAACTCTGGCAGCCGCCATTCGTTCTGATCAGCAATATGTGGAAATCAAGTGAGTGGCTCGTGACATAGAGGCAGCAAGTTTTTATAACAGCTGTGTTTAAACATTGCGACTTCTTAGAATATGAAGCACCACCATGTCTTGGTTTGAGACAATGTATCATAACTCTATACAATAAGACGCAACGCAAATTGACTAAGAATTTTTATTAGATCATTGCCATTTATTTACAAACGGTTTTGAGAGAGTTTTTTTTTTTTTAAAAAAAGAGTTAAGTGAAAATCTGAGTTTTCCAATACATCAGCACGACGGAAAATTGTCTAAACTCTACTTGCACTAGGCTGGTATAACAGGATCTGCTACCATTTGCCGTAGATGATGCCCAGTGATTAGAAAACATTAACTAAACGTTTCTTTCAAATCTATTCAGGTAACTTTAAATTCTTGATGAATCAAAGCCAGTTGAATGAAGCGCAGTTATATTTTTTGTGCATTTTTGTCGTCATTACAGTAAGCATTGTGTTAGAATTAAGTGCTAGTACCGTCTCTTATTCTCCTGCTTTTGTAGGAAGAGCTCGTTAGAAGTAATTCCTGCAAAAACTTAAAGGATAATTTATAGAAGATCCATTATAATAGAACTTAAATGAGAAGTACATTTTCCAGCAGCGTGTTCTGAAATTAACAAACTTGAATGTGAACCGACCTCGACGTTCGTTAGAGCAACTCAGAATCGATGTCAGCAATTTGTGTGCCGGGCACTAAGCTGCTAGACTTCCGACGCTGGAGGAACACGCACGGCAGTTGGCTTTGTCCGGCGTACAATCAATAAGCGAAACGCTTCCACAGTAATTAGAGGTTAATCTGCATAGCCTGCGCTCGCCACTATTTTGTTTTTGTGCCAGGCGGGACGGTTTTTTCGTGGCAGCCGCCATAACTCGCGCGGGCGCTGCGTGAGGCGACATTAGCGACACGCGAGTTTTGTTTTTTCCACTGTGCACTGTCACACGTGGCGCGTTTCCCCTCTGGGGCTCCACCACGGAACATCTGACTCGCGAGGCGTACGCGTGCACTACTGGACTGGATGTGAAAATAAAGCGGTTACGCTGGCTCAATGACTGAGCACATTCCTAAGAAGTTACGTTAATTTAGTATGCAATTCATTCTCACCGAACGTGGTGGGTGAGTGGTTAACGCTATCATCTCGCATTCGGAAGGACTTGGGTTCGAATCCCCGTCCGGGAATCCAGATTTGGATTTTCCATCGTTTCCTCAAATCACTCCAGGCGAATGCTGGGGTGCTTCCTACAAAAGGCCATGGCCGAATTCCTCCACCTTCCTTGTCCCCCATCCTTAGCCATAATAAAAAAGGCTCAGTCACAGTGAGATGTGTTGATTTGGTCCTTACGCATTGTGTAAAGTGTCCTTCTGTTTAGCTCAACGTTTGACGGCTTGTCGACATTGTGGTCATTAGAATCGGTAGACAAGGAACGGAATGGAATTCTGTTATGGCCTTTTGAAAGCACCATACACACATTCGCACAGTGTTATTCGAGAAACCATGTAAAACCAAAATCAAAATTCCTGGACTGGGGATCGAAGCCTCGTCTACGCAATGCAAGGCCCGAGCATAAACCGTTCCCCCTCGGAGGCCAGTAATTGTCTATGAAAAACCTGCTAGGAATATTGGGTATAATCTTCCACAAGATAAAAAAGCCGTGGCATTACTAGAAAACTATAGCGGACCAGTTTCAAGATAACAGACTAGGAGTGATTTGTCCAGATGTTCCGGAAAGAGGGATATCACCTTCACCTAATCACGCTTATAAGTATAAAAAATGGTTAGGACTTTAATCTCTTACTGCGTTCCCTTCCCCACCCCCTCTCGTCGTGAAAATTCCGGGGTGCAGCCCCCCCCCCCCCTCCCTAGAAGAAAAATCAAGTTGCCTTCAGTACGCTTCAGTGAGCGAAGAACTGGCTTAGGAACACTAGTTATGCCTGATTAGTGTGCATCGAAATTTCTTGAAAGAACGCCGTGAGATATTGACAAAAATATAAATATGTAAAATTTTCTGAGAATCCGAGACGATTAATGTTTACAAAAAAAACTGTAACTGAGTTACGATCTTAGTTAACTATATAGTAGGTCCTTAGATTAAGTGGTTTGATTACTATGCTAATCAATAATAAAAGTAGTTTCCTCAGTAGGTTTTAGTTTCATTTTATAGGAAATCGTCATGTTTCAGTCTCCCACCCTACTTCCTCTAAACCAGCGATTCTCAAGGTGTGGTACGCGAACCCCTAGGGGTTCGCGAGTTGATCATAGGGGGTTCGCGGCGAGATTTACGTAATGGTGGCAGACTGATTGTATCACGCGTGTGACATGCATCATTTAATACCATGCCTTCAAAGGAATATCGCTCCTTTCACTCGATGTGCCGAATAAGTATTAATAGATAATATGTAAATTTTTGAACGCCAAATATCTTTCAAGGTTCAAATTCTACATTATGCTATATATTTCCATTATTCGGCACCACTCACAATTAGCGTTGCCAGGTGTCCCGATTTGCGCGGGACGTCCCGATTTTCGGGGGTCTGGGGACACGTCCCGATTTACCGTCGGTCGGGACGCCAAATGTCCCGATTTTTTAGGTAATTGATAAAAACCATTCACTCGTCACAAAAACTGAAATCGCGTGTTCACGTTAAGGCCAGTCTACACGTAACGTCTTGACGGACGTTTTACTTGATCAGGCAAAACGTATCAGACTAGACATTGTGTGTGGACAGCAAAACGGACGTTTTACCTGAACTGAATGAAGAGGGACGACTTCCAGAAAACGGATCAGCGGGAGCATTGTTTTCGGTCTTGACTGACGTTTTCCCTTCAGTCTTTAATCATCTCTCAGCTTGTAACTATTATTTTGTTTTCCTTTTCAAAAAAAATTACGCGGTGGTCTTTTAGAATTTAGCAGAGTGATTCGTTTCGGAATTTTTTGAGTTGTATCCTAGTTATCCTTGTATGCGGCAAGTTAAAGTCAATTGACTACAGCGACTGTGCCAAGAAAATTAAGCATATGATAAATATAAGAAAGTGTATCTTGGAGATACAAAGGAAGCGGATATGAAAAAATAATAAATTCTTTTCGTTCAGTGTTTCTTAAAAGGTTGCAAAAATTTAAGGAGTCGGCACGTTTTGGTGCTGGTGCTGATGATATTTACTAACCTTCTTTGTAAAAATCTCGACCTTCTTTTATTCTTAAATTATAAAGATACCCCAAGAGAAACAATTATCAATACAGAGGATGATTCAGAAGTTAAAGTTAGTTGTTAACCACTGCTAATTAACAGAACTGTACATAGAAACATACATATAAAAATAAAGTAGATTTATTTAACAGCTAGACAGAAGTAGTGCTAAATATAAATGAAAGAAATAATTATTGTCTTCAAAAGTATTTTATTTTATCAAATTCTCTTAAAAGAGTCACGGCGTTGTCCTGCCAATGTCATGATCCTTGGTTGTTAAAGTACATCTTGAATGTATCCCTTACACGTTTCGCATCTTCCATCAAAAATACACGTCTTCGTAATTGAATGTTGTGTATTTTTTCTGGTTTCAACATTTCATATGTAACTCCATAAAATTCTGGTATAAGGTGGCTAAGAGATTGTTGGGACATTACAGCTGTGAACTCAAGCTCTCGAGAGTGTTTCGAGTTGTGAACTCTAGATCTTCATAGTTTCTAGTTGTTACCAGAAATCTTAGCACAGCAGCCAGTCTCTCAAGGGGTGAGATTCTCCTTCTCACAGCAGTGTCTTGTTTCTTTGGGATTATTTCAAGTAAGGGTACGTAACCATTTGTAAATAATTACGTCAGTCTTCAGGTTCAAGAGGTCATTTCCGAAGTAAATTCAGATGAAAGAATTTTTCATCATTAGCAACCATCTTCTAGACCTTCTTACTTTTTAATCTCATCGGACATAGCGAAATAACCACTAAAAGTAATACATTACCCATGATTTCAATAGAACTGGGCTAAAGACGGAAGTCAAAAACGGAAGAGTGTGAACGCGAGTTTTTGGTCAGTTTTACCTGACGTCTTGCCCTATCAAGTAAAACGGCAGTCAGGACGTTGCATGTAGCCGTCCTTTAGACTAATCACATCCAAGCAGCTCACGGCTTACAGTACAACTGACCCCACTAACCTGCACATTGTGCCAAAAACTGGCAAAAAAGTGGCAAAAATGATGTACCGTAACACCAGAAATGTAATGAACACAAGAAAAAAGAAAGAAGTGTCAGTCTAACAACATCGCTGTTAATGTCTTTAACACCGATCAAATGAGCAACCAAGAATCAAGAAGAAGTGATAGTTGCTCAAGTCACAAAGACATATCACTCGGTCAAGCACACCTTTTCATTCAGTTCATTCGGTTGTTAATCAAAACTCGATCGTACTTTGTACGATTCCAAAAATGCTTAAAAATTGCCTCTTGGAAGAACAAAGGCCAGTGGGATTGCACATAATGGTTTAGGTTCGGATGTGTATGTTACAGAAAGTATAATTTATGGGGAAATTCTTTTTTATTTTTGGATATAATCGTTATGACAATAACACAGTGCTGCCAATTCTATGGATATATCCGTAGATCTACGGATTTTTAGAAAAAGTTAGGATTTTCGGATGTTGTTAAAATATCTACTGTTTTTTTTAATACTTTTTACTATCTATTGATTTTTTCTTATATTGGCGTTTTTTTTTTTAAACTTTGAGCATATAGCGTTAATGCATTACAGAATTGACAATAATTGTGAATCGTTTCCTTACAAACCGCTCGTGTGAACCAACAATTGAAATAAAGCTCATATTTTGTTTGATTATAGATTTTATAGATCTTAAAAGACCGCAATACATTACTATCGGTGCACGGTGACACGCTCATTGGCACGGCTTCCGAGAATCAAAGGAGTCGCAGTTTTTAACATTTCTTATTACAGAAGATATGTTACATTTACTAAAACAAAAACAAAAAATGTACGGCCCCTAAAAAAGAGAGAGTGAGAGAGAGAGTGTGTTTAGGCACAGCAGCAGCAGCGATGAAAATGACGCTGCTGTATAAAATATGTTCAGAGATATTTCTTACTTTCAATGCAGAATATTATTTTGTATTTCGAATTTTAAAGACCTGGGAATAAAAAGTATCCTTAATTTTGACTCTCTCTCCAATAATTATTGTATCAGTCTTTTAGTTAGCGAGTCTCCGGATTTTTTTCCCCAATCTACGGAAATTTTAGTGGCCATCTACGGATATTGAAAGCCAAGTGGCTGGCAGCAATGCAATAACAAATACTTCTGTGGTTGAAACAATACTTCACTGTCTTTATGTGATCAAATTTCACAGTGAAAGTAATTTTACACATTTTATAATATGCGATGCAATCGTTTTCCTTATGCAGCCAAGTTTTAAACCCTGTATTTGACAGCTACTCGTCTCTGGAGCGACAGTAACGTTTTTATATTTTCTTCGCTAAGTCATTATTTATTTGTAACGTACAAATTAATTACACTATTCACTCTTTCATTCTACGCGAACAAAACGAGTACGACGTTCCGTTTCGACATAGTGTAGGACCAGGGGTGGCCAAACCGCGGCCCGCCTTGATCATTTTTCCGGCCCGTGAGATTCATCACACTTTTAGAAAATATTTTTTATATTCCTTTTTCAGTGTTATATATTTCTTTACAATGTGCGTTTAGTATCATTAGTGTTATATTATCTATGCTTACATGCAAGAATAATAGTAAACACAATAGTAACTCAGCTTTCAATTTTTCACTCCAAAAAAAGGTATGTAGTAAGGATGTATAATTTTATATGCGGCCCGCGGAGTTATGATGCACTTCCAAAGTGGCCCGCAAGATCATTTGGGTTGGCCACTCCTGGTGTAGGTAATTGAAGCAATCCTCCAACTGCTTCACGATAATCGGATTTGTAACTAACTGTCATAAACGTTTTAACAATGAGCGAAAAAGTTGAATCATGTGCAGCGCATGATGGGATAAGGAGCGAGATGCGGTGACCATGTTTACTTCATACACATTTGAGAAAACATCAACCCGTAATTTTTAAAATTTCTTAATAATGGACATTTTGTGTCCGGTATGTAATGAATCGGACAGGTACAGATCGCGTTAGAACCGGACGGTTGGCAACCCTAACTCATGAAGCGATAGAAACCGACAAATTTTATAGTGTTGTTACAGACGACTTTAATCACGGTAGTACAAAAAAATTTCTGCTTATGGTATAATTTTACACCACAACTGCAAATAAAAATCCTTGAGATTATTTTATAAAGACGTGAATTGAGCTGCATCACCCAGGAATAAAAATTTAGTGAAAAGATTGAAGGAGCCCACTATTGATAGTAAACATCTTACTAGTTACATTGAAAACAACGCAGAGGTGAACTTTAGGCGCCGCAGTTACTGCACCATGATAATGATTACATCAGTGGGATGTCCTGCACACATTTTGAATAACAGTGTAAAATATGCTTTGGGTATGAGTAAATTTCAATTGCAGAATTTGATCCTGAAACTACATAGTCAAATTTTAAAAGACTTTTGTGAGACGCATGAATCTGAATATTTGCCTTCATGGTATCAATACCGGTTTCAAAAGCGAAAATTAAAAGGAGGTTTTTCCAGGCTGTCACAATTTGGTCTAAGTGCTCGAATCAGGCTATATAACATCCTGGCTAAACCTACCCTAATGTACGGCAGCGAGGCCTGGACATTTCGCAAAGGTGATGAGCGGATGCTAATGGCGGCTGAGTTGCGATTCATGAGGAGAACAGCTGGCTACACATTATGAGACAGAAAGAGATCTGATGAAATCCTTAAAGAACTTAAAGTCAAACCAGTTCTCCAAACTGTACAACCCTACAGAACGTCTTGGACAGACCATGTACTAATGATGAAGACCGACCGGATGCTACGAAAAATTCTCAAATATCATACCACAGGTAAGAGAGATGTAGGAAAACCACCAAGAAGATGGGTTGAGCCCGAAACAGGCCACCAGGCCTAACACTGGATAGTAGTCTTGTGTAGTTCCCTAACGAACTAGTTCGGAAGAGCGCTCCCACAGGCGAACTATGCGAACTAGTTCCCAGATCTCTCGCAACCTTAGTTCGTTAGTTCGTTCAATCCTTTCCCGAAGACCGACTTTTGTTTTAGTTTATAATTTAAAAGGAAACACAGTTCTCTGTGGACACATTTCACTGAAGACACAGATATAAAAAGAAAAAGAAACTGTTCAACATTAATAATTATTGCAGAAGTCACAAACGGAAATTTAACATGGAATGTGAAAGTAAAATACACTTTGATCCCATTAACAATTAAAAGACAACCATCGATAACCACAACTACCATAACAAAGAAGAGAGCGCATGCAGTAGCGCTACCCAAAGCGAGCGAGCGAGCTGTCTTTTTGGAATTCGAGAGGGGAGTGACCTAGTTCGCGAACTAAACAGAGCGGTACCGTTCGCGAACTAAACTGAGCGCTGTCGGTCGCGAACTAAACAAAGCGGTACCGTTCGCGAACTAAATTGAGCGCTCCCGGCCGCGACCTAGCACCATTCGCCGCTGGGGTTTCCAACATTTTTTCGGTTGATGGTAATATTTTTTTTTTAAAGAATAACCTATAAAAATAAAGTACACTTCAAAAATATAATATTTTACGAAAGAGTAGAAAAGGGTAAATGGTATGTTTTTACTATTTCATTTTTTAAGCTATACTTTTTGCACTTCTTGCATCTTTTAAAAAAAATTTCTACAGTAAAATTGTCATATGCTTTATCGCTTTCAGTTGTCAAATTAATTTCGAGCAAAAGCTCATTTTTTATTCATGAAATACTTCTCTTACTTTTTCCTGGATTTCATATAATATTGTTATTTCAGAGTAAAGTTTGTTAACTTTGATACTCATTTTTTCTCGTAAATTTAATAACCTCTGATATACCTATAGTCTCACAGTCATCAAATGAAACCCTGTGTTTTGAATTTAATTTTTGGATTTTGTATAGCCAATTGCTTTCATTAAAATCTAACTATTTACTAAGATACTCCAGACATTTATCAACGAATACTAGAGCATTATTTTTAATATTATCACTTTCTGTGGAGAATTTTGCTTCTAAAGGCTTTTTCTTGTTTTCTTAACCAAAGAAACAGTATCTTTTACATTTTTCTAGCGCTGATTTTAAAGCTAACATAGTATAATACTTATCTCAGTCTTTTGGTTAACAGCTTTGTGAAAGTTATGTAAAGAAATGACTTGAGAAATTCAAAAAGATTTTAACTTTTGGGTCTTCATCAGTTTCATTCGTTGCCAAAATATTGTGAATGTGTGTTGGATTATCCTTCCTTATACTAATGAAATAATAGCTCAATGACTTCTAATTCACTGGAAATTTACGCACTTTCGTTATTGCTACCACTTTCTCATTCAAGGGTCACTGTTATTTTTATAGGTCTAATTGTTAGATATTACACTGGAAGTATTAATGTTACTTTTCTTAATAATATAGGTAATATTGTTTCTGTCATATACTGTAGTACTTAACTTGTAGCCAATAGTAGAATCATATTTTTTTCATGATTTTCAAAACTATATTTAAATAAAAAAGCCGATTACTTATAAACGGGTATTTTAATTCATCAAAATAAACGCATTTATAATATTTTATAAGTAATGTTGTGTTGTTGTTGGCTTTAAGGGCGCGTCGACGGCGGGGTCATTAGCGCCTTTTATAAGTAAAGTTTCTTCCATGAAATAATAAATAAATCCATTTAAAAAATTAATATTCTACGAATGCATGTATAGTAAATAGTAAAAACAGCACAGTTATTCAATTTACCAATTTGTGAAAAGGACAATGAGCACTTTTGTTTATTGGTGGCAACTGATCATGCTAATGTCATTTGAAAGGGCTATTATCAAGCAATAACTTTTGTTAAGAAGGTCATATTAAATTCCAATTAGAAACGACAAAAAAATGATTATGTCCTAATAAAACTGACATAACAAACAAAATAGCGCATGCAGTAGCGGTAGCAAGGCGAGCAAACGATCTGTTTCTCTGAATTCGAGACGCGATCTAAAGAACTAAAAGAGCGAACTAGTTCGCGAGGGAGCTGCGAACTAAACTGAGCCCTCTCCTTTGCGAACTATTATGCGCAAGTCTACTGGATAGGAAGAAGATAATGCTCGGATAATCACTCGAGCAAGCCAAAGCAAAGATACAAATTAAAATCAGCTTCAATTGTCTTGTGGGGAATTTTATAATTACCTTATTAAAACAAAACAACAACAAAGCTTTGACAAAGGCAATCTGACACTAAATAGAATTTTAATAAAAATAAATACTTCATACTTATTAACAGAATAAATAAATACTCAAATTTCCATAATATTTTGTTACTAGTAGTAGTCAACAAGTCCGACTATTGTTATTATATGTATATTGTTGTATATGTATATTGTTATAATATATAAAATTGTATAATATGAATAGACAGGTACATATAGAAGTTACCCCTATCCTCCATAAATTATAAAACTAACGTGAATGATATAAAAACCTATTGTTTGGGGGATGTCCCGATTTTTAGCCCCGAATCCCGATTTTTTTGACCCTCCGTCCCGATTTTTAACAATCTGGACCTGGCAACACTACTCACCATCGTGTTAGGTTTGGTAACAATAGGGGCGGAAAATAATGCCTTAAGAAAGGGCTACAATGGCTTGAAATTACGTAATAATTTGTGACTGACAAAAAGCGCACGGCATTGTTTAGTATAGTTGTTTCTCAAGTCAGTGGTACTCCGCGCGCGCACTTATTTCGGCCGGCTGAAATAAAGTTGATAAGTAATTTTGATTAAAAAGTAAGTGAAAACATGAACCAGTGGTTAAAAACCGGATCAATACGCGGAAAATTCCCAGATACTCAAAAGTTATCCAGTTCAGAAACATTGAAAACTTCGTTGAGTCAAATTGTGTCTACGTCTACTGAAAGTTCAATTTCGAAAGAAAATACGCGGAAAACAAGTAAACCAGAAGAACACTTCATTCCATCGACAAAGAAAAGAAAATATGATGAAGATTATCTGAAAATTGGATTCGTGTGCAAAGAAGACACCCAGTACCCAGAGCCACAGTGTGTAATATGTTCAGAAGTTCTCGCAAATAGCTCGATGAAGCCATCATTGCTGCGAAGACATTTGGACACAAAACATCAGCAGTACGTAAACAAATCTTTAGATTTGTTTGTTCGAAAAAAGAGGGAGTTGGAATCTTCAAAAAAAACTGTGACAAATACTGCAACTACCAACGCTGATTATTTACGTGCGTCTTTCCTAGTGGCATACAAAATTGCAAAGACCGGCAAGTCATACAATATTGCTGAGGAATTAATTTTGCCAGCTGCTAAAGATATGGTCAGTTGCGTGCTAGGAGACAAATTAGCAAAATTGCTGGATAAAATACCACTTTCAAATGACACAATCGCAAGGCGCATTCACAACATGGCACTCAATGTTGAAAATCAACTAGCAGAACGACTGCAAAATACTTATTTTGCAATTCAAGTTGACGAATCAACAGATATTACTGGACTGCCGAATGCACTTAGTTTTGTTAGATATGTACACAGAAACATTCTGAAGAAGATTTTCTGTTATGCAAGAACTTGGAGACTACGACAAAAGGAGAAGATATTTTCAACGTCATCAATGATTTTTTTGAAGAACATGGCATAGACTGGAGAAGGTGTGTTGGTGTTTCGACTGATGGTGCCAAGGCCATGACAGGTAGGATATCTGGACTAATCACTAGAATTAAACATCTTGCTCCTGAAGCCAAAAGTATGCACTGTGCATTGCACAGAGTGACACTGGCGTGCAACAAAATGCCTGATTATTTAAAAACAGTATTGTCAGAGGTCGTAAAGATAATAAATTACATAAAAGCACGTCCGCTCAACTCGAGACTTTTTGCATTATTATGTCGGGACATCGGCTGTGAACATGTTTCATTACTCTTACATTGTGAAGTGCGTTGGTTGTCAAGAGGCAGGATGTTAGCTAGGTTTTTTGAACTGCGTCATGAAGTCTATATATTTGTGAAGGACAGTGACTTCGACCTCAAGTTAAGATTTAAAGATGAAACCTGGCTTATAAGGGTGTCATATCTAGCTGATATTTTCTCTTCTCTCAATGAAACGAAAGCTTCTATGCAAGGCTCCACGTGTAACATATTCATTGTGCAGGATAAAATACAAGCCCTCATAAGAAAAATTGAATTTTGGAAAACTTGCATGATATCAGGTGTTATTGAATGTTTTCCTCTTCTGCATGAATTTGTTTCGACCAACACCTTATCACTGGATGCCGAAGTAAAAGCTGAAATTATTGTACATTTGTCTCAGCTCTCTGATGAACTGAAAAGGTATTTTCCAGATATCGGTAACGCTGAAGACTGGGTTCGAAATCCATTTATGGTCACAACCAAAAGCATAAATTCTGGTTTGAGCATTAAGCAACATGAATCATTGCTGGAAATGTCCACAGATCGTACTCTTCATGCTGATTTTAAAAAGATGTCTTTAATTGATTTTTGGGCAGCAAGACAGGAAGAATATCCGGAGCTCTCACGTAAAGCAGTTAATTTCCTTTTACCCCTCGTGACAACTTACTTATGTGAGAGTGGGTTTTCACACCTGCTTATGATAAAAACGAAATACAGGAATCGAATGAATGTCAAATATGAAATGAGACTGAGATTGAGTAAAACTGTTCCTGATATTGACTCAACATGCGACAAAAAACAAGCTCATCTATCACATTAACTGACAACAATCTTCTGTATAAGTGTATTACTTTTATGAAAATAAAAATTCTTATTTTTTTTAAAGCTTTTTTTAAAAAAAATTTAGGGGGTTCGCCACTGTTTGGAAAATTTAAAAGGGGTTCGCGGAGCATAAAAGTTTGAGAACCGCTGCTCTAAACCAATGAGTTGCCCCTCCCCCTAGTTCAAATCTTGCCCCCCCTCCCCCTAGTTCTGATCCTGGATACGCCCTTGATACGAACAGACTGTTTCACTAGCCTTCAGTGAAAATTCCTGGCAATATTGTTTCAATTATTTCACTTTCTGTGAAAATTATTAACCAGTCACAAAAATTGTTTTCTACTTCCTTTGTTATTAAATTTTCCTGTCACGAAAAGCATTGCTTTCTTAAGCAGATTCGCCATTCTTTCTACTAATATTTTCCAGTGTCTTCCTACATTCTGAACCGTTTTTTATACCTGAGACCACAAATTTCTTGAACGATATCTATTTAATTTCCGGTTTTTGTGTGCAACATTTCTGCCAAACAAAGCAAAGAATGCTATCAGAATACTGGTTGCATGTTCAATCCACGACACATCATCTGTAAGGTGCTGCCAATCTGAAAATCAAATGTTTTTTAATTTACATTTCCAATGAATTTCGAGACACGACCTTCAATACTTATTGTCTTACAAAGCAGCAGACTTTAATTTATGAAGACATGAAGACTTGGGGCCAGATTATGAAGTCTGCAGTATTTTCAAACCAAATGCAGATCTTGGAAGTGTGGTAGCAAATGTGAAAGACCTAGTTAAAGATTTTTCAGATGAGGATTGTGTTGTAATTGTTGGGGGACCAGGAAATAGCCTTGATAAAGACCTCAATTATTCAATGGGGTACTTGACACTAACTACGAAACCATGAAACCTTAATTTACACTGATAGAGTAAGTTGTTAGGATACCGAAAATCAACTTCATTTTTTGGATAGGAGTTAAAAACATACTATTTTTAATAAAATAAAAATGTAAAAAGACAGCTGTTAGTCACGTGACACGAAACACCAATCGGAGCGCATGACGTCAGTTGTTGGGCCGCGCCAGTTTAGCTGCCGTGTATTCTCATGCGGAGAACATCTTTCCGTCGCTTATTTAAGTTTGTTAAGGTTTCAGTGCTGGCTGTAAAACATTTGTTCTTCTTATACTCGCAATGGAAGTTGGTTTTATCAAGGCAAATAGCTCTAATTTGCCCAGAATTGACGTGATGATGCTGGGAGTGTTTTTGCATCAAACACCGATTTCTGATCACCAGAATTCCGGAATGTCAAAACGTCCAAGTAAATACTTACTTGTTATATGTTATACATAATACCATATTACGATAAAACGTTAGAATATAAGGTATTTTAGAAGCGTGTGTGTTAGTGGTGCGTTTTACTTAATACAGATTGGTAATTTGCGATTTTAATCAACAGGTCTACATTTCGAGTATTTCATTGTAGTATCTTTTAAAATGTGTTTAATATGACTGTTGCTTCGCAGAATCATGTGCAGTATTTAATTGTTAGTATAATTACTATTTTAAAAAATCCTTGAGTGATTTCTACAACTATTTTTTGCCGCGCTGGGTTAGTTAAAGTTAAATCTGTTCACATTCGTTCGACGCTATTTTTTCGGCAGTAATGTTGTGAATATAAAGCTTTTTCTTTCTATATTAGAGGTTATACAAGTTTTTGTATAGCTAGAAAAATATTTTGATCATGTTTTCTAAGAAAGTCGTAAACTATCGTCCTATTCAGGTCGAAATATTTTTCGATATTCGTTGAAGCGGGGATTCTACGATAATCGTAGCGCCGCAATTTGGTGATAGATTCTTAAGTAACGTGACAAATTGAATGTAAGGAATAAAATTTTTTGATATCTCGCTTAGTTCTCGAGATATACTATCTCAAAAGTGGTTAGGTCGAAATGCGGCCTCGACCAGAAGAAAAATTTCTCCAAATCTAAATTCGATGATGGATTCTTCAGTAACTCGAAGACAGAAATCAAAAGTAAAGAATAATTTTTTTTGATTCATTAGTACTTTTGATACTGATCCCATTATATGATATCTCATATAGATTATATAGTTTTCCAAATCGTTCGGCAACTATATCAAAAAAAAAAAATAAAAAAAATTGATGCATTTACAACGAACAGCATTTTAACCTCCAGGGTCGTAATTTATTTACCGGTAATAATTTAAGTTTATCATAGCACAAAATATTGACGTACATAGCTTATTAAACATAATAAAATATTAAGCACAAACTTTCGTCAAAATGTTCTTCACAAAAATATATTGAGGGTGTTGTAGACACATAAGCCGGATCGCGTCGTGCAAGCATTAACCACTTTTTCCAACTACTTCGTTGCGTGGAACGGAAACAAACAATTTGTTTGGTGCATTAAAGGTCGTGTTTACACACAGAGGCACCACACACCATTTGTAAACTCTAGAACTCATTTTATTAATAAAATAAGCATACCGCCTATATGTTTACAATGGCACGAGCCAACAACTGACGTCACAAGAGACCAACTGACAGCTGGGAGCGTTTTGGCGCCAATATTCAAATCATTGCATAAAAATGCAAAATTTTGCTATTTTCCGTTCGTTATTTCAAGTAATAATATTTTTTTTGTTTATAGTAGATGACCAGCTACTAATACTGACTACTTTCCCAAAATTAGTCAAGTACCCCATTGCCCACATTTCCAGGAACACACGTCAGACAAGTGTGAGATTTGTTGGTTTGCTTGAGCGTTACGATAAACCCTGGATGTGGCATAACATCAGGCGTACAAATGCATCCTTGGAAAGGGTTCTCTGGCAGCCGGCTAATTCACACATTGGTTTGATTGATGTGGCCTGCATTGGTAGGGACAGTTATACTCGCCATGGACTCCATCTGAATATCAGAGGTAAGAGGAAGCTTTCGCTTCTTATTGCTGATGAGGTCAGAGGATGCCAGGTGAGTGAAAGAGGTATTCCTGTGATAAATGGTGTTAAGTCGCGGCCTTTTTTAGGGTAAATAAAATAGATTTATTAATATGTCTAAAGGAAATTAATGTCTCTGATGATCATAATTTGTTGAAATTAAAAATTCCAACTGATATACCAGTATGTAATAATAAAATAAACAATTCAAAGTCATTGCGTCAAAGTGTTCAGACCAGTATTTTCCACCAAAATATAAGAGGAATATTTAGTAAAACTGATGACATTACCTTAAGCCTAGAAGAGATTCAAAATTCCAGAAATTTTAATGTAGACGTTTTGTGTATATCTGAGCATCATTTGTCTTATACAGGAATATCTCAGCTGTCCATCGCAAATTATAAATTAAGCTCTCATTTCTGCAGATGTAAAATGGAGAAAGGGGGAGTTGCCATTTTTGTTAAAAATAATATTGAATGCAGTAGTGTAGTTGTAAGTAAGTATTGTATAGAACAACACTTTGAATGTTGTGTTACTAAACTAGAATATGATAAGGAAGAGCTGATAGTGATAGCAATTTACAGGGCCCCCTCAGGTAATTTCAGACCGTTTTTATCTCATTTAGAGTCTTTGCTACTAAGTTTTACAAATAGCAAACAAATAGTATTATGTGGAGATTTCAATGTTGACTTTCTGAATCACAGCAATGATAGATTAGATATGGAAGCCTTGATGTTGTCTTTTAACTTAACAGCACTTGTAAATTTTCCTACAAGAATACAAAATAATAGCAGGACTGCAATTGATAATTTTTTTATGGATATTTCTCAGTTCAGTAATTACAGCATACTTCCAGTAATAAATGGTATCTCAGATCATGATGCCCAGCTATTATGTATCGAGTCCAGGAACACTGTTAAACAGATAAAGAAAAGCTGGGTTTATAGAAGAAATATTAGTGAAAATAATATAAAACACTTCATAGATACCTTAAACAATGAAAACTGGTTAGAAGTATATAATGCGCAGGGTGTTAATGCGAAATTTGATTCCTTTCTGAATATATTTCTAACACTTTTTGAAGGTAGTTTCAAAAAAAGGAAAATTCTCAACACTCCAAACAATTAACTGGGCATGGGATGGATAACAAAGGGTATTAGAATCTCTAGTAAAACAAAGAGGGACCTTTATTTAAAAATGAGAGAATCAGATAACTATGCGCTGAAAGTTCACTATAAACTTTATTCTAAAATACTAAGAAATGTAATAAGGAAGGCCAAGAACAGGTACATATCGGCGAAAATTGAAAATTCAGACAGTAAAATGAGAACAATATGGAATATAATAAAGACTGAAACAGGAAAAACTGTAAATCACTCTTAAGACATAAAAATAGAACAAAATGGATATGTGTATAGCGAAGTAGGGGAAGTTTGTGAAATATTTAACAAACATTTTACGTCAGTAGTAGATAAATTAGGCATAGAAAAGCAATCCCCACATAGTGCTCTAAGGCTTCTTGAGACTGCTTTCCCAAATAGCTTTGTGGAGATGAAATTGCCACCAGTAACAGTCTCAGAAATAAATAAACTCATTAAACAATTAAAACCTAAAAATTCTTCCAGCTATGACAATATTTCAAGTAAATTACTGAAAAGATGTTCAGACTGTATCAGTCATGTACTTGCTCACATTTGTAATGAATCCTTAATACAAGGTGTTTTTCCCGATAGACTAAAATATGCTGTTGTAAAACCATTATTTAAAAAAGGAGAAGTAACATGTGTAGACAACTATCGTCCCATTTCATTACTTTCAACATTCTCAAAGGTTTTTGAAAAAGTCATGTATAGAAGAGTAATAAAACATGTTACACACTATAATATCCTCACTAATTCACAATTTGGGTTCAAAAAAGGATCATCCATAGAAATGGCTATATATTCATTTTTAAATAACACATTTGAGGAACTGAATAATAAAATGAATCCTGTAGGAATATTTTGTGATCTTGCAAAAGCATTTGACTGTGTAAATCATGAATTACTTTTGAGAAAAATGGAATACTATGGTATTTTTGGGACCGCAGGTAAATGGTTTAAATCATACATTGAAAGCCGAATTCAAAAAGTTTCAATTTTTGATTCTAAAATAAGTAAAGATGCTTCATCAGACTGGGAGAAAATAAAACATGGAATTCCACAAGGCTCTGTCTTAGGTCCCCTCCTCTTTCTGTTATACATCAATGACCTTCCTGGAAATTTATCCGACAAAGTTAAGAGTGTTTTATTTGCAGATGACACTAACCTGACTGTGCGTAAAACACCAAACAGTACTATAGAATTTAATGTAAATGAAGTACAGGGCGTTCGCCGGGAAACGCAACCCACTGTTAGCGCTACAAGGAAGAAACTGCTCCCGGCGAGCGAGCGCTCAGTTTCCGGCACTGTTCGACCGTCGGCCGCGGACTATTTCATAATAATTACGCTTCATAAACTTCATAAACTTGTGTGCTAAACATTTAAATGTGACGTAATTCATTAGCTTACCTTATAAAAGATGCTGGAAGTGTTGACCCTCTTGTGTAATGCACATTTCACATCTTCTGAACATATTTCGAGACACACGCTGCCCTAACTGACTTAATGATTTTTTGGGTGACTGTTCTAGTCGAAAAGCGATATCGTCAATTTTCTCCTCTGTGAGAATACGGTTGACCGACAGTCTCTTTTTGTTAAAAAATGAACCCGTTTCTCTTACTTTTTTAACAAGACGCAGAATTGTTGATTTAGCTGGCAGTAAAGCGCCAGGAAATTCGAGACGAAATTTACTGCGGCACTTTTTAAACGACTTCTTCTTCACATATGTATCGTAGAGAAATATTCTTTGTTGCAAACTGTAACGTACCATAATTTTACTCACACTCAAACACGGTACAGATTAATAAGAGTATGAAGCTCCAAACCAGCCAAACCGCAAAGAAACGTTTATTCACAACACTGATTAATAAGAGACTGAAGTCACAAACTATCTACAATGCAAAGAAACCGTTCTTAACAATGTAAGGGTCACTGCACTGCACTGTTGGGGCAGCGGAGGTGTTAAACAGTGCGGTGAATCACGGTGCCGTGTGGCGGAAACTGCTGGCCCGACTGACCGAGCAAGTTGCCGACGGCAACAGACTGGGAGGGTAGCGTTTTCCGGCGAACGCACTGCACTTAGAGTAGTAGCAAATTGGTTTAAGGCAAATTCATTAAAATTAAATTTTGAAAAAACACATTATATTAGCTTTAAAACAAAAAACTATGCACAGCCAGATATATGTATAAACTATAAAAACAACACAATCTTAGAAACGGAGAGTATAAAATTTCTTGGTATTAAAATAGATCAGAAACTCTGTTGGCATACTGACAAAGTTAAGTAGTGCCACCTTCGCAATACGAACACTTTCTCTAACAGCAGATCTAGAATTAATGAAACAGGTGTACTCCTCATATTTTCATTCAGTAATGTCATATGGCATAATTTTTTGGGGAAACTCTTCACAATGTAAAAAAGTTTTCATAGCACAGAAAAGAGCTATTAGGTTTCTGTGTAGGGTAAAACCAAGAACTTCTTGCAGACAACTCTTTAAGAAACTCAATATTCTTACAATGTATTCTCAGTATATATATTCTCTCATGAGCTTTGTCATAGAAAATTTTAACCTGTTTATACCTAATTCACAGGTACACAGTTTCAATACAAGAAACAGAAATAACTTGCATAAAACACAAACATCTCTGTCATTAGTACAAAGAGGAGTTAATTATTCTGGGATACATCTGTTTAATAAACTACCTAATCGTATAAAACAGCTTTCAGATAATAAAGATGTATTTAAACAAAAACTTAGAGATTATCTTACTGGCAACTCCTTCTACTCCATTCAAGAATTTGAAGAAAATAATTAATTGTACTCATTATGACGTTTGAAAAACTCAGTTGCAAAAATGTATGTTTATTATTATTTCTTGTATTTGTAAAATATGTATATATATATATTTACTATGATATGACTCATATTATGTGTATATGTATCAACAATGACATGTTTCACATCCCAGAGCAGGGATCCATGGAACAAGATTGATAAATAAATAAATAAATAATAACAGCAATCATTAATGGCTTACATTCATGGTGAACGTAATTATCTTCAATTTAGGTGAAAAAAAAATACGTTTTGAAAAGTACCTTAGGAACAGTCCATATTCGAAGTGGACACCCACATAGCCAAACTCCTGTACGTAACAATCTAGGATGGCGTTCACAGAACTTGTACAGTTCAAATCTTTAATAATCGTTAACGGAAGCTCACGAGCCAGACCACGTCTTTAAATTATTTCCAAGTTCCAACTTGTGCTGACATTCTTACTACACACTGCGCCGTGGCACTTGGTCTTTGGCGTAAAATCACTCACACGTAATTATAATAGCACCGCGATTATAAGCCTGTGGTCTGCAGATCACATGTAATTGATTCACGAAGATGGGACAGACGGTCTGGAGGGAAAATTTAATTCTAATTGAATTAAACATAACATAAGAGTAAATTTGCAATGGCTAATAACATCTGCGTAGTTTACTCTCTCTCTCTTGTAGGTTCATAACATCATCCTTAACTTGGCTATTAAATACTAATAGTATTCCATACGTAATTCACTTTTAATAGTGCACTTCAAAATTCATAACCGTGTTTCACCAGGAATTCAAAATATGCTTTAGCTTAGTTACGTTTTAATGGTAAAATTCAATACTTCCCAAATTTTAATAATATACGCATGCTGCAGTTAAAAATTAGGCGCGTGGATATAATACTGAAGTTTGAGAATCGCTGTTATACCAAGTTCACACAAGTTTAAGGTGACCTATGTTTTTGAAGACTTGTACCAGAAATTAACAGTATAAATGGAAAATATGCCGAAAACAGCAAATTTCTGTTTTCGAATCATTTGATGTTACACCTCATCGAGGAGGGAAAGAATTAGGCGCAAGGAACGGGAAAAAATTCGACCATGATCATTTGGAGAAGCCATCCTTGCGTTCGCCAGGAATGATTTCAGGAATCCATGGAAAACGGGATGGGCGGTCAGGGATTCGAACATGCGTCCTTCTGAATGCGAAGCAGCGGCGTTACCGCTCACCCACCATGCTCGGAGTTTTGCTTCGTCTGTTTGGAGAAATTTTCAGCGGGTTCATAAATGTACTCAAAAAATAAGTTGATGATTAAAGCCTTTTAACAATCAGATATGCTAGCACAATAGAAACAACATAACAGTTATCGCTTTTATGGCAAGTAGTCCTATTACCTTCATTCCCAATGCCTACGAATTACCATAGCATTAGAAATAGAAAATAGATATAATTTGCCGTAATTATTTTCAAATGTGCCCAGAGGAAAAAAATTGAAATTATCTGCATCTTCTACTAAAGGGGCATCCCTAAATTACGTGAGGTGTTTTTCCGGAATTCCCCCCCTCCCCCCCCCCTCTGGTGAGATTCAATCCATGAGACACCTCCTCCCCCCTAGAAATCGCCCTCGCAACTTTTTGAGAGCCTTTTTTTTAGCTCTACAGTCCAAAAAAATTTAGAAAATCTCACGTGAGATTTCCGTTTACCCCCCCTCCCCCTTGGTGAGATTTGATGAGATTTCGCCGGACCTCCCCCCCTGTTTCACTTCACGTAATTTATGGACGCCCTCTTATATTGTGCACACAACTTACCTAAACCCTTCAACCCTAAATTGAAAGAGATTCTGCTTCATAACTCATGTTATTAGATAAAACAATTTTCTTTAATTTTTTCACAATTTAAAAGAAATTTTATGAGGGAATACATATTTGTCTCATAAAAAGAAAAGTGATATAATATTTCTTATAATCATTGACTTGGTTGCGTCGATGATTCTTATTAAGACTGAAAGCTGGGTGCATAATTTTATGTGTGTGTTACTGATTATTACAATTTTGAAAAGAGAACACCATGATTTTTTGCATCCCCGAGATTGCTTCCACATGAGATCGAAGAGACATTTGTTTTTCTTTACACTCCGTTGTGGACCCAGAGTTCTCTTTGCTGTTTTTCTAACACCTCTTTGAAAGGTTAAATTGATTCTGAAGTAGTACACAGTTGCAGTATATTCATCAGACCTTATCTCGCTAATACAAAATGAAAGTCGCACCGTAAAACACGGTCATATTTAAGGTGAATAGATTGCCACTGATCCATTAGTTTGTGATCTACGGCTTACAAACTGCTACTACTTCTCTAATTGGAACTTCGTTTTCGCAAATGGATCGACATTGCACACACTCTGCTGTTATCATGATATATAACTCTTCAAGAAAAAGAGGTGTGTTAGTTTTATCTAGTTAATATGTCTTATTCTTAACGTTAGGATTTCAGTTTTCGTCTACGTAGCTTTGTTCACGTAGCTCTTATCGTCACCATTGATGCATAGTTTTATCACCTGCACATTACAGAGAAAAAGAGGAGGCATACGTTCTCTGATAATCTGATCGACAAAAATCCGACGGCGCCATTCTGTGCAAATTGGATTCAGTGCCCTGAAGAGATATGCAGAAATCTTTTTCCTTGTCACCAGAAATCAATTCAGGCGCACTTCGGGAGGGTTTATCGAGGTTAACAATACAAGATTCCGTGAAGTTTCCTGTTTTCTAGATCGTATGACGCTTACATTAACAAAACAATAAATCTGCACAATCATCTCCCACAAGAATGGCTAAGGCAAAAGACCATTACGCCTCAAAAGACCACGTTATATTACACAATTAGCTTTCCCCAAAAATTTAAGTCTTGAAGAAAGGCGTAAACCTTTTGTGACTGACAAGTTTCAGTTCCCATTATGTAGTTTTTTTCGAGACACCATATCGCTCACCTTCGTTGAGTACTGCTACATCACCTTCAGTTAACTAGTTTAAAATGGTGGCTGTACCAACTTGCTAATTTTTTTCTTCATATCATTTCGCGCTCAACATAGTTTCTTAAGATCTTATTGATCAAATACTTTGGAAAGATATCTTTTAGAGTAATGTGTATAGATTCGAGGGTCACATTGTCCGCGCAGATCCTTTGTTTGTTCAGACGGGACATCACCGCATAATATGAACCATTATCCATCAGTATCAAGACTAGGTGGTCACCATTTTGCTGTTGGTTGGTTTATATTCGATAAGGCTATGTTGTTCATTGTGCCCTGTTTCGTAGGTCCACACTGGTTAAGCGTTGTTAATTAGAGCTCTGTTCATTGCTACTCTGAGTTTGATTTCCTTCGATGGATATAAAATTTTGAAAGTGTGCTGTGTATCGAAATATCTGGCGCGACTGATCCGACGTTTTGCAGTACAATTCGTGTAACATCGACCTTACATGTATGCATTACTGTTTGTTAGCTTACCACCTCGAGTCTAACAGAAACATGTGGTTTATTGTCAGGTTTGGTAGAAAGATATTTCGAATTGTGGCTTAAAAGTCCATAGCATTATGTAGTTTCCAAACACTTGTGAACTATTCGTTTACTGTGGATCTCGTGTTCTTAATGATCGAAATAACTGAGTAAATTACAAAACTTTCAAAAGAATGACGGGAACGGCTTCCCTGGAATTGCGTTTTTCAGTAGTTTAACATGGAATGAGAAATAACTCCAATGCTATATCAAGATAATCAGCAAAAAGAGTAACTTGGTTACTACAATTCCTCATATGGATTAGAAACAAATGCTAGTTACTGTGTGGACTGATTTCATTTCAGCGTTGTTTTTAAATAAATCGTCTCTAACAAGAGCTCGCAAGTAAACTGTGTTAAGGCCTAAAATGCCAGAATTCGTGAACAATTATTAACCGAAAGCTTATATAAAATTTGATTGCAGAAATTTGTGTTACAATAGACAGATGCACAATTGAAATAGCTTTATTTAGCTCTGAATGAGTTCTGAAATTTCTATATAGAAGTCTTTACTTTCGTGATATGGTCTCTGAATTATCGAATTTGGAATGTGCAATGATTGGGTAACCTTAGATACAAACTAATTCTGATATAACTTCAATCGAAATAAGATGCACGTTCACGTATAAATTGGTTATTTTTTCGGAAGAAACATAAAACACAATTTTCACCATAGTCTCTCCTTTTCAAAACACAGCTGTTATTTTTCCTGTAGTTTAAGCATTTCTTGATTTAAAAAAAAATGTTTCCGTTTTCGGTGTTCATGAGCTAATTTTCGGCAATTTTTGAAGCTATTATTCACTTTAAAGCAGGGCTTCGTAAATTATTTTTATCGAAAGCTACTTACGTGACCAGCCGTGTACCTCCGAACTATCAAAAAAATCTTTAGGAAAGAGATGACCAATTTCTCAGAATGATAAAACAGTAAGTAATTTTGTATTGGGGCAGTAGAATCTGTGTGTACCGCAAGTAGTAGTTTAGTCGAAATAGACTTTTTTTTGTCCTTATCAAATTTTCATCATTTTCTGATGAATTCTTCATTTTGTAAGAAGTTCAACGAAACTGCATTGCTCAACGATTAGTATCATCAAAGAAAAATGATGAACGTTTATGGTCTAAAAACGCTTCAACAGATCATATATTGCGTCGAACTTTTGTTTTATCAAATTATGATTGAGGATATGGTGTTTCCCCGTCGGGGTGTTAGTAGCCCTAAGTAGGACACCTGGGCTCGAGTGACACGCTCGCATTGCGTGTCGCAGCGATACGCGGCCTGCTGACAAGACATTCCGTCACCACGCTGCCCGGAGGCGCTGAATATTCATGATACACAGTGCAGACCAGATAACTCACAAAGCTCTACAATGTGAACTTTGCTTGTATACAAGGTCGTGCAAGCAAGCGGATTCGGATTGCTATATATCGTAACAGCTCTGTCTTCTACGATTCAAAAGATCCATCTGCGATACTATTAGAAGTGCTAGAGACCTAATTTATGATATTATGACGGTAAAAAAAAGTTACAATAAAGCAACACAGATTGATAGTTTCTATCAGAATTTCCTGTTGAGACTATGTAGAAATAATTAGCACAACACGCCCCTCTGTAGTATTATGAAATTCACTACAATGTATAACGTCAATTTAAGAAGAAAAACCGGGAATGAAACTATGAAATGCAAAAGCTATCTTAAAAAGTTATTCTACTGCAGAATACAAAAAAAAAAAAACTTTTTGATGAGATACTTACATATCAACAAGGTGAAAGTATTTAACAGAACTGAAACGGTACAGAGAAATGTCTTTTAAAACAACCTAGGAGGCGATTGAAATATGGCAAAAACAGAGTGTAATTCAATGGATGACTCACGATCTTTAGGATATAAGACAGTAAAGAATACGATTTAGATATATTACGGCAGTAAATAAGAGAGAATAAAATTAAGTAAGAAACGATCAAAAATAGACTGAAAAATTTGAAAGAAATATTCCAGGAAGATTGCTAAAAGAAAGGATAATACGTTGTCAAATAAAAGAATAATTTTTTTTCTTTTATTGTGACATTACATCTTGACGAAATCACGAGCGTTACTAAGAAATATGTGAACTGAGATATGGAATCAAGTTTTTCCATCTGTCTGAGAACCGTGTAAGTTTTGAAAAGAGTTTTTTTTAAGTTGTGTATATTTTCAACTGTGGAAATTGCGGATTCCTCCCAGTGTTCATCTAAGTAAGTATGAAAATCATGAAAGTCCATGTATTGAAAAATTAGTGACTGGAAGAGTACGCACTGGTTCAAGACGATGCAGGAGACAGAATATTGAGGAATGAAGTTATAAATGAGAGATATTCTGCAGAAATATGGACAGTAGAACAAACAGATCAACAAAGATTAGAATTCACTGAAACTGACTGCATGAAGAATAGGAAAAACAGTGAAAAATATGATGTGACAATAAAAATAGAGGGATTAGATTATAATAATATGTCTACACGAGGATAGTGAAATAAGATCTTTGGCGAACATAGGTACTTGATTGGTAGCAGCATAAATGAAACAAGGAGGGAGGCTGGAAAATCAACAAGACATGGATTAAGGAGAGCTACAAGAAAATCACTGTCAAGAAGAGAAGTTTGCAAAAAAGGGGTAGTATTGTTTTAATATTTTGATTTATACGCTGTTGAGTCCATCATATAGTTCAGCGAGTATCGTGTAGAGAAATAGCATAGAATCTTAAAACGAACAGTGTATTTAAAGCGAGAGGGAAAAAGGTGTTTGCGGTAGACTCAAATTTGAAACAATTCACCTAACTGAGGTAACAACGGCAATGTTAGTGCTTATAAATAAACCAAAAGAGATCTTTATCAAAATTAAAGATTATTCATGTTCTAATAGATGAATAAGGAATCTAGTAATAGGAAACCAATGAAATAGAGATAAGTGGACGGAATACACACTCTAAGAAATGAAGAACCGGGACACGCAAGTGTGCAAAGTTGTACAGATTGTGAAAAAGAGATCGGATGAGATGCCAGATTTTTTTTTAAAAGGCATAAATGGGTGAAATATATTAATTGTTTTTGTCTGTACAAAAAATTGCGTGCCTTACTATAAATAGTTATGAAAGAATAATAAAAGTAAAAATTAGGTTATATAATTTTTTTTTTTTTTTTTTTTTTGTAACAGTTTAACGTCCCTTTTTAACAACGTGGTCTTTAGAGACGGGAAAGGATGGGGGCAAGGAATGGGAAGGAATTCGGCCATGGCCTTTTGAAGGAAGCATCCCGGCATTCACCTGGAGTGATTTGGGGAAACCATGGAAAACCCAAATCTGGATGCCCGGACGGGGATTCGAACCGCCGTCCTCCCGAATGCGAGGCCAGAACGCTATCCGTTACACCACCACGCTCGGTAGGTTATATAAGACTATTTATTGCCTATCACTACTGATATTTGACTTGCATGCGTACCACATAATTGCACCTTGGTGTCTGTTTTTTTCCCCCATGTGTGAATTCTTTTTTCCGCTCTTCTCTGTTTGTGCAATCACATATCTAGTTTTGAAAAAAATTAACCTATATAATTAATCTACTGACAGCATAATTAATTTACATTACTGAAATCTGGTGTTTTCACGGTTAGTTTCGAACCAAACCGGACATATATCAAATTCATCGACATACCTCGGAGGAAAGCTGGTTGTCAATAAAAACTAAGTAAAGGTAATGAACTACAATAAATATGAACGCAATTGTAGTGTCTGTACAATAAAAACAGATGACGTAAAAGAAGTAAGATAATGGTGTGATTTAGGAAGAATATTTACAACCGATGGACTGTACGAGTACAATATGCTCTTCATAAACAAAAAATTAATGGTTTAAATAAACCCCTAACAATGTCAAATATTGACCTAGATTTTATTTTTGCGAGGCCATTGCGGGTCGTCAGCATTGAGGTTATTAGAGCGGGGGGTGATTCAAATAAAAAAAAGAAATGAGGCCATGGCCTTTGTAACAGTGTAACCAGGCCTCTAAAACAATTTTCTAGGGCCTTTCTTTAGAAGAAAACCTTCTGGCAAAACCCTTGCGTATAAGAAGAGTAGAAAAAAGAAAAACACAAAAATTTTAAATTTGATTATAAACCTGAATGTTAAAAGTAAAGTAAACGAGCTAATACTAGGATGAAAGCGTTTTTGGAATAAAGGTTACAAAAATAAGAGAAAATATGGCAGGGTGTTATATTTTGAGAAATAGGATATTCTTTACTTTATTTTTTTGCGATTATGGCGAAAGAGACAAACATGATTACTGATTATTGTAAAAGTAGTGTTGATCTAAACACAAATACATCACATAATGTCTGTATTCATTTTGGAAACAGTCTAGCTATATTCGTAAGAACAGATCAGGTAGCTGAGAAATCTTGTATTCGGTTAAAAATTGGTCAGTGTTCCAGACTTTGGACTGGAAACATGCTTTATGTTCTAACATTTGCTGAAGTAATTAACATTTCGTGAACTAATTATGTGAATGGAGATTTTTCCGGCGTGTTCCCGGATTTGCAGCAGAACAGTGTTATAAAAAATGGCAACGTTTCGACAACGTCATCTGTTGTCTTCATCAGGAGGCAGCGGACCGCGTATCCACGATGCCCATTGGCCGGCTGCTGGTGTAAGACGTTATATAAGTCCATCTGCCTGCTGATATTTTACTGTGAACTTCTAGATTTTCGATAGCAAAATACCTGATGAAGATAACAGAGAACGTTGCGTTGTCATCTTTTTATGACACTATCCGGTTGCAAACACGAGAAGACTATGTTGCACTTAACATTCATTATATCGTCGACTCTTTCCTCTCACACGAAACTCGAAGAGCTGGTGTTCATTTCTGTGAGAAATCTGAAACATGAGTATTATCGGAATTGGATCGTAATTTTTCACGGCGTTGAATATTAATATATTTTTCTCGAGTTTCCAGCCGTGTTAATATGTCATATTTGCGGGACGTTTCGAAGGCGTCCATCTCTGCCTTCATTTTCAACCTGATGTCAATGTTTAACTGTTTGTTTATTCAGCCGCTGCTACGGAAACGGTGGAAGACAAAAACCAACACAAGGCGATTACGTCATCCGCTCTTCTGCTCGAGACCGACGCGAAACTGTTTCAGCATTTTAATCGCCGGGTTCCAGGCCGCACTGAGTTGATAACCAGTGTCCCTGTTGACTAATAAATCAGTTAATCTAATTTCCACAGCATCTGTAATAACGCTGGCCCAAAAATCTTTGACCCGGGCTAAAATGGTTGTTTTATCAAATTCAAAAGTGTGACCCTCTTGCACACTATGTTCGGCCACCGCAGATTTTTCTTCTTGCCCAAGACGAACATTTCTGGCGTGCTCTACACATCGCTGAACAATGCATCGCTGTGTCTGTCCAATGTAGCCGCGGCCACATTCACATGGTATATAATATACACCAGGGGTTCGTAAACCTAGGTCATCTTTAACGCTGCCGACCAAGTTACTAATTTTAGTGGGTGGTCTATAAATTGTCTTGACTCCGTGTTGTGATAGCAGTCTACCTATTTTGAAACTTAGGGCACCCACAAACGGCAGAAACGCAAGGCCCTTGGTATCAATCTGATCTCTCCGTCGATTTTCCTTCTGTTTAAACGCACGAGTAATCTGTCCCTGATTATAACCATTATTTAAAAACGTTTTCCGGAGATAGTCCAATTCACCAGCCAGGCTATGTTTGTCACAAATCCTTCGTGCTCTGTGTACCAAGGTAGTTAATACAGAGTTTCGTTGTGCCGGATGATGACAGCTGTTGGCATTTAAATATAAGTCGGTATGGGTAGGCTTCCGATACACAGTGTGTCCCAGCGAACCATCAGCACGTTTAACAACAAGCACATCAAGAAATGGCAGGCAACCGTCCTCCTCCAATTCCATTGTGAACTGAATATTTTCATGGATTGAATTGAGATGCGCAAGAAATTGGTCAAGACTGTTTCTGCCATGGGGCCAAATCACAAAAGTGTCATCGACATACCTATAAAAACACTTCGGCTGGAGTGGTGCGTGGCTTAGTGCCTCTTCTTCAAAAAATTCCATGAAGAAATCAGCAATGACAGGAGACAACGGCGAACCCATTGCTACACACCGTCCACTTGTTCGTAATATTCTCCTTCAAACTTAAAATAAGTGGTTGTCAACACATGGTGGAAAATATCAATCATTTTTTGATCAAAATACCTCCTTAACAGATCTAAGGAGTCGACCAAGGGAACACGAGTAAAAAGAGAGACCACATCGAAGCTCACCATTAAATCACCAGGATCTAACTTCATGTTGTCTAAGATTTCCACAAACTCACTGGAATTTCGAATACTGCGATGAGCCTTCCCTACCAATGGGTTGAGAATATCTTTGAGGTATTTAGCCAAAAAGTACGTAGGGCTATCAATTGTACTTACAATAGGTCGCATAGGTACTCCTAATTTATGTACTTTCGGTAGACCGTACAACCTGGGAGGAACAGGAGCACGGGGTTGGAGTCGTCTTTTCACATCTTCTGGTAGTTCTAAGGAGCGGATAAGCTTCGTAGTCAAGTTGGTTAGCTTAGATGTAGGGTCACGGTTAATCTTCCTGTATGCTTGGTCCTCCAAAAGCTGCATAATTTTACTATGATAGTCCATCTTGCTTAAAACCACCGTGCAGTTACCCTTGTCTGCCGGAAGAATAACAATATTTTCGTCTTTCTTCAACTCACGAAGCGCACGCCTCTCTTCACTTGAGATGTTTGATTTAGGCAATTTACCTTTACAAAGCACCCGACATGTTTCACGCCTTATCTCCTCCGCTTCTTCCGCAGGTAGCGTGCGAACTGCAATTTCAACACCACTGATAATCTCCCGATAAGGCACAGATTTAGGTACCGGAGCAAAATTGAGGCCCTTCGATAAAACAGATGACGTAGCAGGATCAAGTTCTCTGTCTGATAGGTTAACAATAGTTCGCGCTGAAACATGTGGCTTCGGGGAAAATTTCGTTGAAATCCGCTCAAATTTCGAACACTGTCTGGCCGACACACGTTGTTGCAGCTTGAAACTATACGCTGTAGTACTGCCATCTACCCACTCCCAGGCATCCACAGATAATGCGTTAGCAAGGTAAAGATGACACGATAGCAGCGTCTTGCCAATCCGGTCCAAAGCTTGTCTTGTAAAACGAATACGTTCCTTTACCAAAGCAAGGCTTGCACGACGCAAAATTCTCACTGCTGCGGCCGAAGTAATTGGATGACGTATTCGGGCAAATTGTGGCACCACATCATGATCACGACATCTTTGAAGAAACGCCAGAGTGCACAAAAGTTTGGCCTTTTTATTACGTAGCATTTCTAACTGTTTTACAGAACGAAACATCTCCTCCCCGTAAAGGCTAGTGATGTAGGATCGTAATTTTTCACGGCGTTGAATATTAATATATTTTTCTCGAGTTTCCAGCCGTGTTAATATGTCATATTTGCGGGACGTTTCGAAGGCGTCCATCTCTGCCTTCATTTTCAACCTGATGTCAATGTTTAACTGTTTGTTTATTCAGCCGCTGCTACGGAAACGGTGGAAGACAAAAACCAACACAAGGCGATTACGTCATCCGCTCTTCTGCTCGAGACCGACGCGAAACTGTTTCAGCATTTTAATCGCCGGGTTCCAGGCCGCACTGAGTTGATAACCAGTGTCCCTGTTGACTAATAAATCAGTTAATCTAATTTCCACAGCCTCTGTAATAACGCTGGCCCAAAAATCTTTGACCCGGGCTAAAATGGTTGTTTTATCAAATTCAAAAGTGTGACCCTCTTGCACACTATGTTCGGCCACCGCAGATTTTTCTTCTTGCCCAAGACGAACATTTCTGGCGTGCTCTACACATCGCTGAACAATGCATCGCTGTGTCTGTCCAATGTAGCCGCGGCCACATTCACATGGTATATAATATACACCAGGGGTTCGTAAACCTAGGTCATCTTTAACGCTGCCGACCAAGTTACTAATTTTAGTGGGTGGTTTTAAGCAAGATGGACTATCATAGTAAAATTATGCAGCTTTTGGAGGACCAAGCATACAGGAAGATTAACCGTGACCCTACATCTAAGCTAACCAACTTGACTACGAAGCTTATCCGCTCCTTAGAACTACCAGAAGATGTGAAAAGACGACTCCAACCCCGTGCTCCTGTTCCTCCCAGGTTGTACGGTCTACCGAAAGTACATAAATTAGGAGTACCTATGCGACCTATTGTAAGTACAATTGATAGCCCTACGTACTTTTTGGCTAAATACCTCAAAGATATTCTCAACCCATTGGTAGGGAAGGCTCATCGCAGTATTCGAAATTCCAGTGAGTTTGTGGAAATCTTAGACAACATGAAGTTAGATCCTGGTGATTTAATGGTGAGCTTCGATGTGGTCTCTCTTTTTACTCGTGTTCCCTTGGTCGACTCCTTAGATCTGTTAAGGAGGTATTTTGATCAAAAAATGATTGATATTTTCCACCATGTGTTGACAACCACTTATTTTAAGTTTGAAGGAGAATATTACGAACAAGTGGACGGTGTAGCAATGGGTTCGCCGTTGTCTCCTGTCATTGCTGATTTCTTCATGGAATTTTTTGAAGAAGAGGCACTAAGCCACGCACCACTCCAGCCGAAGTGTTTTTATAGGTATGTCGATGACACTTTTGTGATTTGGCCCCATGGCAGAAACAGTCTTGACCAATTTCTTGCGCATCTCAATTCAATCCATGAAAATATTCAGTTCACAATGGAATTGGAGGAGGACGGTTGCCTGCCATTTCTTGATGTGCTTGTTGTTAAACGTGCTGATGGTTCGCTGGGACACACTGTGTATCGGAAGCCTACCCATACCGACTTATATTTAAATGCCAACAGCTGTCATCATCCGGCACAACGAAACTCTGTATTAACTACCTTGGTACACAGAGCACGAAGGATTTGTGACAAACATAGCCTGGCTGGTGAATTGGACTATCTCCGGAAAACGTTTTTAAATAATGGTTATAATCAGGGACAGATTACTCGTGCGTTTAAACAGAAGGAAAATCGACGGAGAGATCAGATTGATACCAAGGGCCTTGCGTTTCTGCCGTTTGTGGGTGCCCTAAGTTTCAAAATAGGTAGACTGCTATCACAACACGGAGTCAAGACAATTTATAGACCACCCACTAAAATTAGTAACTTGGTCGGCAGCGTTAAAGATGACCTAGGTTTACGAACCCCTGGTGTATATTATATACCATGTGAATGTGGCCGCGGCTACATTGGACAGACACAGCGATGCATTGTTCAGCGATGTGTAGAGCACGCCAGAAATGTTCGTCTTGGGCAAGAAGAAAAATCTGCGGTGGCCGAACATAGTGTGCAAGAGGGTCACACTTTTGAATTTGATAAAACAACCATTTTAGCCCGGGTCAAAGATTTTTGGGCCAGCGTTATTACAGAGGCTGTGGAAATTAGATTAACTGATTTATTAGTCAACAGGGACACTGGTTATCAACTCAGTGCGGCCTGGAACCCGGCGATTAAAATGCTGAAACAGTTTCGCGTCGGTCTCGAGCAGAAGAGCGGATGACGTAATCGCCTTGTGTTGGTTTTTGTCTTCCACCGTTTCCGTAGCAGCGGCTGAATAAACAAACAGTTAAACATTGACATCAGGTTGAAATGAAGGCAGAGATGGACGCCTTCGAAACGTCCCGCAAATATGACATATTAACACGGCTGGAAACTCGAGAAAAATATATTAATTATCGGAATTGTTTGATCACAAACTATCTCCGCTCTTTCTCAGAGCTCTAATAATAAAGACACCCATAGTCCCTATATTCAGGAAATCGAAACACTTCTCTTTGCGGAGCGCATGTTGCAATGGAATGTTTGAGACAATGAACCTGAGCTCTTGGCAGCTTCTGCCATTCGACAGAATGACTTTTTGCTGCGTGGAGCACCCGAGGCGTCAAGCGGCCGTCTGCAGGTTCGGTTACTGCCACTTCGTCCGACAGTTGCAGCAACTTTATGAGCGCGGTTGCGGTCGTAGCCAGTCGCAGCGCCACAGAGCTAGGCTAGCAGAACAGCTCTTCGGAGTTCTGAACACCTTGCCAGGATTACTATACAAGGTCTAAATCGGGCAGCTTATCTTTATGCTAAACCATAAGGCTGAGGTTATAGGTTTAATCAAGTTTTGTGGCGCTCTATGAACATAGATGACTAATAAAAGATTTACTTCTAGTTCTGAAACAGATGGAATCTTAAAAATAACGTAGAAAAGTAGAATCCACGTATAGTTTAATTTTTTAGTGTTTTGCATCGTCTTAATGAAAGACAGAACTGTCTGTCTGTCACAGCTCATAATTCTTCAGCAAAAGAAATTTTTAATTGCGCATTATTTTAGTTCTCGCAGCCCAAAATACGATTATGATCTAAATTTAGAAAATTCATACGACTAAAAATAATTAGAGGCAATTTAGTGGAGGGTTCAAGGAAAGAAAATTGTATAAACTAATCGGTATTAAATTATAGCTGCTTATCTTTCTACTGTGAAAATTTTTAACTTGTTTCCCACGATTTTTCCGAAGTTTTTTTTCCGAAGAACTGTTAAAAAAAGTGTATATCCTCGCTTTATCTTCAAAAATACAACCTCTCTAAAATTCTTTAATAAGTTACGGTGCTATACAGTTGCGATAGTACCGTGTAAGGGATATTTCCCAGTACAGTATAATTCATTCTTTTGGCAAACGCGATGCATCCAATGATTTTAATGATTAGTTTATTTTCTTTATTTCCATGATATTATGATCTTAGTACATTTGTTTAGAATTGATTATCAATAAGTTTTCTATTTGGTTTTAATAGTTAATTTAGATAAGGTCAAACGACGAGTAAAGTGATTTGATCTTGGTAAGATCATTTTGGCTGGTTCACGTCCACCTTGATAGGGTATTAGCTAGTACAGGCATTCCACTTAATACTGCTTAATATTTTCTTATGGTTTGTTTAATACTTTATGAGAATTTCCAAAAGTTTGCTAACAAGTTTCCATCAGTGGCCGTGTCGTTCAAAAAGTAACTTCTTTCGTCTTATCGTATCTATTGCATCTGCTCTAGACCTAACCCCGTTTCAATACGACAATTTTCACGTTTTAATTATTTTCATTGTCGGCGAATAGCTGCATTGCTAAAATCTAAAACTACATTCAGTATATCTGGTTTTGATAGAATTGATCTTTAAGTGTTCATTAAGTTTTGAAAAAATTAGTAATTTTTTTAGAACTGCTTTTTTTTTTATTTCGTGAGCTACATTTCTTTTCATACATTGAAAGTGTTAATTATATTTAAATTGGTCGTTGGTGACCGTAGACTTTTAGAACTTATTTCTCCATTATTAATATACAAAGTGAATTCCGTTATCCATCTTTATGAATAGAAGTATCTGGTTATTAAATTTCCTAGACTCAAACCTCAGAAACGCCATATGTAGGACTTCAAATTAGTGCAGTTAAGCGTAACAAGATATTTTATCAATACACAGAAACAAATAAATTGAGAGTGTTCAAATATACACCAGATGTATCAGAAAAGCAACGTGTATTAACATAACAGCAATTTACGATTTTCACACTAAAAGTAAATGATTGAGTTTAACAAGTTTCTTTTTTTTTTTAAATTACCTATAATATTGGTAATTTTTTCAGTCGGATAGTAATATGTAATGAAATTACTTTTTTAATAAATTTTCAATACCCACTGTTATTTCTTCCTAATGGTTTATATATATAATTTTGGAATGCGAATAATAAAGCGTCCTATATAAGAGACTTATTAATATTCTAAAATGTGATTTTATAGTTAATTCAATTTAATACACAATCTGCCTACGGAACCGTCAGCGCGCTGTAGTAATTCATTTTTAATAGTAGCGAATGTTAGTAGCTACGTTGGAGAGCCAGTTAGAAGACAAAAAAATAACTGAGCTGGGTACGAGCTGAAGCTATTAACCTTTAAAAAAGATGTGGAATGTTGAATCAAGGAAAATGGTGCATTTTAATAGCAATCACCGCATTAAATTTCATGAATTAAAATATTTTTAACGTTACACAGTAAGAAATATACCAGAATCGATTATGAAGTGAAGTAATTATGCACTACGAGTTTTTGTTTCATTTTCTCCTGCCATTGTGTTAAATTAAATATGAATTTTTGAACATACATTAATTTATTATACCGTGCATCGGATGGTACGCAGTAAAGTTCGATCAGTATCCAGACAAACAGACAGTTGGCATAAATCGCGTGTGATGCCATGTCCGCCGTATGTCAACATCTCATTTCCTTGGCACACATTCTACCTGTAAGGAAACCAACATGTTTGCAACGATTTCTCCGCGTCAGGCCGTCATATTGATTGCGTTGTAACACCGTGAGCTTATGTGGCTATTTGCATCGTAACAGACAGCCACGAATATCGAATCCCGCCGCCACAGGCGTGAATATTTGTTGATTGGAGTGCGACGTGAGATATAGCTTTGACGACGAGCTGTAAATACGGTCTCGCCACCCACGGCGGCTGATTTTGCAGGTCCCGCGTCGACCCTAGACGTAAAATACGTCGCATAAAATGGCTCAGCGTACTCTAGACCACAAAGGCAACAGCAACAATCTTTGTTTACGGAACGACCTGGAAGATTTATGGGTGGAAAATTCAAACGGAGAGACAGCAGTAAAAAATTTTACTGCCTGTAATGTTTGCCTTCCTCAACCCTAAAACAGAAGCACACCTGTAATCAGTATTCATTGGGAATCGGGAAAGATTTGTGGAAAAATTATTGCTGCCGATAACAGTTCGGCAGTTTTATTGAGGTGCAAATCACTATGAAGCGAATTTTGAAGCTCCGAAAATAGATGGTTTCGTAAAGGTTGGCCCGGGATAACGCGGCTTTTGACTCTGCATTGGTAGTCTACACATCTCCCTCGCTTCCATTCTTGAGACATCACAGTACGAAGTAGATAGGTTGCTGGACTCGAAATTGGTTAAAAAACTAACTCAATCACTAAATATTACACAGTGTGACGTTTTTCTGTCTCTCGTAGTGTGCTTATGTTACGAGAACCATTCATGAGATTCGCATGCTTTTTTGTAGGTTCTTTGCGCAGTCGAATTTTTTGGTGTATTTTTTATGACTGTGGATGAAGTAAGTACATAGCAGCGCCAATTTTACTGAAAAAACAGGGAAATGTAAGAGCAATGTATGGAAGATTTAACTAGTACAACATACTGTAAAACATCGTATCTACAAAAAGCGTTCTACGAAGCTGCAGTTCATTACTGCTATTGTAAAACGAGAACCGCTGGTATGAATCACATACTGTTTGTTTAGATTTGTGAGTAAATTATGTAGTCAGATTTTAATGTATATTTTAAGGCTAGACAAATGGTGGTAGCAGTGTCTATGCAACTGAAATCCTTCGAAGAAATCCCCTTTTCTGTTACTGCATTTATTAAATCGATGAGCACTTACAAAATGTTATTCAGATTCTTTTTTTATCACAATCACCTACGAAAATTTTACATGGTGTGATTTTGTGGCAATCCAACAGGATACTTCTTTAACTAAGCCTTATGACAGAGCAACATGATTTTAAAAGTGACAATTGAGTTTTGTTACAATCGCACATTTAACATGCAGGGTGATTCTGGAAGAATGGTAAATATTGAAGGATAGCCGAGATCAGATGCTGTAAAGGGCGAAGTTGACAATTTGTGAGACGGAAGTCATAAATCGCGTTTTTACAATATATGTGGCCCAGGCTTAAGAAAGGAACTGTTACCCCTTCAACTTATTTCTACATTTTGTTTCCTTTCTTTTCTCTCTAGCTGAACGTGATACCGGTAGCTAAGAATTGCCACGCTAGTATACATTCCCCACGGTAGAGTATAAACAGTACCCAGAAGTGTACAATTACTAGAAACAATAATAATTTCTGGTCTGGCTGTATATCATCAATTTGTGAATATCATATTTTCAAGTATCAAATTTGGGACGATCGTTACTTGAATAAAAATAATCTATAAGCGAAAATGTTATCAGTAACTTTGCAAAATTTATATTATGTCCAATCACTCCTCTCTGAAGAAGACCAATGTAGGGAGAAAGGAGGAGTGATTGAACGCAGCGTAGATCTCGCATAGTTATCGACAATATTATGAAGGTTGCAAAGACAGCAAAATCTTTTGGAAGCGATTTTTTTTTTTTTTTTTTAAATTACTTACCTCTTGCTATTTCTTCTTGACATTGGCACATATTACTCCATGTATCTAGTGGAACCTCTAATTTCTTTTACAGTTTCTTTACTGTTTTGCGACATAATTATTGGCCTTTTTATGGAGTGTGAACGTTGCTCTTAGGCAGTGTTTCCCAACCTTTTTTGGGTCATGTCCCACTTTTAACATTTTTTTGCCCCCCATACATAATTTTTAATAAAAAAATTATTTGTTATTAAAGAAACTCATATAGAATGGTTTTTGAAAGAAAACTAATTTTGTCATAAAACACAGTAAGTAAAATTAAAAAACATATAATGAAATACTAAAATTCAAAAGATTTTTAATAAAGATTTATTATGGCAATTTTGTGTGATCCTTGCGCTTGATGCTTGCTACATAGAGATTTTATATTAGGCTCCAATTTAGTAAGCTTTAATCTCAAGTCTCCACGTTTTGTTATATCCAGTCGATTTCTTTTTTTTTTTATTAGTAAATCATTTACTGCACAAAATCCAGATTCGGCTAAATATGAAGATGGAAAAGGTAATAGAAGTTTTCTTGCACATTCTGTTGCATTTGGGTATTTGATTTTAGTTTCTTCACAAAGCCATGCCATTGCACCTTTTACATTAAATAAAGTTTTAACTGACTCGTCATTTTGCAACCCTGCAAGTTGTTCTTGATACTGAACATCTGATATATCTGACAAATCCACTAATGTTGGCTGCATCATCCATATTGGGAAATCAATTTGTTTTAAATCAGAAAATCTTTCTTTTAAATCATTGGATAGAATGTTCAAATGATTGACAATAATAAGTAAGGCTTTATCAGTAACTTCACATTTTTTGAGCCAAAAGAACTGTTCAAAGTTTTTGTTGTTAAGGTTTTTTCGATATAACTCTATATTGGTAATGAAACCAAATATCTTTGCCTTTGCATCGACAAGTGTTTTATTATTTCCTTGTAGTTGCTTATTTAATGTTTTCAACTTTTCAAAGATATCTGCTAAATAACTCACAAAAGCTTTACCATCGATTGTTAACAGATACTTCATTTCGGGTTTGTCTCTTAAAAACTCATGAATGTGCGGGAAACAACACAGATTCACTTAACACAATCTCGGCGAACTCAGCTGGCGATCACACACGAGCCATAAACTCACCCGATGTTAACCGAACAACGCCGACAAATCACGAACAACGGCGTTATTGGAGCGTTTTAAAACGTCCGGGTTCCCGAGACAGGCGGCACATTACGCGGTGAATCACAAAAAGGTCAAGTTGACGGCTCAAATCATCCAGATGATATATTTTGCAAACATCAAACGGAACTATACCTAATAATTATTTACAGCACTGTTTTAAGAATTTGATTTTTTGCTATATTTTGTACCTATATATAGCATTGCATTTAAATAACCGGAAGAGAAAGCGGTCAAGTCGTATCAAGTCAATTTCTAAATTGCCCCCCTAAAAAAACTAAATTGCCCCCCTGTGGGGCGTGGGCCCCACGTTGGGAAACACTGCTCTTAGGTATTGTTTTGATTTTCGGAGGTATGATGTTTGGATTTAAGATCAGGGTTTAGTAAACTTAAAAATCATCGGAGCAAAAATTATACTTCTCCCATTTTCTAAATTAGCTGTGTTATGTTTATGTAGTATAAAATATTGTGTAACAGGAATAATTATGCGATCTTAGTTAACATTTACTGAAGCTCCAAAAACTGTGTAAAAAGGGAATCCTACACATCTCTATGATCTCAGCTGAAATTCGTAACGCAGTCTTGATACATTTTATTTCGTCTGTCATTGCGTTTTACCTCACAGTCAAATTAAAAACCGAGTGTGGTGGGTGAACTATAGCGCTCTAACTAGATATTCAGGAGGACGCGGGTTAGAATCCCAGTATCAAAGGTATTTGTTCTTTCCGGTTCTGTCTTAATTTTATCAGCAATAGTATCTGATATTTTCTCAGCACTTAATTACAGTAATTCTGAGCCGGACTCAACGCGCCGAGAAGCACGAGCCTCTGACCTAGAGCGTTTTGTGGTAGCTGCATTCCCATTACTACTTTCAGAGAAGTTACGTTTGTGTGCAAATATATATATATGTACCAGTCAGTCGTGATGCCACTTCAAGTTGTATAGAACGAGTTGACATAGAACCTAACAGAGAAATATTTTATCAACGCTTCGTTTTATGTTTTCATTTCAATAATGTAATCCATAAAAATGACCGATCCTTTACTGACTGTTAAATTATTTCCCTATGTTCGCTGTGGAGTTCCCACTAAATGAGTGGCCAAGTTGCGGCATCGTTGGTATCATGAGAATTTTCCACTGTGTACGCTGGAATACGCATGAAAATATACAGTGAAAGCCATTACGAACTCAATTAATATGTTCATTTGGCAAAATATTGGTCATTTAACGCGATTACAGTTTGCTTACTTTTTGTGCCCCGCGCCCGCATATCAAAGCGCGCAGTGCGCTGACCAGCTCACTGATTAAAACTGCTTTAATTGCCGTCCGCAGCGGCGCACCCGCGTTCATCTACGGTCCCCGACAGCTTTAAGTACTAGACACACTACAATAGTCTGCTCCCTGCAGCCAACTATAGATTGCACCAATGCAGTTTTACTTTTAATATGACCACTAAACACACTTCAGATAGCGGAGGAAATATCTTATTTGGTGAATATCAAATGCAAGTAAACTGTAATATTTACTTAGGGGCATTTCATGAACCATTGCTTTGTATAAGCGCAATATAATTGAAACTTGCAAATTTTAATTTAATTTTTTTTTTCCTGCGTAGGGTTTTTCCGTTTGTCTGAGTTCATTAGAGCGGGGTAAAGATGGGAAGTGAGGAACGAAAATTAATTCGTCCATGGTTCTATGAAGGAATCATGCCAATATTCATTTCAAGTGATTTCGAGAAACGATGAAAACCAAATCTGGATGCCTGATCCGAACTTCTAACCGGCATTCACCCGACTATTATCCACTCACCAAAAATTTGGGTTTCGTAGAAGCAGCAATTGCTGTGAAAATCCGTTGGTAAAAAACAAATTGCTTTTTGCTAAAACAATAAATTATTATTCCCAATGATGGCCATTCCATCCTCCTACCAATACCTTAGCACCACCGAGCGTGGTGGGTGATCGGTAACGCTCTGGCCTCGTATTCGGAAGGACGCAGGTTCGAATTCCCGTCCGGCCATTCTGCTTGCTTTGGGTTTGAGTTATCCATGGTTTTCCAAAATTATTTCTGGCGAATGCTGTGATGATTCCTTAAAAAAATAAAAATGCGATCGCTATCTGGATTTGATGCTAAGATGATCACTGAAATGTACTTTGAAACATGATTTGCATAACTATTTCTCTAGGTCTCTGATTAGGGTTCTAACAGTTTGCTTTAGTTATAAATTAGTAATAGGTGCATATCCCACTGTTTTCAAGAGATGTCCTTATCAGAACTAAAATTCTGAGTTTTATTTAGTCCCCATGTGACAGATTCCTTCTAAAGACGTAACTCGAATACTGTTGATCCAATTTTAAGGGAATTTCGTATATAGCTATTGGTTTTTTTATATAATTAAATTCTGATCTAATTTCTATTGACCCGGACATTTCGTTCTATACTTTCTTGAATATCTTAGCTAAACTTTAAAATAGCCGAAAAATTAGTAAAAATGAACAGTTAAAACCATAAAGTTACAAGTTAATATGCTTATTTTATGTTTCTTAAAGTCGGAGCACTGACGGTCCATCGAAAAGCTAAGTTTATTCTCTCGAAGCGCCTCGATACCCACATCATAGAGATGGCCATCATCCTAAAACACCAAGAAAGGTTCCTTCGAGGTCACTCCACATTGATGTGTGTAATGGAAGCATCTTCCCTCACTGACGGTTTATCTTGTTTGACTGTCATTAGCAGCCTACTTGTCGTGAAGCACACAGCTTGGAGAGCTTAAATGTCATCATTTACCTGTAAGCATGGAGCTTTCGTCTGTGAGAAATATACACTTTTTACGGTCGAAATTTGTGACTATTTCAATAATCACCGAAATGATTACGGAAAATCGTAATCAGGATGACAAGTACGCGTGTGCTGGGATCTCAGCTGTAGCCAGTGTACTGAACAGTTAGAAGGAAGGCGTCACTTCAACACGCTCGGCAAAATTACAATGAGAAATTTGACAAATACATTGCAACATACAATTGACTGCAACAACTACGTAGTTCAGGAAAAAATTATTAAATTCGTTTTGTTTTAAGTGCAATCATACGTACGTTACTATGGTGGGACAGCGGGAGATAGCATCTTGCAGAGTCACACTGAGTTTGAAGCCAAAGTTGTTTGCAATCAAAATGTCTCTTACGAAGAGAACAAAATGTATTATGTTGATTCTTGGCTGTCCGGGTGGCGCCGCGTCATGTTCATCGTAGCCGACGTTTCGACCCTCATTCTGGGGTCTTCTTCCAGGGCAGTTCATTCTGGGGTCTTCTTCCAGGGCAGTTCTGCCCTGGAAGAAGACCCCAGAATGAGGGTCGAAATGTCGGCTACGATGAACATGACGCGGCGCCACCCGGACAGCCAAGAATCAACTGACTCTGGCCGCGGAAGCCTACGATTACAAAATGTATTATTTAAGCAAAAGCCTTGAGCTTAGACTTAAAGCACTAACAAAAAAGTGTGATTTTACAGATTTCTGCAATTTTTCACGTATTGTAGATTCCACTTTTTTCTGTTTTAAATGCCTACGTAATTTAATCACGTAAAGCAAACGAGACTTGGATATATTGTTTGATTAATGGAAGAAGTATATTAGAATATTGGCGGTTATTGTACTCGTATTGGGTGCTGTTTACTGTTTCTCGAAAAATTATTGCCAACGGGTATTTTTTTTCTCCTTTCATTAGTCTCAATATTTGTTTGATGGACTACTGCAGCTCTCTCTTTCTTGAGATTATCTTTTTATCCTCTGTATCCATTACACGCTAAATCCCCAGTTGTCTGTTTCGTACATTCTAACCTGTCTTCCAGTACATTTCATACCTTCTGCTGTATTATTCATTAAGAAAGTAATCATTCCCACGTGTCTCAAAACTCGAGCCACTCCTCTTACTGTGAGAATCTTTTACATACCTTTCTCCGCCAGTCATCTGAAAACATGTTCATTTTTACTTTTTTTGTCCTTTACTAGTGTTTTTCTTCGTGCCGTTAATTAATTTCTGAGCATACTTGTAGTATATATTCGAGTCTCCCAGGAGGACAAATCGCAGAATTCTGTTTTTTTTTAATTAAATTATTGGAAGGCATCCATCAGCAACGCCCCAATACCTGCTCTTGTTGCTTCATCTGATCAAATAGGTGTTGAATGACTATACTGAGGGTTCTGTTTTCCCAGCTGAAGTATCTGTACAATAAAGATAGGTATCAATCGTCTCGGAATAGCAAACATGAATGATGCAGACGATCAAGGAAACATCTTAACAAATCGAGATCACTTTGTGCTGCATCTGCGATATCGGTATTGTCTTCCGTGAGCACACCAGAACGTCAAATTTCGTGAATTGGTCTGAGCGAAAATATACCGCGGATGTCTAAAAAAAACTTAGACTTAAGTGCTTCAGAAACTTCTCAGTATGGCAGCCAGTTTTACGGATGTTACAGTTTAATTTTCTATTTTATTAATATAAATTATGTCAATGCAATGTTGTTGCAGGCCATGTTTCCACAGTTGCTTAATTAATTTCTAGTAGAAAATATAACGCCAATGCAACTGTTTCATTTATTCATTTTGCGTCGTACGCGTTTCACCTCTCATCGAGGCATCATCAGCGACGAATCTGTTCCCATAATTATGTAATAATAGGATAAAACTGTATATAAAAACTGTAACACAGATTCGTCGCTGATGATGCCTCGATGAGAGGCGAAACGCGTACGACGCAAAATAAATAAATGAAACAGTTGCATTGGCGTTATATTTTCTACTAGAAATTAACTAAGCAACTGTGGAAACATGGCCTGCAACAACATTGCATTGACATAATTTATATTAATAAAATTTACCCTCTTCAGCGATAATTATACTGCAGCTTAATTTTACTGTGTTAACTTCTATTTTTCCCAGTTAATGATTTTGAAAAAAATGGTTGAAAACACGAAAAGAATATCATTAACTTTTAATTCACCTATGCAGCAGAGCTTGACGGCGCTGATCTCATGTTTCGACCCAGCAGAGCCCTCTTCTCTCTCCGCTGCCTGCTTGCAGGGTCCTACACAGTGCAGGCCATGGATAGTACTGCTAGCAACTGTACCTTGCGTTCGTATTCCTGTCCTTATTCTTGGGGGTAGGAGGCAATATCATCTCTTTATTCAAAATGTGTTAATCAGAAATATACTGTACATTATCTCCTTACAAGCAAGTACAATTGTAGCATGTCCTGCTTATGCTGCTTGTGTAGTACTCGTATTAACGCTTATTGGACGATTTCAGGGAGTTTATTGTCAAGTTTAGTTCAATTCTCATTCATGCTTTATGCGATTACTCCTCAGGTAACTTACTAGCATCTCAAGAAATCGAATATTAGCACTAACCCAGCTTAGTTCATTTGACACTTGGATAAGAACATTCTCTTAATCATAAATAGGATGGAGTGCAGTACAGTAAGATAGTTAAATAAAGCATTTGGGAGAAATTAAACGGTACAAAGAACTGATAAATTATGTGTGGTATTAAGCGCTGCTACTTTGTTCTAAACGCTTTTTACTATTTAAATATATATATATATCTTCGAACCCATTATGCTCTTCAATAGTGGGAAAGAACAGGAAGCAACGACAGAAACTGATCGAGGAGAGTTTTGGGTAAATTTGAGAGATAAGGTAATTTGCATGTATGATATATTGCTCTAGAGATAGTACAACCTGGACCGTATTAAGACATCAAGCCTTCGCAAATTTATATGGTCATAGAAAGCAAATGTAGGTAACAGGAGAGGCAGCATGGGTACGCAATTAAAAACTAACAAATACTATTCAAGTCAGATGAAACAATTTTTGTTTTCATCCAAAAAAAGGATTCCTTATATAATTATTCATTCCGTTATCATTGCTCCGGAGCAGGATATTATGTACGAGCATAAGAGGTTCCCAGTACATAAGCTGTTTGAATACTGAAGTTATATAGCAGGTATTAGTGAATCATATTTCCATGATTGTCTAGTGTAAGGCTAACCGTCGTATCCAGTCACTGTATGGTCGGCTTCATAACAGAAGGTGGTGCTCCATATTGCAGGCATTCTGCTGAATGTAGCACACAGCTATGTTAACTCTCCATATACTGTGTGTATGATTCCCGCTTAGGCGAAGGGTTGTTTCATATGTTGGTTAGTTACAAAGTATCAAAATTTCTGTGTTTGATGAGGCTTAATATGAAGTCAACGTATGTTCATAACTTCATCAGCTATAATGTCTGCCGTGTTATTCTGCTGCGTTATTCTGCTAACAAAATAACTTTGGGTACAAAAATTACGACCAACATCCAAATGTATGATGGAATATCTTAAACATTTGATCAGGATGCAACAGCGATAAGAATTTAAGTCGATTCTATCGTTGATATTGAAGTGCACTAAGACAAAGCAATAGGACCTTTGAACACACAGGTGAATAAGGTCTCTGTGACGTAATTTTCATTGCTACTTCCTACATAAAAAGGATTCAACATCTTCTCAAGGACGTCACTAGCCTTGTTGTTTGTGTTTGCGGGGAGCCCCCACGCGCTGGATGCTGACGTCTTGGCCCGTTTTTTTTGCAGCGGCTGGGTTACTGTTTTCATCCACCACGTGGACACAGTTCCGCTTTCCAGGGAGTCTGCGACGTTTTTATGCTCCAAGTGGGACACCGAAAAACTGAAGAGTAACAGATATGTGTGGAAATCGTGAGCTGGCCACGCATGTTGTCTCTTCTTCCACAAGATTCTTGCTCAGATCCTCATGTTTGAAATGCCGTTACATATTTGTGATAGCAAGCCACAGCTTCAGTTCTGAGAAACAAAATTGTTAACTTTGTTTTTATCAGTTAACATTATTTTCCATAGGGATTGTTCATTCGATATAACTAATTAGTAAATGCTTCCACCAATTGTGCTCTTGCCGGCCTCGGTAGCGTAGGGGCTAGAGTGTTAGCTCCGCGTGCCGAAGGTCGCCGGTTCAAGTCCGGCCGCGGGCATGGGTGTTTAACTGTTGTGTCTGTGAATGTCATGACCGTCCTGTGATGTGTCTAATTATCTGGAAAAATTCATCAGGCTGGCTGTGTGGCCTAAGATGCCGAAAGCCATTAAAAAAAAAATATATTGTACTCTTATCAGATTTTTCACTATACATATTTTAGTTTACATTGATGCACGTATTGATAATGAAGGATAATGTAATGTTTAAAAAACCAATAAAACAATAAGTATTCTCGTCGATAAAGATTTCGTGTTTACTTCAATCCTCTGGAAGATTCCAGTAAATATGTTTACCTCCTCTGGAAAGAGTTGCTAGCTCTACGAGTTAATACGCATTCCATTTGGCATTGGTTGCCACCTCACCACCGTAATTGATTAAGTGGCTACGTCACAGGCTTAGTTCTAATGATAACTGGATTGCACACACCCAACGGTCTTAAAGATTCTGAATTTAATGTATACTTGCAATCGATTGAGATGAATTTCAGTTTCCAAATATTTGATAAAAATATATAAATAAATGCAAACTATACTTTTTGCATTATTTTTGGCCGGAAAGTCACTGTTTTACCGTAAAGAGCAGTAAACTGCTTCGTGTCAATTTCGTTTCCCATTAGCCAGCGCGAATTTACGTATCTTTGCTGTAGCCTCCTAACACAATGCACTAAGGTATGGAGAATAGTTCCTTGAAGTATACTGCAATAAATTTAAATACCTTAGAGATAAAATTATTTATTAAGGCGCCGGACATAAAATTCCACGTCTCTCCGCTTTCGCAGATTTTACCAGTAAAAACACTATCGTTGAAACACTTCTAGAGTTTTCAGATACTTAAATAATATAAGTTTTATTTTATTTACATATCGCATTCGTATGTTTTAAGTAAATATGGAGGATTTTTTTTATGGAATCATAGTTATTAATGAGTATACTTAAAAAAAAAAGCAACTGAATTTGCTAATTCTCTAATGATTAAAACACAAGATCTACTTCTCATGCAAACAATTCTCAATTTACCTAATAATTCAATTATGATTTAAGTCAGTTGCGTTTAGCTGTAGGTAATTACGTCACAAAAATTGTTTTTCCAGAAATTTTTTTATTTTCTTAAACTGTAAACTGTTCTCATATGGCTACTGTAATTACATGTGCAGAATTCACATATACATGTGTGAATCGCTTGTAACAGTTAGACCTCATCATTTTTAAAGAATAAAATAAACTTTTGTATCAATCATTATGATTATACATTTTTTATTGAGGATAAAGGGAAAACAGCTATTATTCGCCATATTAATAGCGGCAGAAGCATCACTGTGAGATTTTTTGGGGAAGATTGCTTGAGAAGAATTTTTCAATGACTGCGAGACGGAAAGTAGTTATTTCATTTGCTTCTGATCTTACCCTTGTTTTCTACGAAAAAAGTTTTAATTCCAACACATTACACCATGCATGTACGAGATAGCATCTTACCCAATATACGCGATCGCAATTTTCTTTCAGGCAGCCCCAACCTAAGCGATCCATCAAACTGGTGACATCTCATATAGGATCCAGTGACAGAGCGGGCTGCCTTTCTTTGTACCTGTGCAATATCTTCGGTTAATTTTCTTAAAGCCGATTTATAAGCTCGGCTATATTTTAACAACGGCTGTACTGCAGTCAGGTTTCACAGTAAAAATTAAAAATCTAACAAAAGTTTAGAATGGAAAGACTACTGCATTATGTAGAAGTTGGTATTAGAGATCGACGTTGGCTCTCTCTTTCAGTACAACTAAATCCTTGTGGTAAGGCATTCTATACTGAGAATCAAAGTTACTTTTATAGTAGTGTTATAGTAGAACTGTACTACTTTCTTTGGGAGTATGCTTGGTGAGTTTTGTTATTAAAGTTTTATTAATCCGAAAAATAATAAATTCTGGACACGAAGGCTAACAAAACTGCTAAAATAACATTGTAAATAAGAAAGGATACGTAAAATAACCTATCACTTACCAAATTATGGGAGCAGATACGTGTGAATAATATACCAGGATTATCCAGGAATGCCTATCTAAGCTTTCGGATGACATGCTGCAGCCTTCACATAGCAAAGGGAGCCAAGAACGAACGCTGCAGCATGTCAGCCGAAAGCTTAGACGGAAGAATAAATAACGCGGAACTGCAGGAAAATCCCGATATTATTAACAAAGACGGCCGCATAGGCATGAAAAATCAAAATTGTGTGAGACCTTTCCTCCTTCGTATCTAACACCTTGTCTCGGAGCTTCTTCGAGCTTTCAAAAAGATTTGAACTACATTTTCTTGAGAATTTTGACGTACTAAATTTTAAAAACCTGACGGAATTAATAGTAAATGCCATATAAAATTCAACTGGCGCCTCAAGTACTCATCAGAATAACCGAGAATAATAATGATAACAGCGGAGGAATATCTACCGTCGAGTTACGAATTTCATTGTAATCACTTCAGCCTTTTCGATATAACTGAAAAAGAAACCGGCATTTCCGATATTTTTTTCTTTTGGGAACGACAGTGTTTTTCTGTAGAAAAACTATCACATGTTTATCCGAGATATGAATTGTCTACATTTCATATTTCACCCGAATTAATTCAACATTCAGCAAAAACTTTCGGATTATAATATTAGTTATGATTAGGATAAAATGTCTCTATTGACCCCCAATCTTAAACCACATAATCCAATCAAATCTGTTCAGAATTTTTGGAGTGTTGTCAAAAGAGACAGAGAAAGACAGCCCAGTAGCAGATTTATAGTATTATACACTAGCAAAGTACTCAGCATTGCCAGCCGTCGTTGATGTTGATTTCCCTCTATAACATATATATATTTGTCCATTGAGAAACGTATGTATGAACTTTCTTAAAATTCATCACAGCCATTTTCTGAGAGTAATAAAACTTTCTACAAAGCTCTAGAGACCTCCTAACACACCTTTAAGGTAATTATCATCGTAAGGGGTTGTTTGGAGAAGATTTTATCTCGCTACAGTTTAAGTCTCACAGCTATAAACAAGAAACTCAACTTCCATGCCGATCGGTCCATTCGTAATGCGTGTTTAATTGATTCACACTTACCCCGCCCAAAGGAGGTGGCTAGTTCTTGATTAGCTTCTAAAATATTTTTAATTACCTAATCAGAAACATATGTAACAAGTTTCGGCAAAACCACCTCCGCCGTTCGGACCGGATGCTGGAGCAAACATACATGTGTTGACTTTAATGTCTACAAGGCCGGAGCTTACTGTCTGTCTGAAGCAGTTGTCCTGTTTCTAGTATGCGATTAACTCCATGAGAGTAAGCACACGTCCGGCAGTTGGAACAAATCGCTGAAAATTGAAGCATTCACCTTACGAATATTTTAAGAAATGTGGAACAGACAAAATCGTTCAACAAGTAACTACAACATCTTAAAAAATATGTAAATATAAGAAACAGATTGCTGAATATCATAATTAATTTAAAAACAATAAAACTCATATTATTCGAAGAATTAGCACGTATATAATGTCGAATGTATCGCGATCTATAGTAAAAAAGCTTCAAGATACCAACACAGGACGCTGTAGTTTAACCAGCAATTTAAAACTGAATCTTATAATGTTTACCGCTGGATATCAAGAATTCAGGGCCATTTAGCTAACCTGCTTTAATCGCCAATATTGAATACTTAATAACAGTGTTTTAAAAACCATCGCACATGCGTTGATAACTGAACGCATATAATTGATTTAGTGCACAGATCGTAAGTTCTACTTCAGATTGAAGCTGTGTGGACTGGAAACATACCTTCAAAGGCAAAGAATATTTTTTCCTTGGATTTTAAATGATCATCATTAATTTACGTAGGTTTGTCGTGCGCCATGCATTAGTAGAACCATCTGCGGGGTTTAAAGGCTACTGCATACCTGATGGTGATAAGATAGTGCCACAGTATTCAGTTGTTAAAGATTCGATCAAATTTTAATTTACTTCTCCCTCCCCAGTTAAGATAGCCTGCTGCTATAAGTATCTTATTTTACATCCGATCCTAAGATTTTAAACTTAAAAAAAAAAAGTCGATATCAGGACATCTGGCACCAGGATCAGGAGATGCAGCGTCCTAAGACATACAGCTACTTCTCTTAAAATATCCGTGTTTTTTTTCAGTAAAAGTTTATTTTCTTGTCACGTGTGGAACTTCTCATCAGTTTACACTGGTATGTTAAATGTTATTCTCTTTAAGTCAAGAAAGTTTCTGATTGCGTTCTGCGGTAGCTGACCTCAGTTTCACGCCTTCCAACTCCTGTGCTTGATTCCCAAAATGACGGTTCCATAGTATTCTAGGTGAGTAAAGTATTGCAACCCATTTCCCTCACTTCCCTCTTTCATCCCCTCATCATCCGCTACAGTAAATAAAGATTTTGAAACCTCTATCTACCATCTATCCATTGTGTCCTGCCAGATTCCGATCAAATGTTATCAATCAAATGTGATTCCAAGGTATTTTCGATCAATGACTTCAACAAACAATTTGTCAACTCTTACAAAAAAAGTCCACCTTGTAGAATGAAGCACTAGCAACAATAAACGAATCGACCAGCGTATCTAAACTGTGATATGAGGTGCTTAGTTTTAGAAACAAGTGTTACTGTTCTGAAGACGTACTAACTAATAGAAGATTAGAAAAAGAGAGTCCTAGCTTTTTCGAATGAAATGACTATGTGATGGGTAGAACGTGTGGCGAGTTTAGCGGGGCCCGCGCCATCGGCCGCAGACACGTGAGAAATGCAGCGTTCGATCGGCACTTGGCGGTAATATCGGCGCGTGCACATGATGGCGGCGCCAGCTGTCGGCGAGCAGTCGAGTCAGCACACAGATTTTACTGCTCGTCGCCGAGGTCACAGCGCAGCTGCTGTGGGATCTTCAGGGCAAAAAAAAACAGACTCTTGATTATCACTAGCCATCACGTTTTCTTATATGCCAAACACTCTTCTGTTATGGTGTAATGGCAAAGTTTATACAGACTGTCCCTCAGAAGGCAATAAACACCGTCGATATTCGTTTTCTATATGCAACTTTAGTTCTTGAACCATGAAACTAAAGACAATGCCCTTCACATCCAAATTTTCAAACTTATTCGTGACTTAAATCGCAACGTAAACTTTGATACTATCTATGATTTGCTTTAAGCCCTCTTTGTTTGAGTTCTTACCTGGTAAAAAAGAAATATTCATTCAATCAAAGTATCAGCGTATTAATCAAATTTAGTTATATTATTTGTTAATAGAGTTATTGTTCAAAAAATAATACAGTGGTTTAGCTGATGAGCAGCTCGTAACATATTCACGATTTTCTATAACCTTATGTAAATTGATGAGATATTTCTGTTCCTAACTGCAAATTTGTCCGACCCCACTCAGCTTCTTTAAAAGCAAATATATGGTTTACTTTCTTCAGGTTATGAAATATATAGTAAGTATTTTGTATCTATCCACTATGCTGGAAAAATTAAAGAGATTAGAAAGGTAATAATAAGCCACACATAATGGGAGCAGAGTTATGTTACAGAGAAACTTGTAGTTTGTGGGGTTCTGTGCACTCTTCTAGCACCACTCACCTAGTAATGAACACCTGAGGTAGTTGACAAACTTTTTTCATTCTACACATTTACTTGCTATCTCTCTTAATTCTTGAATGATTGTTCAGAATCATGGCTGCATTTTCCAGATCCACGTAGCATACTAAACATTTCTTAACTAAGGTATTTTCGACGCAGTCAACAGCTTGAACACCAGATACTTACGGTGGAGTTATATACATTGTAGTAAAAGTCTAATGAGCTCATGTGGCGACGTTTTACTAGCCTTCTGCATCATACTGGCTTAAACAATATAAATCATGAACTGTTAAGAAAAAAATGTCGAGACCAAGCAATACACTGTTCTACCAGTTGGTGCAATTTATTGTTACCGGTTCTCATCGGAAGAATACTTACCACGCACGCAATCTGAAATAGCAAATAAATTTCAGCTTGTACATTTAAACAAAATATTAGCTACATATTGTGACACTGACAGTGAGAGTAATACACGAAGTGACCGTGTCCATAAAATAATTAACATATAACTGCTGCAAAAACAGGAGGGCGCCAATTCATTCCACCACCGTCATGTCAGTTCACAACTACTAACAACTCTTACATTATTTTATAGACTTAACATACTAAATTCTAAAATTATACAACATTAGATAAGTACTGATAGTAAATTAGCTTGTGAATCCAGAAAGAGTAACACTAACATCACAATATCGGAGAATTTCGCTACGAGGTTTCGTATATCCTATTGGTTTAGCCAACTCACCACTATCCACGAATTAAATAAATGCACTGCGTTTGGAATGTGAGAGGTAAGGCAGAAGGACAAACTACAAATTTTCAGATAGTAAAATAAATATGGCCCCTAAGTCTTGCAAGGTCTCGCAAGTTACATTACGTACGCTTACTTCGTCATTTTAGTTCAGTGAATAACTATTCCAAGAATGTAACACTGCTCTTATTTTTGACGTTACAATTTAATCTAGTAACGACAACATACGAACATTTTCGGCCTAACACCACTGTTTGATTAATTTGTCCCCGAAAATGACCTATTTCTAGACCCTTCATTTCTAAACTTAAAACAAATCGGTTCAGGTTTTTAACGTCGACTGAATTTACTCGCCTAAGCTGGGTAATACTGCATGCAGATCTGAGAACGCTCGCCGTTCGAGCAATCGGCGTATAGCGTGAAAATTAATAAAGAAAAATAAAATAATTCCAAAAATATTTCTAGCCTTGCTCCAAACTGAATTGAAACTAAATACGGGTCAATGAATTATCTCAAACTGAAACATTAATTACCGATTTAGTTAGTATAAAACATAACACGACTACGCTCACCAATCGCAAAATCCGGAATTTTACACTGGTTTGAAGCTAAAAGTGGTTTGATCTTGAAACATAATTGCTACCGCTTCGTCTATGCTTTTATTTAAACATTGATTTCTACTTTTACGGTGCACCATGAAACATATACGGTGGAGTTAGAGGTAAAAAGCTGTTTTTTTAGTATCTCTTAATCAGTATACTCATACAATATGAGATTACAGAAGTAACACTTAACTGTAACTCACAGTTTCTTCAATATGTTTCATTTTAGTAGTATTACTTTTTCATTTATTTACCATCATTGTTTTCAGCGTTAAGACTTTAAACCAGGTCTACGCGAGCTACGCGCAGATAAGAATTTTAACTCTGCCAGTACTCCATCACTATTCACAAACAGTCTAATGAAATTTCGTAGCATAATTTAAAAATAAGTATTCTATCACATTGTCAAATGTGGGAGGGATCTAGGTAAAGTAGTATCCAAACGACGGAATGTTCTTGTATAGATACCTGGTTGCATCGAGAGTCAAACACGAGCCCCTGAATTTTGAAAGCGAGTGCATTATCCTTGGAGGGAGCTCATTTTTAATTGTTGTTCTGACATATCCAGGAAAATCTCACACCTCAGTCTTCGTGCGAATCAATAACTTACTATTGTTTGCTGCAATTGAAACCTTGATATGCCGTCGTCCAAGAGATTCAAGTCCTTTTTTGGTTACGTTGTTATGTCTAAATAAACCAAACCACTAGTAAAATATTCTGTTCAAACCAGTAATTCACTCAGACGCTTTTAATTCCAGGCCGTTTTAGCTTTAACAAAAAGTGCAGTAATCTGATATTCTCGGATACCATCAAGCGTAAATCATCAATGTCTTAAACGGTGGGGAAATATATACAAATTTTCGGAACAGCGTAGAAAGCGCTGTACTCTACTTGTTTACCGTGTGCTAAACAGAGCGTCGAAATAATTCTAATTCTATAGTCTCTTAAACATATACACAGATTCACTATAAAATCATTGTACTTGCTATCTGCGATTTCATGTAGTACACTATTTTAGTAATATAACATTTTTTGGTGTTGCGTAAAAATATCCGCTTGAATATTACCTTTGCTATGGAATCCTGTAATTAACAAATTCACGCTTGCAACACTCCTGTCAGACTGATTAATTATAGAAGTTCAAGGTTCCGTTCAGTATGTGCAGTGGAAGCAGCTAACCGCTGGATCATAGCCAAGAACTGAATCGGCGATTAGCAACGAATTGAGCCCTCAGCTTAACCCAACACGAATGGGTCCTTTCCATTTCGCCGAATGGTAATGGATGCCGTTGTTTTTTCATCGTTTCGTTAATCACCTTTACTGCAATGGCCCGTGAAACCTATTGAGCGGTAGCGTATCCCAATTTATGAGCCCTGCCGACCGTATGGTGTCCACTATTCAGAGAGAGAGTCGCCAACAAATTACTCTTCTCCTGCCGATTGTGTGGCTGCAGCTCTTTTCAGGAGGTAGCCTTTTCCGGAGGCGCCGCCTTTTCAAGGCCCATAATAGCACCGGCCGCGGTTTCACCGCACAAACAGGCCGCCTCACCGCCGTTATAACATCTCTGGATAAATTTTTATTCCACTGCGGGGCTGTTCGCTTAGTTGGGACCTCCCAAATTTTTCGCATACTTCCAAAACAGAGTGTAATCATAGCCTAAATCGTGGACCGTAAAAAAAAAATAAAAAAAAATAAGAAACTAAATCATTTATTCACATGAATCCCAACGAAAATCTATAGTAATCTGTTGCAACGAGCAACAAATACCGTCAATTCACTTCCGCATTCCTATGACGTAGTTAGTCCTCTTAACTGCTAAAAATCGGTTTTTCAAAGTTGTATCGTTGTACATCCTGGAGTCTTTTTCTTAGTGCTTTCCGTAACTTGGTCTGTCATTTCCAGAATAAAGTGATTCTAATTGCATAAATATCAATGCTACCGATGATTAGAATTTAAAGTAAAGAGCATAAATATACGTATTATTAAATTTTATTTTCATTGTCCTATATCACATAGATTTGTTTCTTAAGAAAATTGAACTACTCGGCAACAGATGACGGGCTCATTTTCTATTACGATGCATAAAGCGCAGACGAAACTTCTGAGTGTGATGGAATGGATCTTAAAAGATCAGGTTTTATGCGTGAACCATTTGACAATCTGATCGACCTCTTACTAATTTAGACGGATCCGCAATTCCTAAAACGGGCCAAAAAAATCGTGTGTCAGTCTGTGCGACGTTGAAGCCACGCTGTCGTTTTCTCACCAAAAATGTATTTTAAAGTGTAGGCCTATATGCCTTACTTGATCGATATTTGTAGAATCTCAGAATCACATAAATGTATTATGTTTTCGGCTTTTACATGCTGCCCAACCGAAAATCACCATCATCTTTACTTTGTATTATGAAGCAAAAGAAAATTATATTTCTCAGTCTAATGGATGGCTTTAACGGAATCTGTCTATATAAAAGGCTAATTTGGTCACTATGTCATCGTGCCCGTAAAACTGACGTAACGCGCTAGGCCTGCGTTACCGCACCAGTTGAGGCCAGAGATGTTAATAAAAAATTGAGGTTATGGGCATTATTTAATAACAATCCTATTTAGTTAAGGAATCGCGAAGATATAAATTTCCAGAACAATTAAGGTATAAAGTATGTATTGTGTTTAAATTAACATATTAATTATTATGTCTTCTTATACTCTCTGTTCAAAACTATCGCTGTTACAGTAAACTAAGAAATATGTCCACATTACATCATTTTCGGGCGCTAATGACCCGACGTCGACGCGCCCTAAAACAACAACAACAAAAACAACATTTTCAAGGTTATGAGCATAATAATAATAACTCCGTGTAGTCGTAATGACCTGGAGATATAGTTTTTATTGGCTGCGCATTCCGCGCCTATCGTAGCCGCCTTAACCTAACCCGACAATCCTGCCGAGTACAGGGGATCCACAGTTCAGCGTGGAATCCGAACCACGGAAGCTGTATAGCGTACTTCACTTTACACAGCAAGCTGTAGCAGAGGTGAAGACGCCCTTCCCCTAAGCGCCTTTGAAAATTCCAGCCGAGGCAGGGATTTGAACCGGGGACCTTTCGATCTCCAGTCAGACGCTTAACCACTGATCCACCAGACCGCTCGGGTATGAGTGTTATTTCATAACAATTGTATTCAGTTAAGCAACTGTCGCGGCACTGCGTTCAGCCAGTTATATTATTCAATGTAGATGTTTCCGCTACATTCTGTACCATTGGTATATTAAATTAGAAGAAATACACTGTCAGAACTCAAAAACGAACCCGTCATTTTACACTGGCTTAGAGGCTACTAACCTATGATTCTATGATTATATAAACGCTGGCTATAAACGCAAAAAGATGAATGCTTCAACATCGAAAATAATGCTAGAAAAATATCATTTTGTTAAACAGAAGTATAAGATAACTGTGTTTACCATGAAGAAGAAACAGGGCGAATTCTTCCTAATACGATTCTTCTCTGAAATATTTTATGCAAATTACTGCGCTTACAGCATCACTTCAGCCGCTTTGGTTACGTGGAAAGGAAAACGAAGTGCTTAAGGGAGAGGAAGGCATGTAGCCTTCCTAGCAAAACACTTTTAGTCGAGCGGAGCTTAATCTCGACTTATTCTGGGAAATCGGAAAATATCTGTCAGTAAAGCAATTACAAGGACCAAATGGTATTGTATACACAGAGCAGGATAAAGCCGAGGCAATTGCAGACACTTTGGAACTCCAGTTCCAGACACATGTCATTGATCGAAAGCGATATCCATGGAGAAAGAGTAATTAGAGAAGTGTCTCGCATCCTGCGGGAAAATATTCGTACCTCATTCACTGCTGTAGATCCCACTGTATTGAGTCAATTATGAACTCACTCCAAAAATTCCTAGACGATATCAATATATAAGAACGGAGACGATAACAATATAAATATCCCTCACAATTCGGTTTTCGTGCACAACACAGCACCATCCACCAAGCTACCCGACTGTTTGAGCATATCTGCAGACATAATATACTTGACATTGAGAAAGCGTTTGATAGGATTTGATACATGGATTAATTTATAAAATACATACACTAGGCTACCCTGGCCACTTGACAAAAATGATAAACAGATTTCTCAGAAACAAGAAATTTTACGTCATGGTGGACGAAACAGAAAACCAGTTGAAATCAATTGAAGCAGACGTACCACAATGATCGGTCACGGCTCCAACCCTGTGCAGTGTGTATACTAATGAAATACCCCACCAACCAGACAGAGAAATTGCGGTATTCGCGGATGAAACTACTGTATACAGGTCGCGCCGCAACCTAAACTACATAGCGCGCAAATTGACACACACAGTGGTGCAATCTTTGGAAAATCAAAGTTAACCCATGCATAAACCAGGAAATTACGTTCATCAACAGACTGACGGAACCCAGTCAGAAAATCTCGCTCGACGACATGATTCTCCCCTGGTGCAAACCAGTAAAGTATTTAGGCTTGAAATACGACAAGAAACTAAAATGGCTCTGCCACATAGAACGCGTGTAATTTAGGTTTGGCTCGACATTACAAATTGTATCCCCTCCTCAAGGGGAAAAGCCTTAGTATTAAAATCAAACTTAGGATATATACCGTAGTTATAAGACCAGCCCTGCTCTATGGATCAGAGTTATTTAGCATGGCAGCAACTACAAACGTTAAGAAACTGCATGTCATGCAAAACAAATTTTTAAGAACAATAGTAGACGCCCCCGATACATATCAAACCTACGCTTACACCAAGAATTAGGCATCCCAAAAATCACCGATTACTTAGAAGACAAATCGACTACCTTTTTCAACGACCGAGCGTGGTGGGTGAACGGTTAACGTTCTGGACTCGCATTCGGAAGGACGGCTGTTCGAATCCCCGTCCGGGCATCCAGATTTTGGTTTTCAATGGTTTCCCCAAATCACTCCAGGCGAATGCCGGGATGCGTCCTTCAAAAGGGCCATGACCGAATTCCTTCCAGTTCCTTTTTCCCAACCCTATCTCGCCTCTAGTGACCTTAGCCGTCGACGAGGCGTAAAGCAATTTTAAAAGAAAACTTTTTCAACGATCACAATTTTCGCCCTACCAATTAATTGAAAATGTATGACAACAACATGACGCTACAAATTACAATTGCCCCATCACAACAAAAACAAAAAACTATAGGTTCTGACAACAACAAAACTTTTTAAAAAAATAATAACACTATGAACTTGATGAAAAACCTTTCTGTAAGAACAGTTGACAATACGCATCACTTCAACTGGGATCCAGAGAGAATACTTACTGGCCATGCAAAAACCCAGACCATCTTTTCCCTGACCCTAAAATGATCGTTATGCTAGGCAGGTTATTATTTTTTTTCAAGAAAGGATGGTAAAATAATACATTAAAGAAATTGTTTGAATCCGTGACACGCTGCCTGATGCCAACAGAAACTGTTAGAGAAAACAAAATGAATGGTAAACAATATGTTTAAAAACCATTCTCTTAATCACAGTTTGATTGAAAAACAATAAATGGACGGAGAACGAGGCATAACAATAGCTGAATCACTGCCTAGTACCCGGGAGAAGACTTAATCTCTTTTTGTTTAACTTTAAGAAACAAGGGCCACATTTTGTTTTATTAAAGTCAGATATGTGTTGAAGGTAACAAGTAACCAGCTCTGTCTCACACACCTATTTTATTTTGTAGCCACTGTTGCCTCATTAACAAAACAAGTGGCCGCCAATCCGCTGGTCACCACGTGACAGACTAGCGCCGTTATCGGTATAGCACTGATAAAAATTCTAATTGACACCTGCATCGATGATGGCACTCTCTAATGAAACTCCTGACGCCGATAACGAGCTGGTATACTGACGACGTCAATATCGATATTCTACCTTGATAAGACCTGTAAATGACATCAATATTGAAACTAGAGCCTTATAAAACTTATAAACGAAATAGTCTAAGATGGTTTTTAACGTATGTGAATTGCAGTTAACTCACAGTACAGATCTTTCACCATTCTTTGTATTTCTTGTGCATCCTGAGATTACTGTATATATTTTCCCAATTTAAATTGCTTCTCCTAAGTTACTATGATTTCGAATTTATTATGTAACTGCTTGTAAACCCAATTAATAGTAAAGCTGACTGGTGATATAATTTAATTACCACTATCGTACCTTTATTTTACTGATACACTAATGCCTCAGTAAAGCAAACAGTTTTCTTCTAGAATTAAACTGATGGGCTTATTATAGTGAGAAAACACAGTCTTTAAGAAACATTGCGTTTCCGATCGAAACTGGGTCTGCGCCCGAAGATTCTATTCAGGTTTTAATGGCAAAACCAGTTATACTAATGATTATCTTAAAAACATTGTTGACGATTTTTGTACTAAGTTATCTTATTTAAAAATTAAATATTTTATTTTACAGTTTTGGGTGAGGATGTCAGCGTGCCGATAAACCAGATAAAATGGAGTGAACTTGCAGCCTGTGGCTTTGAGGAGACATTACCGAATCTTCAACACCAGTTCTGCGTTGTTCTCGAGTTTCTGTCTTAGAAAAACACATTTCATTTACCGAATAGTACATATTAGTTTGCGGTAAACTACACAATTCGCTTAACTATGGTGACACTGTTGTCTCCTCCTTAATAGTTAAAAAATAGTAAAACGTAATGAACATAAACAGGATAAAATTTAATTCCAAATAATGGCTGTACCTGTCAATCTACCAGCCCGCTGCAGAAACCCTAGAAACAAGCGTGTGCTCTCTGTTTCTTGCGTTACCGATACTTACCTATGCTATTAATTTTAATTGTTGTTAAATAACGGCCACGTAAAATTAATTAGCGATATTGAAAGAAAATAAGAGTGAATCCATGAATGTGATACTTCAAGGAAGATAGTGGTAACTTTTTTCTCGTATAATACCAATAAAGATTTCAATAAACAGTTAAATACACTGAAGAGGCAAAGAAACTACTATAGGCATGCGTACGCAAACACAGAGATATGTAAACACTCAGAGTACGGTGCTGCAGTCGGCAACGTCTATATAAGACAACAGGTGTCTGGCGCAGGCGTTAAATCGGTTACTGCTGCTACAATGGCAGATTATTACGATTTAAGTGTTATTGTCGGCGCACGAGAGATGCAACACAGCTTCTCCGAGGTAGCGATGAGTTGGGGATTTTCCGGTACGACCATTTCACGAGTGCACCGTGAATATCGGGAATCCGGTAAAACACCAAATCTCAGACATCGCTGCAAGAACGGGACCAACTGAAGAGAATCGTTCAACGTGATAGAAGTACAACCCTTCCGCAAATTGCTGCGGATGTTATTGTTGGGCCATCAACAAGTGTCAGAGTGCGAACCATTCAACGAAACATGATCGATAAGGGCTTTCCGAGCCGAAGGCCCACTCGTGTACCCTTGCTGAGTGCACGACACAAAACTTTACGCTTCGCCTGGTCCCGTCAACATCGACATTGGACTGTTGATGATTGGAAACATGTTTCCTGGTCTGACGAGTCTCGTTTCCAATTGTATCGAGTGGATGAACGTGTACGGGTATGGAGACAACCCCATGAGTTCATGGACCATGAGTGTCAGCAGGGAACTGTTCAAGCTGGTGGAGGCTCTGTAATGGTGTGGGGCGTGTGCAGTTGGAGTGACATGGGACCCCTGATACGTCTAGATACGACTGACAGGTGACACGTACGTACGCATCCTGGCTGATCACCTGCATTCATTCGTGTCTATTGTGCATTCCGATGGACTTGGGCAATTCCAGCAGGACAATGCGCCACCCCACACGTCCAGAATTGCTACAGAGTGGCTCCAGGAACACTCTTCTGAGTTTAAACAACTACGCCTGCCACCAAACTTCCCAGACATTAACATTATTGAGCATATCTGGGATGCCTTGCAACGTGCCGTTCAGAAGAGATCTCCACCCCCTCGTACTTTTACGGATTTATGGACATCCCTGCAGGCATGGTGTCAATTCCCTCCAGCACTACTTCAGACATTAGTCGAGTCCTTGCCATGTGGTGTTGCAGCACTCCTAGCGTGATCGCGGGGGCCCTACACGATATTAGGCCATTGTACCAGTTTCTTTATCTCTTCAGTGTATGTTTACCTGAAATGTTATCAACCCTCAGATTTTTTAGACTTCAGATTTGTTGTGTATGGTATGAGTGTAAGTATGTAACGTTATCCTAACAACATCTTAAATAAACCATTCATAGTTGTAATAAGTCAGTACGCTGCAATGTGTACTAGTCTATTAATGTTTGGCACACTTGAATATTATAGAATAGGCTACGTTTCTAAAGAACAGATAAATCATGTGCAATGTCAGCTGTAAACCCTAGAAGCAAGAAATTAAATTATATCCTTATTCAGTGTTCCAGGAAGTTATTAACTGAGGAAGCCTGTGAATAAATATGTTATTTCTCATCGTTCTTTTTCTCTTCCAGAAGAGTTAAATATTCGTACCTGTAACACAGTCTGTTTAACTCGTGTCTGAAGTGACCAAGATAGTATATTGATTTTTTTTTTTTTTTTTTTTCAAATCTGACTGGTAAGTCGGAGGTAGCAACTAACTCCAGTTACAAACCGCAATGATGATAATTATTATTTTTTCTTGCATTTTTGACGACACTGAATAGCAATCCAACTTGATTAAAATTCTATCAAACTTTCATCTAATTTTCAATGAACTTTCTATTTGTTCACCAGATGAGATCAGATATGTTACTTGTTTGCGCGCTATTGTGTGATTGAGATGGATATAGTTCTAGCAATTTTTAAATCAAGTTTTCATACTGTCTCAATCATCATCTTAATTTAAAAACAATATTTTGTACTGTGTCGCCTTGAGAAAAATGTAATTTATAATTATTTCTTCTTTATAAAGAAATGATATTGCTCTAAATATTTTGTATTCTATGATTTTAGGTATTCAGAGTGGGCGCACAGTCAAAGGCAATGGACGATCAGAGGCCAAAGTTTATCGCGCGTGCCATATTATTGTCCACACTTTTTGAGTGCACTACTCTACCCAACAGTTAATGTGCCTTAAGGGGGTATCTGTTCTCTACGTTATTGACTTGCGATAAATTCTTTCACCCGCACACCGATCATTCTGACTACTTAGATCCATTGTAATCATTTAGTCGAATTTTCTAACGCAGCCTCGTACGGAGCATAGTGGGTAAGTAGTGACGCTTGGGCCTCACATTCGAGAGGACGTGGGGTCTAAACCCGTTCAGCCATCCAGATTTCGGTTTTACATGGTTTCCCCAAATCACCCCAGGCGAATGCCAAGATAGCCCCTTCAAGAGGCCGTCTCCGAAGGCCATCGCCAAATTCCTTCCCGTTCCTTGTTTCCAATCCTTTCACGCCTCTAATTACCACGGCGTCGACGAAATTTTAAGCCATAAGCCTCTGAGACACAACCAGAAGCAAATGATATGGTAAATAGTAAGCAGCAGGATCGTGGGTTCAAGGATACAATAACACTTCCGATAATGTGACTTCTCCTAAATCAAAACGGTGACACTTCCGGAGGTGAGAAATATTGGTGGTAGAATGACGTCACAGTCTACAGAGAAGGAATCAACCGTTTTTAAGTTTGTGTCTGTCTGTCTGCGTTTGGATGAACACGATTTATGCAAATAATGCCTGTTGTATATTGATGAGGTTTTGATGAATGTATATCCTTTGGACCCGCGGCAAAATAGGATATGTCAGCCCGTGCTCCCATTTAATTTGTATTTCAGGTTGAAATATGAGAGATTTATGGTACATTTTTGTTGAATACAACTGAAATAGAGTATGTTCCATTTTGAAGCGATTTCGGAAAGCTGAGAAATATATCATATTAGAATCAATTTTTCGTTAAACTTTATTGATACAAAAAAATGGTATATATACTCATCTTTCAAACCGTTATAAACAAGTGATGAGTTCTCATGGTTTATATCACTATATTGGCGTTTTTCAAAGGACGTAATTATTTGAACAGTTTTCAGAGGGTAATAAATTTCAGGAGAAAGTGGATTGCTCGGTTTGTATTTCTTAAAATACGGCGACACATCGCACGAAGGCTATTTACAAAGACTCTCAAGGACACCGGGCTATAAATGTTTGCTGGGCAACGGTCATTGGGTGGAAGAACACCATAAAACAACATTTTTGGCGGCTTCACTGTTTTTTTGAAGAGGGTAGGACGGTCGTTACAGCTAAATGTAAAAACTTCTTTCTAAAGAATTTGGTCTACTATCTCAATCGAATCGAGATCTCAGAAAATGATGTTTTGCAACAGTTGATCCTAGTTTCATTCCACGACTGGGTTACAACGAGAAAAAAATCGTATTGATTTACCATATGTCTGCACTTCTTTTGGATATACAGGGGCATTATGATTAGTGTAAATATAGCCAACAGAGTTAAAATGCAGTATCTACCGCTTCAGCGAAGGCTGGTAAGATCTTGTCTCGTATTTCGCAGAGCTCACTATTTTATGTACACCGAAGAAATATATTTTCATACACTATTATATTAATATTACTTCTGAGTCTAATGGTCACTGGTAACAATTATGACTGATTGGGTGTAGATTAATCGTTTCTACTATTAATCAATGAATCAATAAAATGAAAAAATTAAGTAAAATAAGATTTTAAGTCTAGATCTATTGCAGTTTATGACACTAAGTTAGAAAAAAATGCCATATGTTTCCACGGATCTGTGAAAGGTGAAAAATAATTAAGCTGGCTCATCTATCACAGACTCTCAACATACCACAAGTCGTTAGTTCATGTTGCCTATTTACTTCCGTTTGTAATATCAGGAATTTATACACGAGGACAATATCAAGAATTAATCGGTGGTAATTAAAATTAATTTTTGTTTCAATTTTAATGAATGTAATTTTAACATTCACACCTTTCGGGGCTGAGATGAAGTTATCAAATGATAATTATTGGTCTTGTGCAAGATGCAGTGCAACCGGCTTAAATCTTCAGAAAGAAGTGGAGGACAATTGCCAAAATCACACAAACAAACACACTAAAGGGGCCTTTCCATCGATTCGTTCGTACAGAAAGAGAGAGTACTGACGAGGTAGGGTTGGTACTCCGCTGCCGAGCTCTTGGCCCTACGTCTTTCATTGACTGCACGAGAGTACCTATAAATCATCGTTTCACCAGATTCTCGGTCAGTCGGTATATCGCTCTCAATCATAGTGGTGTTAATCTCTTAGTCTATTCACTAAAAGTAAGTAGTACGAGCAGGTGTAGGCCTGAATCCTAGTCTTTGAAAGTTTGGCTTTCTCACGGACTTTCGAGAAGACAGCAGATATGGCAGCCCACAAGTGTTGCTTTTATCCTGGATTAGCTTTATCGTAAGCTAACTGATGGCTGAAGTTCAGTAGATTGGCTACGCTACAACTTGGCTACTCCGCTGGGTTTTCATAACTTAGTGTTTGCTCAAATTGACCTCCTCCTTGATAATGCCTAACGTATGATATTGTCCATGTTTCAGTTTCAGCTATTATTCTTACTTCAAAGTGTTGTTTGTATTTAACTATTTTAAGTGTTGATTCAACTTTGAGTATGTTTCTTCCAATGGAAGGCTCATTTTGATTTTGTAGTACGTATTTGGTTTTTGGTTTCGAATTGCTTGTCTAAAGATGCAGAAGTTGTATGACAACTTGACTGACTTTAAGTTATTAAGAAAGCAGTTATTTTAGACTGTATTTATTGTGTACTACAGGTAATGTTGTCAATTTAAGATACCGTATACAGTTCTGGAAAACCATAACGCATCATTACAAATCAGAGACCATAAAAAAAATATTGCCGCAAAGAACGAAATTAATCTTTGTGGAGAACCCTCCAGATGAAGTTACTAGTGCTGTATTTTAGCAGTTTTCCGCCTTTCCTTACGGAACTTTATATCTTCGGAGATTTGACATTTGTACTTTCAGGCTTCAGGATGTTCTGTATTCTAATTCTACAGAATAACGTCTACAACATTGCACAAATACGTGGATAAACAACTAGTTTAATATTGGGCTTATTTTTGTATAAAATTGTTAGTAGTTATTCCTGTGAAGCCTTCCTGTACTTAAAAATCTTGAGCAACTGTCAGTGATAACTAGTGTATATCATGTTATTAACATTACTTATGGATGCAGCTCCAGTGTTGATATATGTTCTTTCTCAATTTTTGATAAACAAAGAGAACTCGTTAATCAAAAATAGTCATATAAAATTTCTGGTATGGCCCATTGAAGTCGTTTAAGCTGTGAAGTTTGACTATGTATATTTATTTTGCGATAACAGAAACACAGGTTAGCATTCTTGCTCTGATCTTAGCGTTAAGGTGCTTAGTTCTACACCCTTGATCTTATGAGGTATTTTCTGCTTGTATCATATTTTCCTAGTGCCATTTTTTCTTAATATTTTGTTTGACATCAACACTGGCATATACCAGTTTGACTGTGTGTTAATAGTGGAGTTAACTTCATCAGAATGTCGCTCGTGTGAAACGTTTTTGGATATGGTTCGTATTTTTTCTTGGTGTTCATGGATCAGTTAGTAATCTTATTAATTACGGAAAAAGTATTTCAAAAATTTAGATTTGACTAAATTTTAGTGTTTTACATATACAACAAAATTTGTAGTTTACTTTATTTTTATATAGGTTTCGTTAACTAACGGTGATTTTTATTAAAAAAAACTTTCATTTTCAAGTATTTGAGACACAGATCTTAAGTTACGAATTTCACACCAATTAACGACTGATATGTGTATTTAATGACTTCACGCTGGAAATCCACTCTGACGTTTCTTACGGATTTGCCGGCTGTAAATATGTTTAACATATATTTCAATACATATTCTGAAACTGCAAAAATTAGTGATAAAAGACGATTTTGCCACTATCTTACCACGTTAAAGACTTCTGAACGATTTATGGGCTTCAGTTATGTTGAAAGATCGAGCCGCTGACGGTGCATTATATAATCAGTTACGAAGATGGAGACTTAATTTGGCCGTGCTGCAGGCCCGCGCCACAGTGAGGTGTGCATGGCTGCCTCCCTCCCTCGAGCTCTCTCCCCGCCACTCTCAGCGCTCGAGAGTCCGTCAGCCCCCGCTCGCTACCTGCCGCGGGCTCGCAGGGGACGAAACAATACACCACTCAACTCGCAGCAGAAACAGTATTCCATGTACTCAGTCCGCCTGTCTCAACAAATAAGCCACAAGTCTAGAATCTTACTCCCGTTCATTGTCCTAATGAATTGTTCTATTGTTGGTAGATCAGTATGGCATGTTCGTAAATCCCAAATGATTTAGCACATAAGATTAGAAAATAATTATGTAGTGGAGGGGCAATTAATTACGGAAAGAATAAAATGTAAATATCTGGACATATTAGTTACTGTTATCTCAGTAAAACCAGGCAGTCTGGGGAAGCTGCACTGAAAGGATTTAAAATGGGTTTATAGGAGAGATCAATAAGGGAAAACGCCTGATAAATAAGGGAAATAACTTGCACACATTAGTTAGGCCTTTGCATGAGTATTGTGGAATAGGTATTAAATTCTGAAGTTGTATCAGATGCAACGGAGGGCGGCTCTCTATTACTCTCTATAACTTATTATAGAATGCAATAAGTAACTAATATAACAGAGGAGCTGCCCTGGGAGTAACTTGAAGACAGAAAGCGGGTGGACAGACTGGTGGGTGTGTATAAAGCAAAGTTAGAGATGAAACCAGGCAAGATATTGGTGTAAGACGTAAACGAAGTATGAGAAAGGAAGAGAATGACATCATAAATGAGTATTTGATCTCTTACAAAAGGGAGTAGCAAAGTTATCCATCGTAAATAAATGAAGTCTGGGACTGAAATTAGTTTCATATGATGAGAGGGGGAAGTTGATAATACACCTCAGACAATGAAGGATATTAAGGTAAGTTTTTTTTTTTAGCTGTCGTCAGTCTTTCGACTGGTTTGATGCAATCCTCCATACCCCTTACAGCCCATGTCCTCAATTATCTGCTTGCATTGAAAAAGTAAATAGGCTGTCGGGCATTATCTAAAGCGTAATTGGTATTAATAATATGACGCGTATATACAGGGTGAGTTTTTTATCTTGAGACAACTAAATATCTCGAAAACTACAAATCCGATCAAAAAAAGTGGGTAATAAAAATTGTTCGTCTCGACGGGGGACATCCGATGATACCAAATTTGACTCCCCACCCCCACCCCCTAGGGGTGGGGGAAGGGGGAGAAAAAAAACTTAAATAGGAACCCCCATTTTTTATTGCAGATTCTGATTCCCCGGAAAAAACTACCCCTATTTCACCCCCAATTCGAGTCATTTTGGTCGATAGATGGCGCTGCAATCGACAAAAATCAAAATAAGCAAAAATTCATTTAAAAATGAGGATATCTCGTGAAATACACATCAGATCAGCAAAATACAAGTTAATGTGATTGATATTTTTCAAAAACTATTCAATAACACCACCCACCTCCAAACTTGAGGGATGGGAATGGACATTATTTCAAAATGCACTGATGCAAATTCTTTAGCAGATAGCGAAAGTCAAACATTACTTTTTGCGTTACCCAGGAACAACGACGTGGACGTAGTAATTTTCTGTTCCCTTTGGGGTGCTAGATTTAGGTGAGTCCCCTCGCCTCTCACCATCGGGGTGCTTGTTTTTGGTGAGTCCCCTCGCCTCTCACCATCGGGGTGCTTGTTTTTGGTGAGTCCCCTCGCCTCTCACCATCGGGGTGCTTGTTTTTGGTGAGTCCCCTCGCCTCTCACCATCGGGGTGCTTGTTTTTGGTGAGTCCCCTCGCCTCTCACCATCGGGGTGCTTGTTTTTGGTGAGTCCCCTCGCCTCTCACCATCGGGGTGCTTGTTTTTGGTGAGTCCCCTCGCCTCTCACCATCGGGGTGCTTGTTTTTGGTGAGTCCCCTCGCCTCTCACCATCGGGGTGCTTGTTTTTGGTGAGTCCCCTCGCCTCTCACCATCGGGGTGCTTGTTTTTGGTGAGTCCCCTCGCCTCTCACCATCGGGGTGCTTGTTTTTGGTGAGTCCCCTCGCCTCTCACCATCGGGGTGCTTGTTTTTGGTGAGTCCCCTCGCCTCTCACGTGTTTGTTTCTAACAACAATTCTAAAGCAAGTGCTCGAAAATATCACCACCGACATCGATGCATTTATTTACCCGCTCTTGGAATGATTCGACGCAACTAAGAAGCATATCCGGCGTGATTTTTTGACAAGCGTTGGTAATTCGTTCAATCATGTTTTCAGGCGTTGTTGGCACTTCACTGTAAACTTCATTCTTCAAGTATCCCCATAAAAAAAAAATCAGGCGAAGTGAGATCTGGTGATCTTGCAGGCCACGGCACTGGACCTCCTCTTCCGATCCATCGACGATTGTACAGACGATCTAACACTTCCCGCGATCTTACAGCAAAATGTGCTGGACAACCGTCATGTTGAAACCACATTGTTTGTCGCACGTCTAAGGGTACGTCTTCAAGCAATGTTGGCAGTACGTCCTCTAAGAGTTGTTGATATTTCTCCCCATTGAAATGTCCATGGATAAAATGTGGACCAATAAGTTTGTCCCCAATTATCCCACACCAAACATTTACATTCCACGGACGCTGATGTTCAACTTGGCGTAACCAATGCGGGTTTTCCACACTCCAATAATGCATGTTGTGTCGATTAATGGTGCCGTGGTTAGTAAAAGTGGATTCATCCGAAAACAGTACTCGAGCAAAGAAATGGGGTTCTTCTTGTATTTTCTGTAGCGACCATCGGCAAAATGTCAATCGATTATCGAAATCATTGCCGTGAAGTTCTTGATGCAACGAAACATGGAACGGATGGTATTTTCTACGATGCAAAATCTGACAAACACTTCCCTCCTGAGTGAACTGTTGGATAATACGGTAAAAAGAAGCGCGCGATCGAGGCTGGTCTGGAAAACGATGAGCATAAAGATCAACAGCATTATCGATATTCTTGCGACATTCTCCATAAATGTAGACCATTTCAATTTTTTCTTGCAACGTTATAGCCTGCATTCTCATTGACACGTGCAACAGAACGAAGTAAATAAATCAGAGATGTTATGAACGCTATGAAAGTACATCAAGTAATGAGAAAACTCTGAGAAATGAGCGACGATGTGAACGCAATGGAAGTACATCAAGTAATGAGAAAACTCTGAGAAATGCAGCGCCATCTATCGACCAAAATGACTCGAATTGGGGGTCAAATAGGGGTAGTTTTTTTCCGGGGAATCAGAATCTGCAATAAAAAATGGGGGTTCCTATTTAAGTTTTTTTTTCTCCCCCTTCCCCCACCCCTAGGGGGTGGGGGTGGGGAGTCAAATTTGGTATCATCGGATGTCCCCCGTCGAGACGAACAATTTTTATTACCCACTTTTTTTGATCGGATTTGTAGTTTTCGAGATATTTAGTTGTCTCAAGATAAAAAACTCACCCTGTATAACGAAGTTATAATGCATTATTTTTGTATTGATTTGATATATTTTTGATACTCAAACGTGGTAAGCTCAAAGTATTGTATGAATTTAGTGCCTACTTAAAAGAGCAAATATTGAACATGTTGATGGCAAAATGTCATCATAGAAGGCGAAGCCTTTTATTAACCTACAAGTTACACGTGTGTGTTGCAATTAAGTGCAATATTTGACTTCTTTTTATAAGCGAGATAACATTAATAACAGTTTAAGAGTTATCTGCAGTTATCTATAGGGAACTAGCCCGTACCCGCGACTTCGTACGCGTGGATTAAGATTTTTTTGCCAGAATGAAATATAGTAAGTTGTTGGTAACGAAGGATTAGTCCCAAACAATATCGAGCCGGCATAATATGACAGGGAAGCTATCACTATATCATTCTACCGTCGAACCTGTCTCTTGAAGAGAATCAATTTCCAACATATTTCTGTCACCATTCGATAAGGTCTCAAAATTTCGTGACTACAACTGTTAATCATACTGGAAAAAATATCCTGTGCCCTTCATACAGATTTCCTTATAAAATTCCATCACAACGATATAGCCATTTGGTCGTCATAACGTATCAAAAAGACAGAGACTTACATCCCTAATTATAATAATATTACTGTGGTTCACACTTACACACTGACTGCGAACAACACCTGAGGGATCATTATAACGTAAAAAAGTATACACCTACAACATTGCAAGAATACCTACGATTTGCCTCGCATTGCACCCCTAACTTTCGAATATCTACGGTTTAACATTCAATCCGAATAACCTACGGCCCAGGCCTGACTCTTACGATGAAAAACAATTTTTAAAAATCTTATCCCCGACGGAGATTTGAACCGGAGACCACGACGTTCGTAAGCCAGCGCTTTAGCTACTCAGCTGCCAGGCCACTACGGGAAAACTCGGTACGGAGTCGTGCACATCCAACGTGTCTGTCTACCGCCGTATTTCGAAGTTATGAGACAAATGTGTTATTTATACAGATAATTTTTCAACCAGATGAAGACAGTATTTTTCTCCTTGTTTCAAAGCATAAGTGTGCAAAGTTTCATCCAGAACGGATAAAAACTGTGGATTTGTATGAAGAACAAACAAACCAACAAACCAGCAAACCAACAAACAAACATACATTCATCTTTATATATAAAGATACTCCTGCTAAATGTTTACAAATTCAGCGCCTTCTTGAAGTTATTTGGGATTGTTTCCTTAAATAGAAACTTAAATTTTAAAAGTGTTAAGTAATGCGCAAAACTAATGAAAAGAATCCCCTGGTTCAATATACCAAATTACAATTCTATATAAGATTAACTCCCTGAAGTATTTGGACGTAATAATACAAAACAACATTAAAGTAAATTCAGTCTTGAGAAAAGTTCAATGTTGATTGCGATTTACATGTCGAATTTTGAATATCTGTTGTCATCTACAAAGGAGACTTTCATTTACAACTGCGGAGTAATACTTCACTCGCTAACGCAGTCGGGTTGGCATTAAAATTGAAAATCAGATCAGAGAAATAAGATGTCACACTTAGCCTTATATATATTCTTTCTTCTCTTGAGACGTTAGGAATTGGAATACACCTCAAGATTAGTTTTGTTGCAACCCACAATTTCAAAATGTACATGTAGAGGTAAAACAAATGTTAGCGTAGATCAGTCATTCCGCTAACACGTTTCAGTTTTATTTATTCGATGAACAAGAATGAGTTAGAGTGGGATACAAGCGTGGAGCTATAAAGAATCAAACAACATATTGTCGGAAGTAAACAGCTAAATACGGCTGAGAAAACGTGAAGAATCGTTCACACTGTCTATCCCAGCAAACATCTGTAGCCAAAAGAATTTTCTTTTACGATTACGTAAAATACCTTAAAAATAAGAACATTGTATTGATGGAATATCTGTTACTTAAGTTTCTATGATTCTGATGCCCTGTTTTGACGGTGTGGTTACTTTATGTTTTGACCTCCCTTTTAGATTTATAATTTCTGCCAATTTGCTGGAAAATCTTCATCTGATTTGTGAGATATTACCCTAACGTCTCTCTACGTAATACAAATAATTTTCTTTAAACCTTATTAAGAAGAATTTTCTCACCATCAGATATCGGTCTCAACTACTCAGCGTGGAATCTACTGCCTCTTATAGACGTTTGATTATCTACATTATTTACTGAAGCACTCCTAGATATATGTCGTAGCAGGTGTGCTGGCACATGTATCCGAGGTTTACCTTAACGTAATTAAAGTATTGATAATGTTCATTTGTAAGGGAATATATTTGCGTTACAAATTTTTTAACTAGTTATGCTCACATTCAGAATTAAAGAGCGTTGACAAGAAGTTTCATTAACTAAATACTCTGTTAGTGAAGTATTGCACGTTTAGTACAGTTTTTTCTTACAGCTTTCAAGGTGCACAAAACACAGTTTAACAATTTTGGCGTCTCATGTTTACCGCAAAGCTATGAAGTGAAGTAAAATGCCGTCACAATTTCAATTTGTGTTGTGCGGGCAGTCTAACGGTACGGCGTTACCTGAAACAAGCTGCAAGAATTATGTATCCGTTTCCTTGGTTCATGTTGTTGGTCGGTTTTGGTTCATCGCCTCGCTTATATTTGCAGCGGTGGTAATCCGTGTATAAGCAATGATCATTTTCTGTTAAAGTTATGAAGACACGGCAGGAACCACCAGGCTTAACTTTCCTATCTCACGGACTAATCACCATATACAGTGTCTTATGCCCTCACTCCATATGCATAGCGGAGAGGTTTTGTTAACCCAAGACTTTGGGGCACAATATGGTGGTTAGGAATTGCTTACCACCACCTCTCGCACCCTGCCAGCCAAATACTAATGATGAAAATTTCTTCCACAACAGGACTCGAACCGTGTCGGCTCCGGACACTATAACGCTGCAGCAGCTAAAGGAAGCCGACGGGGCGGGTCTGAATTCTTCAACTCCCGTTAAAATGGCAAAAGCGCGTGTTGTCACGAGTGCGTCGACTAGCTAACTAGTACGCCCTGGTTCTATGATCGTTTCTTTATTTATCGTCACACGAATTAACAGGAAATATACGTGTTCATTGCGCAACGCAAAAATATTAATCTTCTAGTGGATGAAGGTGTTAAACCGGCAGAAATCTTGCAAGGATTGCGTACATAAATTGGAGATTATATACTTCCGAAGCCTTGAATGTACATGTAACTCAAGTTCTTCTGAGAAGATTCTAAAATGATTCAACCACTTTCTCCCTAAACGGGCATCGGGCTGCAGACAACTCAGACAATTCAGCACCTTGATGTTCGTGTAATTATTGCAACAGCGGGAGTAGGCTATGTGTAAATGTGAAAACAGTCAGAAAACAGGAGTTACATTTTTGCAAAATCACTTTAACGTGGGCACTAAGAATGTTGAACGCAAATCAGAAGTCTACAAAAGCTGAAATTTCCCAGAATCTTTTGGAGCGTTTTGCATCAAATGAAAACTCATCTTTGATGCGCATTCTTTCATTTGATGAATAATGGGTATACTACTATATTGAAACGAAGAGGTGTGTAGAATGATGTACAATAGAACAAGCAACACCGGTAAGGCAAAAACCAGTTTGATTGAAAGTTCTCATGGTCATTTTTTGGGTTGCCAAAGGGGTTTTTCATGTTAATTTCTCCTTGATCAACGAATTATCAACTTACATAGCACTGTAAATTATCTGGAAAGACCACAGAATCCTTTCAGTTCAGAAGATACAAGATTCAAATATACAGCGTTCTGTTTCCACACAATAGTGAAGGGCCACAAGCAGAACTGAAAGAACTACACTGGATGCTCCAGCTTTATCAGCATGTGAATTTGATTTGTTTGGATCTCTCAGTAGATTATGATGGAAAGAAATTTTCCAACTGCGAAGAGGTGCCACTTTGAGTGCTATTGGTTTCGTTAAAATTCAGCCATTTTTTCATTTTTATTAAAAAGAAATTAAAAACACCAAGGGTAGTGGAAAAAAATATGTAGACAGTAAATAGTAAAGGTTATCTAAGAAAAAAGGTGCGGAGATTTATTAATCCAATGAACACTTTGTCTTTTTATATATTTGAAGAACCATCGTATAGTGGCAAACCCGAGTAGGTTTCCGACAGTTGCTTATTGTGGTCGTGCTGCTACGAGGGCAGATGGTAAAGTAACGTTCCTTTACTTCTTAAAAACAGATAGTGACATTTATTTTCAAAACCAAATACAGCATTTGAATGCTTAAACATTCTCAACGTAATGACCATTTTGATCCAAGAATTTGTGGAGATGCTCTTCCAGCTTTTGTATTCCCGTATCATAAAATTCCGCCGCCATTCAGACGAGATAGCGATTCATTTCTTCTTTAACTTCGTCGTCCTAATTGAAGCGTTGTCCCCCCAGTGTTCCTTCAATTTTTTAAAAAAGTGGTAATCATTAAATGCCTGGTCCAGTGGGGGTGGGGAGGGGTGTTACAATCCATCTAAACTGTTTCAGCAGGTCCTGGTTTTGACGAGAGTCGTGGATCGAGCGTTACGGTGAAGCAGCGTGACACCTTAGCTCAGCATTCCTCATCGGCTGTTCTGGATCCCCCGTCCCTGACTTCGCGGCATCCACTGTGCACGAACCTTCCCATACATCATCTTCTCAGACAATATCGTCTGAATTGAGGTAGGAGAAACCTCAGAAACCCGAAGTTCACAGCCCTCCAACAACATTCCCTCAACCTTTTCGATCGTCTCGTCTGAAATAGGTCTTCCGCTCCATTTTTCATCACGAATGTCTGTACGATCAGGTGTAAAATCTGTACACAATTTGCGGACGTTTTAAATGGGAATACACTTTACTCTTTCGTAAATTACTGATGAATGTGTATATGTAAAACTCCTTTCGCATTAAAAAAATAATAATAATAATAATAATTTTGCACTTTGCTGTAGCGACGATCGGCACCTTCAACCCGAACGGTTTCTGAACCAACACTACGCGGCTTAGCGATGCCAGCCTGGGTGGGATCGAGAGTAGGAGAACTAGTGCAGACGGCAGTGTTGCTGGATTTCACCTAAAACCTCTCCCTTACTTTACGATCTTACCTCATCTATTTCACAATGGTTAGTTACATTCGGTAAAGAATGAGATTAGAATAACAACTAAACAAATCTAGATGAGAAATCACGCGTTAAGAAACAATAATAGGAATTTAAATTCACATTGATATACCTTAGTAGACTACATTAATAACAAGAATGAAAAGACCATGCTGCCTCTTTTCTTACGCAATTCTGTCATAGAGGCACTAAGTAAACTATTGCACTGTGCCTTTCCTATTGTCGATGCAACTGTACAAGACTGAACTTCGATGCTAGACTACTGGAAGCAGTGTGACCAATCTATTTCAACCTACATTCTGTCTGTAAAAAAAAAAAAAAATGTCCACACCAGAAATCAAAGTCGCGCGACTTCTGTCTCAGAGACAAAATTTAGCAATTGTCTCCTCACACTATGGAGACAATGGGGAGACAAATGAAATGTCTGGAAAGGGTTAGGAGACAGAAATCCCAGAACCTTTGCCTCCTGTTTGAAACGGGAGATATGGGAAATTCGCTATACAGTGTTGCGCAATATGTTGCAGTGTGGATATTCCGTTATCATGGGCATACGGTAGATTTTTTTTTTTCAGAATGATGCAAGTCTTTCAAACTCCACACGTTAAATGTTGCAATTAAAAAACTGTATAAAATGTACAAATGTTATTTTTATTTTGATAATATATCCTACTTTAAAATATTTGGATGTTGTGTGTTTAAAAATAATGATATCAACTACAACAATCTAATACCGTTTTATCCTTCAAACCTTAGCAAATTCGTAGAGTGGCAGTCAACGTAGATTCAATAGAGGTTAGTGACATTTATAAGTTTGGTTTAGCTTATTGAACTTCTTAAGTAGTGTTTTATTAATTTCAGTTTGGGAAAACTTCTTTCCCATTAGCTACAGAGACCGTGTTAGTAAAATTCAGAAAGCTCCATCTGTGTCAGCAATGAAGTTATTATGGCGTAAATAATTTAAAATTTGAAAAAAATCGCTGAATATGGTAGCATTCTGAATACATCATTTACATTTTTATCTGATTCACATTCGACCAAAACCATTGACAGGAACCTGGGTGCCTCATTTTTATCAGCTATGTCTTGAGATTTAAAATGGCACATAAAAATTGAAAATATTTTGTGTGTTTCCAGAAACACGAACCGTTGATTGACATAATTGAAAGCGTAATGTCCAGAATGTAACCCCGCACCTCAGATACGCTCGTTTTTTAATTCGAGTCGCGATTGTTATAAAATAATTAATTTCGATGATAATAAGTAACTACGTTTGCTGTAAAAAAAACCATTAATTCTCTTATCTGATCTACTTGTTAAACATAAAAAATAAGCTTGTTCACTCTGATCTGGCGGCTCAAGGTCATTTTCCCCTCGCCCTGCTCCTCACCTCACCGCCCCCTCCCTTCCTACCTCTCCGCGCCGTACGCTGTATCAAGGGGGGCGAATGATTAATTTCCCCTTCGCATGTAGGGGTAAAGGCAGCGGAGTGGGGATACAGCTGACTGACCATGAACCGCCTCTCTTAGCTGAACGCGCTATAGTGCGGACGTAGCGTAATGTAGCTATATAGATCGCACACGCTAGTGGGAATGAAAATTGTAGGCCATAACTCACCCCACACTTCTGTTGTGATAACGAGTTGTACATATTCAGTATGGCTCTTACCTGAACAAAGTTAACATAGATTAGTCAGTGCCCTTCTCTCCGACGAACTCGTTCTGTGCCCTAATGGCAAAATTGACGTGCTAAGATGTAAACTTCCAGCTGAACGGGTGAATGTTAACCAACTACTTACTTTAGAGGCTACTAAGTGACTCTGCAGAGAGGTGTCAAAATTATTCACAATCGCCCATACGAGGCACTTATAGATACCCGCTTTTCAGTCTCAAGATCCATGAAAGTGTATTTCTGCACTACGCCTGTTGTAATTTAAGCCACCAAACGTTTACAGTATTTTGGAACATATTTTAATCTCGAAGATCTACTTTTTATTCTGTTCATAGCAAACTGGTAAAAGAAGTAGACATGATTCTAATATAACAGCCGCAATGCATCCAGCCATTGTGATGCCATAAGTCATTTATGTTACATCGATGCAGATGAAACCGTTTGCGACCTGAAAACATTGTGCTCCTGCTTCCGGAAATCAGGAAACCTATTCGATGAGTGAGAAAGAGTTTCTTTTCCGTGCAACTTCCGCCGGAAAATGTTTCTGCAGTTGTTTAGGCTTGCCAATATCTGTGTCCTCAAAGCAAAGAAAAAGAATGACAAATGTGTGTAGAGCGACGTGTTTCGAGGCTTGTAATCTGCTGTAATGATAGCCTAAGTTAAAGTCGAAACCAATTTTAATTGGAATTTTGCGGATGCACAGAGGGTTTGAAAAACATTGTGATGCAGTGACATTTTAGTACGAAACGACCTAACTGATGAAGTATTGATTTCTAAATATACTTGGCGTAGTGAAAGCATGAACTAACTAGAAAGAATCTGCAATGTAGTCTTCACGGGTGTTCCGCCGGAAGACCCGTGAAGACTACATTGCAGTCATACGCCGGGAAAGTCTTCGTTCTTACAGTCTTCGTTCCTAGAAAGAATCTACTTGTTAAGAGGGTCTGGCTTGCGTGAGGAGCTAGACCATTCTGATCTGGCGTTGCTTTTGTTTTTGTTCGACTGGAATCTCAATAGGTTTCATTACGCCCGGATGAAGCTCTTATCAATAATTTGGCTAATTTGTTATCACATCAACAATATTCCATTCCGGCGAATTTTTCATGGGTGTTAGACGGGGTCGGTTAGTGAAACCATGCTTCGGCAGCCATTGCTTCCATCAGGTGAGAAGTGGTCTTGATGTAGGGTCCTACAACAGTACCTACAGTTGCTGTCGAAATGTTGAGGTTTAACGAAGATATCCGGCTGACCAACAGCTGAAACTAAGTTGCAACAATACTTTTTTAACAACTGGATCGTGACTCTATTGCTATATAATTAATGTGTGTGATTAATTAATACCACGGCAATGCAACTGAAATTGTTTGGTTCATATTTATTCTCCCGAACACGCTTCAGTTCATTCGCTGAAGGATCTTCAGCGATTCTATCTGTTGAATGTATATACATGTAACTAATTTGCTTTACGCTGCATTTTACGCTAAAAAATTATGCTATAGCTAAGTTATATTTTTTCACTGTTTACATTTGTTTGTATTTATATACTATAGAAATCGGAATGATATAGTGCATTTCTAGTATATATATATATATATATATATATATATATATATATAACGCTGACACCGGAAACAGTGTATAAAATACAATCAAATGTAAACAATGAAGCATGTAAGTAAGTTTATATTTATACCATAATTTCTTTGTTTAAATTGTAGCATAAAACAAATTAATTACATTTATACAAACTGAAGCAAGATAACCGTTGAAGATTCTCGAGAGAATGAAGTGATACTGCTTCAGGAGAATAACTAAGAAATAAACAAATTCATTTGCATTGCGTGATAATAAATATTCCTACAAATTGAGTACTTTTTTTATTTTCGGATATGTACGCTTATGAGGCAACCTTCAGTCGACTGTTGTCTGGTTAGTTTTTGGGGAATAATGCGTATTAATGAGGCAGTAGCAGGAGGAGTTGTACTACGGCGGGGCGCCCTCCCCTACTACGCGGGGCCGCGGTGGAGGGGCCGACGTATCGAGCAGCGCTCCCCGCCACACCCGCGCGCTACCTGCCGAGCGTTGTCTGCCGCCGGCAGTTGGTCCGGCAGCACGCGTGTGGGCTGTGTACCGCGTTGCCGTCTCTTGGCTTCTCTCCAGAGGACGCGTCGCATCACAGTAGCGCTGGCAGCGAGTGAGCCATGAAGACGCCGGCCGGCTGATACGCGGTCCCTGCGCCAGAGTGAGATGGTGAACTAGCAAGTGGTGCACGTGCAGTGTTGTTGTCGGTGTGTGACCTTGTGCTGTGCGAAGGAAGGTGGTTTTACCCGGCCAACAGTAGCAGGGGCGTGAGTGCGAGTGGTTCCCGGCGTGGCTGTCTGCGCACGCAGCCATGCGGAGAATAAGTGGTGAGTACCAGCCTGAAGCCATCTGCGACACAAGCTCTTCTGTCACTTCCACGCTGGCGAGTTGTTTTCCAGTTGGCTGGTCGCCAGATTCGGTATCACAAGTGTCATATGTTATGGATCGTTGCATTTTTATCGTAGTTTTTAATTTTGTCGTCTCTCTGCTTAACAACGCATTAAAATATGTGATATAGTTTGTTTACCAACAGATTTTACAATTAAATACCACAATTTAGATTCACATTGACTACACGTTTATTGTAAATTATTCTTATTCCACGAAATGATGTAAACGGATATCCTACGACGCAAATTACACCAGTCGCCGCCTCATGTGTCAACCAAAACATGGATGAAGAAAAAAATGAAATAAAAGTCTGTTGAAAAATAAAATACAGTAATCTGCGCTATGTTTCCAAACAAAACACAAAAAAAATAGACGTTTGTTTTGGTTCCCCTGTCAGCCATATTGTTTTCACAGTTGTTTGGTATTATTAAATGAAATAACTAATGCCGATGATTGTAATCTACACCGGATTTAATATGTGTTACCCAATGTTCTGTCTCCTCAGAGATAAATAACATTAGCCTGTCACTAAGATAACAAAACGCAACATTGGCGGACTATAAAGAAATGGTAAGGCAAACATTTCTGACACAACCTTAAATCTATTGAAGATGGTTTGAACGATAGCAGGTTTTGAAAGAGCAGTAACTGGGCACTTGTAAATACTACATGTACGCAGGATTGTAAAAGCTGTAGCGGCAACTTTTGCACGCCTTACACATAAACATGAACTCTGCTGCATTATGTACGTCGAAGAGAAAAAGTAAGCGAGCGTGGTGGGTGAGTGGTAACGCTGTAGCCTCGCATTCGGGACGACGTGGGTTCGAATCTCGGTGCGGCCATCCAGATTTGGGTTTTCCGAGGTTTACCCAAATCACTCCAGGCGAACGCCGGGATCATTCATTCGAATGGCTATGGTCCAATTCCTTACTGTTCCTGTTCCTTGTCCCCAGTCTGTCCTCTCCCGCTTCTAATGACTTTGACGAGGAGTAAAGCCATAGGCAAAGAGAGAAAGTAGTTACAGAGAATATTTGCCTGTGGGTTATTTTTCCACAGTATAACGTTCCTATTAAAAGGAATAAACGTAGATATGCGGAATCCTAGGGATCGCATAAAAATCTTTTTGTTGATAAATTAATTCTGAAACATGAATTGGTGCAATATATATAATATTATTCGGTCTCTTGTGCAATGATTAGTTTATTTTATATATAATACTTCACCACGTTTAATTTAAGATCTCCGTCCTGTACGATACTCTAAGCACTAAGTCATTTTCCAGGTGTAGCATACATCAACGAGCCACGGCGTATGTCGTTGTAATATTTGACATACAGCGCAATGCCTACTCCTCGTCGGTTGTCGCGTTGCTTAACGAAAGTAAAAGTGGGGGAGAAGGAAAGGCGCGGACGTTATTAGGCCGTTGCGCAACTGTGAGGGCCCCATATGTTGGCTTTGCAGCGTGTCGCGCATGCCCGCCGCCTCCGTTTCGCCCCGTTTAGGGGCGGTGCACCCCGTGTGGGCGCAGGGCAGCCCCCGGGCCAGCCACAGTGGCGGCGTTCGCCCCGGCTGCGACACACAGCTGTGCCACATCTCGCACCGCCAATTACCTGTCCGCGTCGGCCCGGAGCCCAGTTTCACTCGCGCCAGCCTGGCGAGCGCAACAGCGTGTGTGACATGACGTCCCTGCTTGTGCTGTCAATGTGAGTACCTGCTGTCAAGTCTGTTTGGGTGACAGGCGGTTGTTGGAAGGTTACACTCATCTCTGAGGGGAGTCTCTAGACCAGTGTTTCTCAACCTGTGGTCTGAGGAGACGCTTTAAGTGGTCCGCAGGCGAAATATTATATAAATTTAGGTACCGTATTCGTATTGCATAAAATTATAAACACAACTTTTTGAAAACCACGAATATTTCAATAACCAGGCAAAATTCATTTTCAGTATGAGGATGGAACAGCATTGTTCCTACAATAGTCTATTCTTTTCAATTGCCGACCGTGGTGGGTGAACGGTTAACGTTCTGGCCTCGCATTCGGGAGGACGCGGGTTCGAATCCCTCGTCCGAACATCCAGATTTGGATTTTTCATGGTTTCCCCAAATCACTCCAGGCGAATGCCGGGATGCTTCCTTCAAAAAGGCCATGGCCGAATTCCTTCCCGTTCCTTGTCCCCAGTCCCATCCCGCCTATAATGAATGACCTTTGCCGACGAGGCGTAAAGCCATAAGTAAAAAATAAAGTATTTTCTGTTGGCATCAAAAAGAGCCCCGTTCGTCTATGGATGAAGTAAACGACCGTTTTCTCAGTCTTGTAGTAGGTGAGATACTGTGGTACTTGGTATGGTTGGAAACAAAAGAGTGGTGAAGTAAACAAAAATAAAAGGTGAAAGGTCTAGTCCTAGTGTCTGACCAATATGTAATTAAGTTTTAATTGTTTACTTCCAGTTTCATATCTGTGTTTCCGTAGGAATTCGAAACATGCTTTTAGTTTTATTATGTTACAATGGTACAATAAAATATGTCCAAGATATTACCAATATACACATAAGTAAAACATTAGGCTCTTACAAATTGATCCGCAGCATTATTTTTGACAATCTCCTGGTCCTCGGCTTCAAAAGGTTGGCAAACTCTGTTCTAGACCACCGCTGACAGCGCTATCATAATTGCGAGTTCTCCTTCAATCTACAGACGCAGAATACGATAGGAAATGAACGCAAATAGCCGTGGAAAATTGACCTGTAGATCCTAGTTACGCCTGTACAACCACTAGCCCGAGAGTCGTAATAGGAAGCAGCTAGCATTACTAACAGATTGCAATCTGTTTCTGGCTTGTTAGAGGTTGACACGAACATCATCACATTTTATCGGTAATCAAACCGCGCTGAATTCTTCCTGTATTGGATTGGTCGCTACAATTTCTGAACTCTATTGCTCGAGCTATACCAACTGCATATTTAATTCTTCTCTCCCCCCTCCCCCGATAAGAAATGTATTTCTTGCGTTTCTATTGCCACATTCACTTGTTGTTGGTGACATTTTTTTTGACATGATTGGGTGGAATTACGCTACGGCAACTAAATTTGGCATCACTGTTCTACCAAGCTTCAGTGATTTACTATTTTGCATAATATCTGTGGAGAAGGATTCGTAACTTTTTAAACGTAATATTATTTTCACCTTTGAAGACCCAGAATTCTCTTGAATAATATAAGTAATGTTATGTGCTCTTTCTAAAATTATTAGCTGAACACTTTTAACCGTTTTTGGAACTTTATCGATAAACTGTATTGTATATGACATTCATGTTTAGGTATGTAAACTTTGATTTCTAGCTTGTAACAACATTCTCGTTTCGCTTCTTCGCCGTCTTCGGTGCTGCTATTTTCGGTGCGATGGTCGTGTGTGTCTATAAACATAAGAAAAAATTTGCAGTAACTAACAATTTTAAAAGACGTGTCAGAAATAGGTTTTTATTTATTACTATTAGACGAAGAGAGATTTTCTGCTATAATTATTGTTAGATAAAGTTAAACTGCAGTGTACTCCTCCCAATAACCATCAAACTGAATATTTTCCAGTAAATTCATGTTTTTAATCATAATTTTATGACTTTTCCAGCCAAATTCAGTGTTTGTATTTACTAGCAGCACATTAAATACACCGTAATTCAAATATTTGCTTTAAAATTTGGTATCTGCCTATGGAACATGAAACAAATTACAGTAATAACACTCGCACTTAACTTTAATGGTAGCTCTGAGTCATATGATAGCGCGACAACAGTTTTCTTCCTTCCCAGGAGTTTGCGAGAATAATTCTATTCCAGTAGTTATGTATATAAAAAGATTTATTTATTTATATGGCCGAAAAAGATATCACAAACATGGTGTTGTTTTATCCCTATTCATTATTTTAACAGTATTAGTTCTATTTACCCAGACTAACTGTTGGAATAAGTAATGTAACTCTTCGAGGAATTCGTAATATTCTCATCTTTATTTGAAGAACTTCATTTTATTATCCACATGGAAGACAATAGTAACCACCGTATCGTTATCGTCAGAAGAACTGCATTATATTGCATTTAGCAGTTGGTTCTATCGGTTTTATTCAATATGTTTATAGATTCTGTTTTTGTTGGCTTCTTTCTCCCGAAAGAAGAAAGGAAAGAGAGAACATATATTGTAGAATATCTACACAGACTGACACAGACCTCTAAATATATAATGGAAAAGTAGTTGCCGTAGCCCAGCACCATAGTGATGCAAGAACTTGCCGTTGCCTTGAGTCAGTTATTGCTGTATTAGTGATCTGGGTTTGTCTCAGGTTTACTGAAATAACCATTTGAATGGTTTTGTCGCCTATCGTTCGTCGTAATTTTTCAAATTCGAGGTAAGACCTTTTTTAGGCTCTATTAGTCATAATATAGTAGCACTAACAACATAGCTACTTTTATTAAACAGAGTGTGAAACCTCACTGCAAAGTTTGGCCACGTTCAGAACTTAATGAGATCAGTCTAATATTAGGTTCAAATAAAATGAAATTATGTTCCTTTAAAACACATTTTATGCATACGCTCAGCAGTAACTCTGGAAAAGTAGCCACGAACAATAAATTCTATAAGTAGAGAAAAATGTTTTTTTTTTTTTCAGATCATGTTTTTCCTACTCGCATTCGAAACGATTCATCTCAAAAAAACTACTGGATACTCCACAGTCATTGCGAAGATTGTCTTTTCTGGTATAAATAGCCTATTTACTTTGCAGAAAAAAGTGTTTCGTGTCTATTTTTTATATACTCCAAAATACTACAGTAAAAGCGTTAAACTTTTGTATTGTTAAATGTTTCCCATTTTCTTTCCGTACAGCTTTTAAAAAAATTACATACGAGGTCTCATATTCAGGGCCACAGTATAGAGGAAGAGATTGGTTGTTACAATAGACTTAATTTTTGTTTCTTGTCGCCTTAGTTAAAAGTATGATATACAATCTTGTAGGGCGTATAACCTAACAACGGTCAAATATCCTTTGTTTCAGTTTACCGTGTAAAATTCCTATTTTAAACTGGAGGAGAACAGAGTGGTTGTCTTTTCACTTGGTTTTACAAATGTTCTGAAAGTTTAACCAACAAACTAGTGTAACTCAGTAAGTCATTTAAGAGCAGTGTTCATTAATTTTTAAATGTTCCGTAAAATGAAAAAATAATTTTTATTAAAATAATTTCTAGGATCATTTTTACTTTTGTTTTTAAAATTTATTACCGTTAATATTTACTTCCAATTGATAATGTCCCTTCTGAAATCCACGATTATACTGATTAACGAATTGTGACCTTATCCCAGTCATGGCCAAGACAATGTGATGCATATGAAATAGATGCAATAGCCACAGAAGCATAAAATATTAACTTTGTGTTCGCGCAATCGGGAAACTGATAGAAATAAGCAAAGATACCCTATTACACGAAGGTAATCGTGACATATCTAGTAAAAATGCACGACAGTGGTTAACTGCTGTTGGAGGGATTGGCATGTTATGAGGTCTGCTTGACTATTCATCTTTGTAGATGAGCATGAACACAAGTTATTGCCCTCACTGAATGATTTTAGGCACATGATACCTTAGTTTGAAAACTGTATGCACTTCTTAGAATTGGTGTATGGTGTGACAGCAGTTTAGTGTGATAACAGGTAGTGGAGCAGTGGCTGGGAGAGGCCTACCTCCAGAAGAAGCGGGTCAGTTCTGATGGTGCAGCAGATACGGTCTGGTCCAGGGCTGGCCAAACACCCAAGGCAACAACCGGCCTTTGTCTGAGTCGGAAAATTACCTTCACGATGACAGGAAACCATATCCGATTGTTTCCCTAGTAATAAATTCCCATTTTTAAACCTTCAAATTATAATCTTGAATTTACGATGTATAACAGAATTAATTCTATCTCCAGTGCTCAGTTTTATAAACATTCCGTCATTCTAAAAGAAATGGAATTAAGTTGTTATTGTTATGATGAAGATTATTGTAGAGATTATTTATACATTACACAGAAGACTGTCCAGTACTCTTTGATGTGATCTTTCTGGGCTATCTGCTGTGCTGTATTGCGCATTGAATGTGTGAAGTTTAATTAAATGTTCTTGGTTAGAAATAACTTGTTGGTTTCAGTTTATTTTCGCAAACCACGGGCCCTAAGTGCTAAATTTAATAATTATGCTGTGCATACAATTGTTATAGATGTTTACTTGTGAATTATACGTATTTTTAATTCAAACTTATTCGCTTGTGCATCTGACAGCGTTTCCAACGAAGGATAACTTCAAAACACTCATATGATTGAAACTGAGCGTTAATGTGTAATCATGGTTTACTCTTCTTTGATTACGCTACATTTACCTATTTCCTCCGGATCCACTCAGCCCTCATCGAAAAAGTTTGCCTTATACATATCCACCATTAAGTAGACTTTTGCTTACTCCGATATTAACGAATTAAGCAGATGTTTGCTTACTCCTTTATTGACGCATTCAGTGTTGTGATTTGTAGCCTCTTCAGTGTCCATCTTGCGTGTTTTAACAGTGAATTATTTTGTTATCTGTCAGACGAAGAAAGTTACTGCAACGGATACAGAACATTAGGTTTTATTTTTCGGTGTTTGGGGATGAGTTTACACAAAACCAAAAAAAAATCTTTGATTTACATAGATTTTTAGGACAGTTAATGGTGGAACAAAAATCCATGCCCTGACAGCAAGAATATGGAGATGTGAAAGTTAAATTATTACTATATCTTTGTTGACATGTTATTGAGAACAAACGATTTAATTATTCAAAACTTTTCAATTCCAAGTTTACTTAATTGAGTTACTCCATTCATTAATGGATTATAAATTCGTACGAAGGAATATATACAAAAAAAATCCTAAGTAAACGTTTTAAAGGATCGAGATGTTTTTCACCTCGTATCGCCCTTGATTGAGTCGTTTGGACGTTTCGAGTTTGTGAGTGGAAGTGGAAGAACAGCAATAAGATCTGGAGATGGGTAGTATAATAAGCCGGAAGTGGTTGCTAGGCTAGGCCGAGCCGAGCCGAGCTGACTCCGGGCTGCGCTGGCTGTTGCGCTGTTGCCTGATCTCTCGCTGCAGGCCGCCCGCTCCGGCACATCTGCTGAGCAGCTCGTCAAATAAAGGTGCGTCTGCGTGTGCAGGGGACATGGCCTCGGAGAACACCTAACAGCTAACTGCTTCGGCCGCATCTATCAATGTAATACACTGAAAATAGTCACCTAATGCACAGCGACTGGTGAAAGAAAAATATCTCTTATGCTTGTATCAAACAGTCAGTTTAATTCTGATAAATAACTGTTGCAAAAGCAATTGAATTTTTGTTTGTTTTAATTCTTTAGCAAGAACTTGAAAGTAAAATTGCTACTTTTGCTTTTCGCTATAAGAGGACTCCTCGCAAAGCATGGACTTCAGTATACCATACTGTTACTCAGCAGTTTGGTTTAAGGCAGACGTGTAGCCATCGTGTAATCTTTAGGAAATTATAGCACAGCCGGAACCGATCTTCCAGTTTTAAGCTGTATTGCTTCATCCGGCCAAATGAATCTCTTACTTACAGGAGAAGTATATATGTATGTATATACACTACAGCGTTTCTCTAAAGCTTTAATGATTTTCACCTAAGGAGATATTTTAAATTTTCTTTTTCTAGGCCGTAATATGAAGAGGCAGCCGCTATCAAGTTGTCTGACGGTCGGGAGTGAGGTACTGTGCGTGTCAACGGATGCCTCCGTCCTTGAGAGGCCGCTCTCAGCTAACGGTCCTCGTTAAATGGGACGCTGTGTACATCCAGAGACCTCGACACAAGACATGTTTAGCCCCAGCCAGCCATTGACCTCTTGTTCTCGTAAATGATGAAATTACAAGTATATCTCACGGACCAGATCTCACCAGAGGGGGGGGGGGGGGGGTCCTAAACTGTCTGGTTCGCGCCGTGAATAGTATGAAATGTAAACGTTTCTGCCAAAATACTTTGGCCTTCTTCTAGACGGAGCTGTGCGGAGATGTGTTATTACTAGGATGCGGACAGCACAGAAGCGACTGTAATACATCTTTAGTGCAAGGCTAAGTTTAATGGGTACATACTTTTCTCAGCACGTCATAGAACTTTGAAAGACTGTTCCCCGCTATTTCATTAATTTCTTACGTTCCCTCCCTAACTGTAATACAGAAAACTGAATTTTTTTAATAAGGGGTTACTTTGAATTAAAACTCAGTGGCTTGGTGGATCAGTAGTGTAGTTTCCTGATTGATAGGAAGAGGATCCAGATTCATACCAGTTCTCGGTTGTAAATTTTGCCTTTCGTTTAGATAACATTCATCTCTTTTGAAGCTTAGCTTCTTGGTTTTGATGAAATATAAGAAATAAGAATTTTTTATTGTTACTCAGGTGGCTTCTGTCATTCGCTATCTCCCTATCATTAATGCCATACTCGTTTATTGATTTATATTAGAACTGAGAAACTACATAATCGAAACCTTTCCGGTTGACGATCCGGATCTCCGCCACTGTGGAGTCGACGAATATATATTCCATCAACGCGCTTTTGTTTTTATTTTTAAAACTGATAAACTGACCTTATCTCCTAACGCTGTCTAATTTATCCTCTTAGGAGTCCATTCATTTTGCCTGTATTATTGATTATTCTTTTTCGGGAATATTAACGTTTTGAATGGTGCGGTAGCTGAAATTCACGATCCCGGATTCTAATCCCGGTTCAGCCACGACATCGTTGGAAAGGAGCCTCTGTGTGCGAACTACGCTGTCTCATAGTGAACATATACTTTTACATTTTTACCTAGGTTTCGCCCCCGTAAATGGAATGGGGATTAAAACACTTTCAAAAATTTGAATTTTCTATATTTTTCTGATTTTACTGAACAGCGTTAAATGAAATTCAACAAATGGATCGTTTGTCCATAGTTTTGAGTTTTAACAGCTCCCCCTTGAGGAGGCATTCCAACACTTATATATAATACAAGTGCTTTAGTAGTATGAACATTTCTTGTGATGCCGTAACGGACAATGTTTAAGTGGTCATCGTTTGGTTATTTGCGGAATACCTGGAAAAGCAGAACAATGATTTCACCGGAGGATGCTGGACGTTATGATATACATAGTTCAAGTGACACCAGGCTTGTTATGAACAGTTCAAAAGACTTCTTTTCATTTCAGATCAAATGCATTTGAGGCGATAGTGCTTTAATTACAAAGAGCATCGTAACATGTTTTAATTGAAACGGAAGAATAATAAGTGTAGTTAGGGCATTCTGAATTCCGGTTTCATTTGCTTGGAATCATGATCGAAAATATCAAGGTTTTGAGCGGTCTAGTGGCTCAAATTCACAGTCCCTATTTCTAATCCTGGTTCAGACAGGAATTTTTGCGGAATTGATTTGGTCATATGATTTACAACAGGACGCTCTATGGTGGGGGTTCCTAAACTTTTTCTTACAACGACCCCCCTTCCGTCAAAATAAAAGTTCTCACGTCCCTCCCCCCTCACTTGCTCAACGGCCAAAATTTTATTCTCAGTACTAACAATGACATCTCAGAGTAAGTTCACTAAGTAAGTGATGTTAGAATAAGCACTATGAGGCGGTGAAGGAGACGTAGTACGTACGATTGTGTATCGTCCTCATGGACGCATCCCGTCCCCCTCTCCCCCACCCCCACCCCTAACTTGTTTTCGCGGTCCGCAGTTTGGGAACATGATTTGGATTCTACATAAAACTTTAAGTCCGGACACAACGACACTATTATGATAATAATATTTAATTAAATTTCGATGGAGCGCATGCTCCGGTGGCAATTTACCTACACCCCTATCTTCCCCCTTTCCTGCACCCAGCTAGATTTGCCCTCTTCAAATTTTAGCTTTAAATTCTTTTTTTGGTAAATTTTTCATCATTTCTCTTGGCAACTTATTCCATTCCCTGACACCCTTACCCAAACAATAAAATCTACCTACACCCTTGTGCCTGAAATCGAGTGCCAGCTTGTGGTCATAGTCATCTTTTCCTTCCATGCATTACTTTTAATTCTTACACCAATATCTTTCCATGTCTCATCACAAATGTACGACTTGTACACTCCCATCACCCTCTTCACCCTCCTCCTGTCTTACAATGAATCCCATTCCAGCTCTTTTATCATATCTGTCACTGATTGCATTCTGCGGTAATTTCCAGAAACAAATCTAGCAGCCCTTTTTTGCACCCTCTCCAACTCCTGTATTTGATACGCAAAATGTGGGTCCCATACTACACTACTTATACATTGTTTTACCCTACTCCCTTCATGACGTCTAAATGTTCAAAATTACTTTCCTCATAACTGTATACTTGAGCTTCATAAAAATGAACCGTTCGTTCTAGCAACATAGCTCGGGGGAAGTATTGTAAGAAAAGGTGTTTAGAGTACATATTAAATGATGCGGTTTTGTTTCTGTGTAATCCATCCATAACTGAAGACTTTCAACAAACGGATTTATTTCACATATGAAATTACTATTAAAATAAAATGTATTATCTGATGTATAATTGTAAAAAGTGTAAACACATCACTGAAACTATATGCTGTTTCTTGTTTTATTACTTGCTTCCAAAGTACTTGAATGAGCATTCTTCATTTACAAAAGAGAGATGAATATTCTTCTTTCAATATTTGTCGAGTGCATAATGATATCCTAACGAGATCTGTTAGTAAATTACTATATCCATTAACACTAATATAAGCCACAATTTTATTTTTATTGTTATACATTGAAGAAACAACTTAATTAACTTTGCAGCCAAGCCAACTTATTTTCGTTTGTACTATCAGATCTTTGATTCCAGAAAACACTTTCACATATGCCAATGAATCGCAGAATTTGTCAGTTTAAAAACCTAATTAATATGAAGTTAAAATTACGTACAATTCAAATATTAACATAAATGTCCAAAAACAGGGGTTATGTTAAGGAAGACAAGAATGTGGGTTCAACTGAACATACACATCCAAAGCGTGGTAGTAGAAGTTTCCATTGGAAAATACCCGAATTGTGGAAGGTTACCAGAGATAACAGACCTTCCGTCTCGAAGTTTGACATGCGCGTATGCTGTTCTCTGCCCTACCACATTATTATCAGTCACTCTGTAAAAACCAACAATCGTTTTTAAGGTCTTATATCCGTATGCAAAGGAAGTGTAGTTGTAGACTAAGTTTAACTGAAAGGGCAATTAGATTCGAAACCTAGAATCGGAGCTGGTATAATTATTTGTCTGGACGTTCCCTTTCTGTCTTGTATAACTAGAGTCTCAGGTATTTAGGGCTTTGCATCATCCACAAAAACAATTTTTTGCCCCCTCATATGAACAGCTGCTCCCGGGCTTCTTTCGAACACAGTGCTCGTAGTACAGGAACCGGCTCTTGCTAAATTTTAATCGGAGCGCAGCCCAGCATGCAAGTACTTTGTGCTGGTTTTAAATGCCTGCGAAAACCGCCATTGGCGAGGTTTCATACTAGATGAGGTGGAAGAGAGTGGCCTTACCAGTTAGGTTTTAAGGCGGGTGGTAGGATACACCTCTCTTCGATACCTACATTAGACAGAAGTATTAAAAAGCAACATCAAGCTAGGTATTTCATGATGATATTGGCCGAAATATATTGGATGGGAGAAGCTATGTAAATTATCAGTCCTAGGACGAATTTAGTAGCTACATATTATCTAGAAATTTAATAAATGATCTCAAGAACTTTCAACTAGTACGAAGGCTCATATGAAAGGGCTATAAAAAAATTGACAGCGTTTGTAAAGCATAGATTCTTAATAACAAGTTCAGAATTCCTTAACGCAGAAATAATTGAAGATTCCCCTATTGAAAAAAGTCTGAATTAAAAAAAGGAATGATTCAATAAAAGTACATATCGTCAAACCGTGTAAAACACCTAGTCTAGCTGAGGTTCTATTTAGGGTTTTCTTAGTATATGCAGAAGAGATTGAATCATTTCTCAAGATCATTTTTAAGATCTGGCTAGAACGAAAAGTCTCCCCCTCAAAATTGGAAAATTTACGGTCCTGTTTTATTAATATTTCTTTGCACCATAGTGATTCATCGTATGTTGCCCAATGCTATAACATTCGTTCAAAACAATCTGGCAGCATAAAATCAGCAGGAACGTAGGATATTATAGCGAGAATTAACGCTATATTGAGTTTGTTGGCCCAAAGATTTGATAGCTATCGATAAACAATCTCATTTTGATACTATAATCCTTTATTTTCAGGAAGCATTCCAACAAGTAGCACATCGAACGGTCTTTATTATTGGATCAACTCATTTCTTGCTATAGCGTTTTCAATGAAGAAGTACCCAAATGACGCTGTAAATTCTAGGTAATTAGAATTGACTCGGAAGAAACCTAAGCAGCTTAAAATGTTTTTAAATGTGCGAGTGGCAAAAAAAGCGTAATTAAGTGAATTACTAGAAAAATTATCTATGTTTATAAGGAATATTATGCTGATAACACCTGATTTAAGATCGAAGATTATGCCAAACGGATGCAAGAAACATCACATCTAGGAAGCTTATTGCTAAAATCATAAGGATAGTAGATACTACTCGAAATTTTGAAGAGCAAACGTCAAAGAAATTATAGGACAAAGGAGCCAGTCTGCAAAATTCTGTGGTTGTGTCGTCGAAATACTTTAGTGTTTCTCGGATCCGCATCAGATTTGATTAAGGTAAAGCGCTGAACAAGATCAGCGAGGGATGTTGCACTGTAAAGTACACGTTCTTACGAGTATTATCAGTAAGCTACTTCTTATATGGCTGGCAGCTAGCAATGGGGAAAAGAAACTGGGAATATTAATTGCAAGTCTTACGAGTATTATCAGTAAGCTACTTCATATATGGCTGGCAGCTAGCAATGGGGAAAAGAAACTGGGAATATTAATTGCAAGGAAAGCGATCTTCATCTTTTGTCGTAGAATATAGCGAACTATAATTCGACGTACAAACTATAGAAAGAACATTTAAATTAATTGCTTGTACTGATGATCAGACTATATAATTGAACAGGTATAATTTCAGTAAGTTGTCACGCTCATGAAAGTGTATGACAGAATACTGATGTGCGTAGCGTCTTGTTTGCATCCCAAGCGTCAAAAACGGAATCACAACACAAAATTACTCAGATCGCCTAGAGATAGCAATTCCATTCCTCTTCTGCTATGTCGCTATGAAACAAAATAAAAATTCAGTAATAAATCGCCTATACATTCCAGAACCAGTAGAGATGAATGACGTAGGGATTGTACAGCTTTTATTATTATTATTTTTTATTGGAAACAGGATTACCTGGATGCTCTTTTTTTTAAATCAACGTCTCATTATTATACAAATGCCTCCAGTTGTTACGCAAGCAAAAATATCTAACGAATGTGTGAAAAGTGTAGATTTGTTGTCGACATTTTAATTGTTTGGTGGTGTTGAAGAATTGGAAGTAAATACGCAGAACGAAAATATCTCATTTCCTTTGAAACTTTCTGGAGATACTTCATGTTTCTTGTTGCTCAAAGACGAGTGTTTACGCGGTGGTTGTTTGAGACCACTACAAATCACCAGAATAGCGATGCTGCAGCCAGCAACAATAGCGAGTGGTTCAAACGCAGGGTCGATGTGCGGTCAGCCCTCATCACATGCGGTCGCCCATATGCATGCGGTAGTCATCGTCATTTGATGGCTTGTCAGACGACGCCTTTTCGATTTCGGTCCGCTTTCTCCAATGCGTCTCTTTGTCCTCAATGTCATGTGGTTAGCGAAGTACTATCTGGAACTAACGTGCCACGCGAAGCTTGGGAAATGACTAACTGAGCTCTGGCGAACCAAGGACCAGTTCAGCAAACCGATACTGGATTTGGTGAATGATTTCAAAAAATGGCGTGGAGTAGTAACGGCTCAAAATGTGATATTCGACAGACACGAATCACCTTTATTTAGAAAATACCGGTAACAATTTTTGTGCAATGTAGCTTCTACCATAAATTTTAAATGAAAAATCCGTCTTTTAGCAACTGTTTATTATTATTATTATTATTATTATCTCTCAGACGCGTTTCGCCTCCTCTGAATGGGGCATCGTCATTGACTGTGAATGTATACATGTGTTGTTAATACAAAGTTTACAAACATTACTATATACAATTAAATATTTACAAAGTAAATTCTAATTACGAATTTTTGGTTATGACAATTACATGTTCATCAGGAACAGCTCTCCTTGCATGTTTTGTGTAGCCCGATTTGGTGTTGGTTTTTTCATCACTCCTATTCCACTTTTGAGATCACTATTGTAATGTGTTTCTTGCTTTTTGCACTTTTTCTTATATTGAATATCCCAAATCACATTCCTCACTATTTACATTTGTGTACAGTGGTGCCAACTTCTTTTTCGTTATGTTGTAACATCTGTGTCTGTGTTGTTGTTAAATTATGTCTCTGTTTGTGTATTGTAAGTGATGTGATTTACTGCTTTGTGTATTCTCTTCGTTTGTCAGGATTATTCTTCAGTGTTTGGAACAGTGTTTCATTTGTTAAATGCGTGAATTCGTTAAGTACATTTTGCTTTAATGCGATGGCTTTGTGGATGTAGTAACTTTCCTGGAGTGTGAGCAAGTGTTCCTTGTGGTTGTTTAGTTTCATTATTCTCATTTCTGTCTGTATCGTGGTGGGTTGATGGTTGTGGTCTAATAAGTGTTCAGCAAATGTTGAGTGGTTTGTACATTTTATAGCCCTAATGTGTTCTTTGTATCGTGTAGTGAATTTTCTGCTTGTCTGTCCTACGTATTTGGCTTGACATTGTTGGCAAGTCAGTTCATATATACCTGACTGCTGGTACTGATCCGTCTCATTATTACTGTTCAGGTGCAGGGGCGGCCCTAGGGCGGTGCGAGCGGTGCGACCGCACCGGGCGCCGTCAAATTGGGGGCGCCGAAAATGCAGCGACAGATCGTCTGCGCAAAAAATCAAACTCGTGCCACACCTATTTCCTATCTTTTCGGCTGTCGTCTTGGAGTTCATTCGTTTGCGGGTGCATGTGCAAGGGGCGAGATTCAACCTACTTATCTATTTCTACCGTGTATTTCTCAGGTGTTTGCAATTACCGTTGATATTGTAAATATTTACAAAGTGTAATATGTCTTTTACAAACAAGACATGTGCTACCTGACAAAAAAGGCGAATCTGAGAAGCAGAGGCGGATCCAGGATTTTGGTTTAGGAGGGGCTTGAGCGGACTTTGGTTTGGGGAGTCTCCTTGGGCCTCAAATCCGTAGAGCTAAAAAAAAAAGTCCTCAAAATGACAATGTCAGAGATGGGCCTAGATACTTTTGGATCCGCCCCTGCTGAGAAGGCTTCAAAATTGCTTGAAATTTTTTTTAAAGTTGAGAAATCATCTGAATCGTCGTCAGCAGAACTAGATCCACCCGCAACAGAAGAAAATTTATTTAATAGAAGTCCTTCAGACGAGGCTCATGACGATAAAGATCAGCATGTACGAGAAGATTTAGCTATGGCTGGAACGTCGTCCGCAGTTCAAAATATTACAGAATGAGGTACACCAGACATACCACCAGTCCACCACGACCGCCGCCTTTTCAAAGTACAAATTGTGAGGATACTTCAAAATGGTCACTCATTGACTCTGCAGCCACAAATGAAATAATTATTCGAGCAATGAAAAAATTCAAGAAAAAAATCATGAACGTCATTTTTCAAATATGTATTTTCAAAGAGTAATGCCAAATCGAGAATCTTTGAAAAGATGACTTGTTCACTCTAAATCTGCGGATGAAGTATATTGTTTTTACAGTTATTTATTCAACAGCAAAATCTTTTATTTGGGAAAAGAAGGATTTGATGACTGGAACTACTTGTCAGAGCGTCTTAAAATTCACGAAACTTTTCTCAAATCACCAGCACACCTTGGTCAATTTAATAGAAGCGTTTGTTCTATTAAAGAACGTCCGTGTAATAGACTAGCAATTGTAAATACAGATTGAAGACGAAAAATCACGGTGGGTGGCTATCCTCGAATGAATGATGTCAAAAGTATTATTTCTTGTGCAATAATTTCTTGTTTAGAGGAAGCTTTGGATCTGAAACACAAAATACTTCTAATAATAGTAACTTATGGGATTTCTTGCAAATGTTAGGAAAATATGACCCTTTAATGATGGGACATCTCCACCGTATTGCCAATAAGGAGACTAATATCTGTTATTTTGGCAAATGTATTCAAAACGAATTAAGTTCGTAATAAAATTTTGACTGTGGATAAGTTATCTAAATACTTTTCCATCATATCAAATATCATGATGTTAATCACGGGAAACAATTATCTTTGTCATTGCTTTTGTTGACAGTAATGAAGAACAAGTGCGTGAGTGTTCCGTTGCTTACAACCGGGTAAGTGACTTCGGGACCTGGGAGCTGGTCTCACTGGCCTGTTTATCGATAATACTTTGCAAAAGTTCGATTTTGATATGAACGATTGTCGAGGCCAAAGATATGAATCCAATACATCGGGAGGAAAGAAGGAAGTCCAGAACAGAATTCTGAACGAATATCTTACAGCATTTTTTTCTCCATGTAGCTGTCACTAACTTTGGTGATATCAGGTGCCGCCAAAACATCAGCTAAATTAGTTTCCTTGTCCGAATTTGTATATTTGTTCTATTCTCTAAATCACCAAAGCGATGGGAAGCGGTATCCAAGCATTTACATAGAAAAAATTTGGCCAAAAAATTTGCTAATCTCGTTTGGAGAATAAAGTTTCTAGCACCGCTGGAGTTTGCTGTCACTAATCTTCAGTTCGTGACGCATTCCGAAAACGAATAATTCAGTTGTTTCAGGTAAATATTGTAAACAAGTCTATGCAGTCTGAGAAAGGATTTATGAAATGCTTCACAATTGCTGGGAAACAGCTCGGAATTTGAGAAAGAGTACCGGGATTATTCGCCTGCTCTGATAACTGCTAGAGAAATTGCCTTTCTTACTGGGGCATATCCTATTACTAAGCCATTCAGATTCCGAAGAAAGCAGAGATAATTTTTTTTTTTTTTTACAATCAACGTGTTTTAGCATATGATCGATACAATTGAGAATGAGTTGGTTACTCAGTTTACACAACTTTATCAAAAAATTCTGAAAAGTCTGAATTGGAATCATCCTGTGCAGATTTGGAAATAAGTTTAACTGATATCTGGTTGTGAATTGGTTAGAAACTTTCCAACTGAAACTGTTGTTGATGGAGCTTGAATCATATAACCAATGAAAGGTCAACTAATGAAACAAAATGGTTGGCAGGATATATTATTTCCGAATGGTTGGACAGCACTTCGAATTTTGCTAACTTTTTTTTTTTTTACGCCTCGTCGACGGCTAAGGTCATTGGAGGCGGGATGGGACTGGGGACAAGGAACTAGAAGGAATTCGGCCATGGCCTTTTTGAAGGAAGCATTCCGGCATTCACCTGGATTAATTTGGGGAAACCATGTAATATCCAAATCTGGATGCCCGGACGGGGATTCGAACCCGCATCCTCCTGAATGCAAGACCAGACGTTAATCATTCACCCACCACGCTCGGTTTTTGCTAACCATACATATAACTGTCGCTAATGGAGAACGAAGTTTCGTAAATTAAAACTTATTTACAGTGTACAAAGACTAAATTATCAAATCATGCAGTTTTATCTATAGAAAATAATGTTGCCAAAGGATAAAAGCAAGGAACATGGAAATCTAGGCTTTGTGTTACGATTTTATTTCCTATTTGTTTGTTTAAAAAAATCATGAAAATGATGTGAATTTGACGTATTCGTGATATGAGCATTGTGTACGCCGTAGTAGCCTAAATAAACCTTTTCATAAATAGTGTGTTCCATATTTGCTGTTGTTTCTCATTCAAACCGCTGGTATCCTATATTAATCTTTCTGAGGTTTTAATTATTATTAATAATATATAAAGACTATCTTCTGCCCGCGGCTTTTCTCGTTTGAAATTCAACCATTCATACACGTATTCATATATGAATCACACGATAACTAATCTTAAGCCATTCAGCTGTTTTGACGTGAAACAGTAAAAACATCCAAGCAAACAAACTTTTACATTTATAATACTAGTAGGATGTAAAAAAAAAAAGTATGTTGTTTTCAATCAGTATATAGGAACACAGTAATCATGAATAAGCGATTGCACATTTGGGGCGCCGCAAGGAGATCTCGCACCACCCGAAAAAATTGCTAGGGCCGCCCCTGTTCAGGTGCTTCTGTATTGTGTTGTTTGTTTGAAATGCAATGTGTAATCCTTGTTTTCTGAATATGTTGCTTATTCTGTCTGTATATTTGTTAGTGTAGCTCATTGTGTACCATTGCTTTTTAGTTTGTTTCTGGCTGTTAGGGTATGTCATGTTGGGTGTGGTCTGTGTCTTTATTTTTTTTTTCTGGATTTTAGTGTTGAGCTGCTTGATAAGTTTTTCTGTGTAACCATTGTTCTTTGCAATCTGTATGATGGTGCTGTATTCTATTTCATAATCATTCTTGGCTAGGGGGATGGTATTTAATCTGGTTAACACGTGCCTGAGTGCTGCCTGTTTATGGTTTTGAGGGTGGTTGGATGTTGCATGTATTACATATTGTGTCTGTATGGGTAGGTTTTCTATATATGTTGAATGAGTGGAGGGATTCATTCCTAGTTATTGTTATATAGCTTTGTATTAACAATACATATATACATACACAGTCAGTGACGATGCCCCATTCAGAGGAGGCGAAACGAGTCTGAGAGATAATAATAATAATAAAAAAAACAGTTGCTAAAAGACGGATTTTTCATTTAAAATTTATTGTTAAGCAACTGCGGAAAGATGGCCAATAAACCATGTATATAGCTTCTACCAACTTATCAAAAATATATATTTTTCTTTTCCCCTCTTACGAGGTATTGAATATTGTCAGTCGAAGATGTAACATCTTGTGATCGCTTCAATTACTTTAATTACTATCAGCTGTTGCTGAAATTATATAGTTTTCCTGTTTGACTTCCAGTTGTCAAGTGTATGACAGAGTGAAACCTATAGACTTTTTAAACTATTTTTATTATTCTTGGTTTATATTGAAAAACACAAATCGATTCTTGTGCTGGAAATGAATTTAAACATTTTTCTTCGGAATTTCAGGACAGTAAATTTACGGTTCAATTAATTTAATAATTCTCAAGCTCACATTGCAGAGAATGTCATTTGTTGGATGATAACACATATGATCTTAACAAAAAAAAATTACATCATACCCGACTATTTATGTAATTGAGGGGTTCGTGTGTGTAGTATAATCTGCGGGCATGTGATTTATTAACTCATAGTGAAGGTAAAGGGAAGTGTTTAGGTCAGTAGTAAAGTATGTGTTAGAGCAGTGTATGCAAAAATTATATGACGCTAACATTTCAACCTTTTTAGAAAGACATTTCTGAAAACGACTTTAGTAGGTAGCGGTGCGTCCTTTGCCAACCAAAATAGCACTTGCGATTGGGATTAGACTACATGCCGCGGAGTTGACAGAGGCGAAATGGCTCTCGCAACGACGGACTCCTCTTTTAATTTTGGATGACAAAGAAAGAAAAAATCTGTCTTGTTTTTATATCTTATCCAGCTGCCACGTCCGTTTGCATCTCGTTGGAAATTTAATTTCACAGGAGAGGGCTCTTTCATCCCCAACAGTTGCGCATTTGTTAAACGAGTGGACGTCTGGAGACTGTGGCCTGCCACATGGGGGCGTTCTGTCTGCGGGTGACGTGCTCTGTCGCTGCTGTTTCCACTGCGACTTTTCTCTCATCTTATTACAAGTCGAGAATACCAGCTCTGAATATTACTCTGATTTGTTCGCAGAAGATTTTGATTAAAGTCCCAAGCGGCTAGGTGGAAGGAGTGCTTAAAATTCTGAGCAACACAGAGTTATTACGAGACAGAGTTATTACGAGATACATAAAATTTGTTACAATCCTCACATTTATATGCATCCGTAGTTACGATTTGTCAGTAGCGAAAATATTAACCATGGGTTCGATGGTGTTATAAGTTTTGAAACTTGAACCACGACCGGGTTTCTAAAACTCGTTAGCTCTTAGCGATTCTCATATATAAATAATCATTGCCTTCATATACTTTTAAATTATCCACTGAATGAGACAGTCTTCATTTTATGATCATCTGATGAACATGTAATTAATATGATGGAAAAAGACACTTTTTTAAGGCATCAACTGCGCGGTTTGCGCCAAAACAATATTTGCTCGTAAACGACCGAAAACTTCCGAACTCCCTTACTGGTAGCGTTTTCACCGGTACTGTGTTATATGTGAGTAGGCCTATTGTGCTTTATTTTGCTTAGGCGTGCTTTATAAGCTTCGAAAGTAATAAAGTACGTTAAACTACTTTTTTTTACCTGACTCACGTTTTCACCTCACTGGTTGATGTTTTACGCAGTCTTTAACAAACCATCATTTAAAGTCTTTGGTACACTGTACTCGATTGAAAGATTTTCGCATTTCTGAACGCAGTCACGGTGAAATGTCAAACGTCACTCACTTCACACTAGACGCGTCTGTTTTCTTTGAGGGTACTTCCAATTTAATCTATTTTGTCAACAAAGAACGAGATCATTACATATTTTAATGTAGTATAGACACTGAAGATGTTACATTATAATTTCACGTGGTCTCAAAGACCTCGTCAAACAGTTTCTTACCGGCTGCGCAGTGCACCTTCATCGTATCTATCTAAACCTACTATGATAATCCTAACAGGAAAAGGAGACCTACAGTTTAATCCTGGCACCTTAAAGTTTTCCGGGAAGTGAAGATCAATTTTAAGCAAGACCGGGTTTTGAACCGGGAACCTTTCGTACCCAAAGCACACTCCACTCTGAGTGATCAGACCAAATCAATAGTAATAAAAAATATACATTCAAACATACTTAAAATAAACGAAGTTTAGTTTTGCTATCCAAAAACACAAGCATACTTTTATTATCGACCCCCCCTCCCCCCCCCCACTCCCACCGCCCCCCCCCCCCACACACACACACATACACAATATGATGGATAATGAAATTTTATGACTATGACACAATCAACATTTTACAGCCATCTGATGAACTTGGAAGTAAGTTTGAAGAAAAAAATACTTTTTTAAGGTAATCATTAACATGAAACAACAATTGTTTGTAAAAGACGAGAAATTTCCGAACTCCTGTTTGCTTCTCTACATCCACCATCAGCCCGACACCGCACCACTCCGTCAAAAAATAAACCAAAGTAATGACTGAACTAAGTGGAATCGAGTAAACGCCAACAATGATGCGCTGTGATGGTGGGGACCAGAATCGGTCAGGTATGACTCACTCAACCTGTAAGAGATGGTGGAACGTCGGACCGCGATGCGGTGTTGTTTAAATTAACTTCGATCGAGTAAGCGCCAACAATAGGAAAACTGTAGGTGGGTTGATAGTGGGAGACCATTGTTGGGCAAGTGTGGCCCAACCTTTTATATCACAGATGGCAAAAAGTTTCACTGTTTTAGTAGATCAGCATTCGTGAAGATGAGTGTTCGAATCCCCGTCCGAGCGTCCAGATTACGCTTTTCGTGGTTTCTCCAAATCACTCCAGCCGAATGCCGGGATGTATCCATGAAAAGACCATGGCCGAATACCTTCGCGTTCCTTGCCCCCGTCCTTTCCCGCCTCCAATGACCTCGTCGTCGATGAGGCGTAAAGCCATAATGATAAAAAAAATCTCTAGATCCAAATAAGCAGCTAAATAATTCGAAAAAATCTAACATAAGATACTTGAATTCACTTTGTTAATTGACTAACCTTACTAACAATAGATAGCATGTCACAGGATTACAATAACGGTAATGAAAACTTCTCGGCACAATACAGATCGTCTTTTAGCTTACTGATATCTGAATCTGGAGCTATGATGCTGAACGATAAAGAAAATAAGGTACAGAAGCACTGAGAAAGAAATTACTAGTTAAAAAGGAAACAGCTTGCCCAAGTAATCATTTTTCGATTAGGATCCACCGAAGCTGGTGGGGGAGTGCCAACGCTGGGCCTGGTCTTCAGGGAGACGGTTTCGAATCCCTGTGGGCCATTCTGATTTCCGTTTTACATGGTTTCCAGACCAGTTGGAGAATGGTACCTTCAAAAGACTGTGGTCGAATTCCTTCTGGTCGTCAGCGCCCAGTCCTCTCTAACCTTTAATGACCTCGACGTTTACGAGGCGTAGAGGCACAAGACAAAAACAAAAGAATAGATAATAGTGATTTTTTGTTTTACTAATTTAGTGAACTGTGTATCGTTTATTGCATCCATAAACAAAGTTCGGTTGTTTCTTCCCTCTTCCCCCCCCCAAATCATTGCTGCGGTCAGTAGTTTTATAGGGGGAAAAGCGCCATTATAGGAAGCGCGAGAAAACGAGATTCATGGAATTGGTGAGATAAACTGTATGCCTGTTGACTAAATGAGCTAAAGTGTAATTATCAGTTCACAATATTTTTACGATTTACAACATTTTCTTATCGTATTGATAAAACCATCAGACAGTTTGGTCCTCTTCTTTTATCGTATATTAAAAAAAAAAAAATTATCCAGATTTTTTCTACTATACGTACTTAATTTTTCTCTTCACCTGAGCATTCATTAACATAATACAGGGCGTTCGCCGGAAAACGCAACCCTCCCAGTCTGTTGCCGTCGGCAACTTGCTCGGACAGTCCAGCCAGCAGTTTCCGCCAAACGGCACCGTGAATCACCGCACTGTTTAACACCTCCGCTGCCCCAACAGTGCAGTGCAGTGACCCTTACATTGTTAAGAACGGTTTCTTTGCATTGTAGCTAGTTTGTGACTTCAGTCTCTTATTAATCAGTGTTGTGAATAAACGTTTCTTTGCGGTTTGGCTGGTTTGGGGCTTCATACTCTTACTAATCTGTACCGTGTTTGAGTGTGAGTAAAATTATGGTACGTTACAGTTTGCAACAAAGAATATTTCTCTACGATACATATGTGAAGAAGAAGTCGTTTAAAAAGTGTCGCAGTAAATTTCGTCGCGAATATCCTGGCGCTTTGCTGCCAGCTAAATCAACAATTCTGCGTCTGGTTAAAAAAGTAAGAGAAACGGGTTCATTTTTTAACAAAAAGAGACTGTTGGTCAACCGTATTCTCACAGAGGAGAAAATTGACGATATCGCTTTTCGACTAGAACAGTTACCCAAAAAATCATTAAGTCAGTTAGGGCAGCGTGTGTCTCGAAATATGTTCAGAGATGTGAAATGTGCATTACACAAGAGTGTCAACACTTCCAGCATCTTTTATAAGGTAAGCTAATGAATTACGTCACATTTAAATGCTTAGCACATACAAATTTATGAAATAGTCCGCGGCCGACGGTCGAACAATGCCGGGAGCTGACCGCTCGCTCGCCGAGAGCAGTTTCTTCCTTGTAGCGCTAACAGTGGGTTGCGTTTCCCGGCGAACGCCCTGTATTTTGTCATTTACTAAGCGAATTTCCATAAATTAACGTTAGCTTGTCATTCAGTATATTTCAAGGAAACTTTTTGTTTTGGCGCTATAAATGCAATCTGTTTTTAGAGTTTTCTTATATGAAAGATTCCTAAAACTGATATCGTAAGCGCTGTAACAAACATTCGAAGAGATAATTATGATGTGGGAGTAGTTTCTGGATATACAATAGAACGTAGATTTATATTGTTAAAAATTCTTAGGGGCGTCCATAAATTACGTGAGGTGAAATGGAGGGGGGGTGCGGCGAAATCTCACCAAGAGGGAGGGGGGGGTCAGTGGAAATCTCACGTGAGGTTTATGAATTTTTTTTGGGGGGGGGGGGTATTTCGTCGAAAAGTGGGAGTGCAACCGGCTTGCGAGGGCGACTTCTAGAGGGGGTGTCTCTCCCGCACAAAATCTCACCAGAAAAGGGGGGGGTTGGACCAGATCTCACGAAATCTCACCAGAGGGGGGGGGGGGGGGAGTCCCGGAAATCTAAGAAAAACACCTCACGTAATTTATGAATGCCCCCTTATGAAGGAAAACCTGCGTTATAAATTAACCAATTTGTGCGTATTGTTGAAAGATATTAACAATGCCAGAAATAATTCATACCTAAATTAGTACTCTGTAGTAACCCAAATTGCAGTTATGATTGGAAGAATAAAGGCATTGAGACACAGTGAATTATTATGAATACTTTTGTATGAATGGACAGAATCTGGAAATAACGATTAATGCGTGCAGGGTGACCTGAGTTTTAAGTTTTAGTCGCACAGTAGACGTGTTTCCGTGTAGGGGGCTGTAAGTGTGGTGACTGGAGTGGACGTGTGATGGGCCAACTAATTGGACGCAGGGTAAAGTGTTGAGAGGGCACGAGTCGCGTGGGCGCTGTCACTCGACGCGCGGAATCAATACCTAATAACGGGAGCGTTACCATGACAACCGCCTCGCCAGCCCGCGTGTCGCCGCCCTATCTACAGGTTGTTTGTCCGCTCTACATGAGATAGTCCTCTGGTCCGCGAGCTTTTTCTTATTCACAAAATTTTCACTCCGCCGCTGCATGTGTTTACATATTTTTGCATCGGTTAAACACTTGGCCCTGTTTGTTAACGCCGAGACGTGTCAAGTGGAGAACTTCTGCTTTAAGGCCGTTGCAGGTAGTTTTAACACCAAAGACTCCAGTTTAGTCAGATTGCATATCTACTAACGCCGAGTCCTGCCCCTGCGGGATATTGTCGTGCCACGAAAACGTACTTGTCTGAAAACTGAGTGCACTGTCTTTAGCATGGGCTAAATCGAGCACGACGAATGGTGGAGGTTTACAAAGCTTTAACCTGTAACGAAAACTTTCGTTACTTAATGATTATTAACTTGATTTTCCCATTGACAAACCGTTATTTAATTATTCAATACTAATTTTTTTTAAAATAATTCTGGGATAAAATTTCTGTTTGAAACTACATAATATTTATTCACAATATGCACAAAAGAAAAATAAAGGAACACTAAATTACTATTTTTATAAGAAAAATTTGCTCCAACATGGGATGCCTTGCATGTATTTCTTAGTACAAGAAACGTAAAAATAAATGACAGTGTCCGGATAAAGCAATAATAAACTGGCTCCACCCACGAGGTCAGTTGGCGCGCCACCCCCAGCTCTGCCAATCAGGGTGCAGCATCCGGTGGCCAATTCCCGGTATTTGAAGCAGGACCATAGAACAAAAGTGGTGTCTTAAACACCTGCACATAGATGGCAGCTGTTGCCTCTTTCACACCAATCACACACACGGTGACGCATGGTGGCTCCACCTTGACAAATGTAGTGGATACCATAACACTACAAACCCTGGTTGACTTTTTTATATTTCTTAATTAGGCCACACGAACAAATCATCACTATAATATTTATTTTGATTTTTAATTAACCGTTATTTGTGGTTTCGGTAACAAAACTTGAGACAAGTGAATATAACGATCACCCAATACCTAACGATGATAGTGTCAGAAATGTATTTAACGGATTTTAATTGTTTTGAGCAAAAAATTAACTCCTCTCAAGCCGTATGATAAAATACGCGTTGGGAACAATATTCTTTTCCGAAATGCAACCTTTGCTCTAGTTACTAGAACCTTGATTGTAGCATTTAAAGCAAATCCAGTTTAAAGCGCAATCGGTAATGGATTTGATTACAACTGTGAGTCCCGACTTCAATCCCCAACAGACATATTACTTTTTATTTTAAATAAATCAACATTGATACTTTTTCCGTTTGTATTGTTATTATCAAAGCTTGTAGTATTTCAGATGAAGGGAGAAAATTATGTATTCCTTAATAGGATAGAACCTGGGACCTTCATTTTCGTTACCAGTCGTCTTAACATTAGCACAGAATTCTCGGTAGAGAAGATGCATTAATGTAAGAAAGTGTAGTACGGGAAAACTTTTTTTTTTTTTTTGCTCAATACAGCGTAGTGTTATAGCTTCAGAGAAGCTTGTTTTTGCGATCGAGTTTGACTCCCTACTAAAACAATTAAAATTCGTTATATGACTATCTGACGCGCTACATGTAAATCTGAACTTTAATATTTACCTACCATCTCGGCAGTCTCATCACTAAAACCGTATTTTCCGCTCTCCGACATAGGATTATTAAAAGCAACCCCTGAAGAATGTTTCATCATTTTGATAACGAGCTATGTCGGAAAATGCAAGTAATGATTTTGAAAAAACAGTGAATCCGTAGGGTTGAATTGTTCGACAAGGAGCTGAAACCAATATCTCCCACGAAACGGGAGTCTGCTGGCTCGACCGCGGTAGCATATTGCTCTAATGGAGGTGTTTGCTTAGTGAAAACAGAAGTAGTGAGCTGATGTAAGCCTACTGTGCAAACACAACATGTAAACAACAGACGTTTCCTGTCGCGGCATTACGCAAGTTGCACACGTCAGGGGAACTGAACGAGGGCGTCCGAAATATTTATTGAGGTAGTCTGTGCTTCCACTAATTATATTATTGTTCCAGTTTTTTTTTTTTTTTTTTTTTTTTTTTTTTTTTTTTTTTTTTTTTTTAATTCCAGCGAAGGTTGGATATGGGAGTCGGAAACGTGTGCAGATAGTTCCTATTGTTTTCTATTAAGGCGACGATCAAGAATGTGAAACTGATAAAAACTGAGGATGAAATCGAATGACTACTTCCCTGGCGGCTTAATTTCTCCCTTTAATATCTATCACTACGACCATAAAAATTACTATCAAACTCTTTCTAGATCGAGATACATCTTCGGCTACAAGACTGTATCTATGACAGCCGATTCTGTACCTTGAAAACCGGCGTTCTCATTCATATTGTGTCTGTGACTGAAAAATAAGGCTAAACTTAACGGAAAAGTTATAAACAATGCAACTTTATACGAATATGATTATGTAGAGTCCTGTTTTCTTGTTAAATAGCAATTCTTATGCCATTTGAGCCACAACAGATAGCTACTATGTTCTTCGTCAGTAATTTTACAGAATGTGCGTCAAATCACAGTATCACTCTCTCCCAAATACACTAATTTAGTGGAAACTTCCGCGCTTTCCACAACTCCTTCATCTAACGACGATTTCATGATATCCTAAGTATTTTTGATTATTCTGCATATAAAATCTACAGCATTTAGATGGGAAGCCTACGTACCTACTCAGTGGACCTGGGTTAACATTTAGAAAACTAGCGAAATATTGTTTCACAAATCATCAGAACCTTCGTTGAGAACGGATGACGTGTTTTATGGTATCTGTGCTGAAATTTTTGGAGTGGAATGGGAATCTCGGGGTGGACCAGATATCACGTACTATCAGGGCCAAAACATTGACAATGTTTCGTGCTGGTTATAGGATTTTAACAATTGATCGGTGATTCTCTTCCACCTATACGTTTTGCCTAAAAACTAAGTACATGATATATTTTAGCGATGCAAAACAAGAGAGAATTCGTAAATAATAATTGATATAGTTTTGGAGGAAGAAATGACACAGCTTGTCGTGAAATGATCATTTCTTTCTCTTGTGTGTGGATTTGCATTTCTGCTTAATTTTCATGTGTGGAACCGAGGGATATGTATAACAATGAGAAAAATAAGTTTTTATAATGTACCTCTTTCTGTACCCCCTCCTACCCACCTCCCCTACTCCCGCTCCCCTACTCCCGCTCTTCCCCCCCCCCCCTCCCCTCCCACCTCCAGCGGTGTGCACTAAGTACTTTCTTGTATTTCGACCTAGAAATAGAGTTTAGATTTTTTGCATATTTCACCTTTGCTTTTGCTGAACCTACACTATAACCTGGAATCGGAACCACGTAGTGTCCCAGAGTATAAGTACGAAAAAAGCAAACCCAGTGAAAATTTCTAGTTGAGGTGAATTCTAAACTCTCGGCTACAAGACCGTTCAACTGGTTTGCAGTGAGAGCTTTGAACGTGCTGTGTTCCATTAGTCGATGATAAAAAAACTTCTTGCGCTTATGTCACTGAGAATCATCGGTTCGTTATTGCTTGCCACCAACGCCTTAAACCATTGCTATTACGCTATACCTGCCCATGTATGAATTGAGACCAATGGTAACTCAACATCTGAATATGTTTACGGACTACAGAATAACCAAGACCGTAATGAACATGCGTATAGGTTGACAGAGGATTGGAACACTGTTGCTCGATGAAACCAGCGTGCGATGTGAAACTATGAATCATATTCATCTGATATTTTCTTCCTCCAGAGATGGGATACAATTCCACCAAATCTTTCTTTTATGATTGGGTACTGGGAGAGAATTGCATAATTTGTTTGAGTTGACAAGTTAAGAATTCGTAGTCTACGTTAGTTTAAGACTTACAGTTTTGGAATTGTTGGTTCCTAAAACATGTCACTGGGGATTTTACATGCGGCTGAATGTGCATGTGTGAGGCTGTTTTTTTCTGAAGATTTGGAATAACCCTGGTGAACCACCGATTTGCTGAATTGTTCCTCACACGCTGGTGACTCACTGCAGCGTTGTAACCATGACATTGAAGTGTCCCTGCAAATATTAACTGTTCACTGAACTGAAAATCACGTAGACCAGACTGTTACTCCTTCACAGTTTAGTCATCTACTCGACAAACGTTCATTTCACGTACGATTTGGCAAAAATTATTGAAAAATAATATAACGATAGGCCTGTCGGACGTGTAGGTAACGCAGATGATATCTACCTACTCCAGTCGATGTAACCTGGCCTTAAAAAAAAAAAAAAAAAAACAATTTTCTTTGGCGTCAGTTTACATTGATGTGTTTAGCCTCGGTATCCCATCAGCAGGCGTGGCTGAAAGTGAAAACATAGCCTCTCCTGAATCATGTTTTCTGAACACTTACCGAACAATGGCTGCACTAAAGTATATGATTACAAATGCACACAGATTTCAGCGAGAAGACAGTAGCAATTGGCAACCTACAGCAGCATTCAAAGTGCAAAATAAAGTATCGTTCATCTTTAAAATTAACATATTTCTCGTATTCCGAAGCACAGTCGCCAAACAAGGGCATCGTTAAGAGTTTACGGTTTGACTTGGCGCCGTAAAAGGGTCCGGAATGTGATTGTGTGTCATGTATAATAACTAGCTTCTTTTTTACAAGTAGAAATCGTTCGCGAAATAATTACGACATTTTACGGTGGGAGGTGAAAACATTTTCGGCAGTAAAGTGGTGGTGATTTTATAGCCGTAAAGTAATAGCTTTTTTTGGGTGAGAAAGGGTGTGGGTAAAATATGTATGTTATGCCAGGCACTAAATAGATGAAACCGACAAATCATGTCGACAGTTGGCTCTTCGTCCAATTTCCTTATTCAGACTATTTAATATTCCAGTGCCTTGATAATACTTTTTAGCGTTTCAACCAATTAATGTAAGAAGGTTAATAGAAAACATGGCTTTCCTGAACCGGATGTAAATGAAATTAGTATCCAGCAACGTGCTTGAAATTTTGGTGGATATCTCAGAAGCTATAACTGTATGTTCTCTCTGTTTTTATTGTTATTAATCATTATTGCCCTTGAGGACAGTGTTTAAACTCAAATTATTCATGTTTATTCAGTTTTTGTTTGTATTCATCTTCTTCCTCTTCTCTTCCCAAAACCTCTTCATACGTTCGCTGTGTTCCTGTTTCCTTTGTTCAGTCCATTTTGTTCCTGTTTTCTTCTGTATTTTAAATTTTGTGTTCATAATTTTGTTCCTGAATTGTCCCTTTTCCGTGTCATTTCCTTGCTGATCCCTGCACGATTGTAGTCCTCTTCTATTTCCTGGAACCAATTGGTTTTCCTGAGCGAACCATTTACCACATCAAAGATCCTCTTTGTGAGTCTAGTGCTGTTCATTCGCTGTCAATATCCATAAAATTGTAATCTACGTCTTCTGATCATGTCTGTCAATCTATCTGTATGTTCGTTAGTTCCTTCGTTGGTCTTTTCATCCATATGCCGTCTTTATATATTGCTCCAAAAAATTTTCGAAGGATTTTGCGCACAACTTTTTCCGCTTCCGTGATACCTGAAGCCCCAATCGTGGTTGTTTCTGATGCATATAATGCCTCTAAGCAGAGCCACTGTATTGTAATGTCTGAGTTTGGCCTGTCTTGATATATTTCTTTTGTTACTATTATTATTCTTTCCTTAAAAAATAGACGCATTCGCGCAAACGAAAATTGTGTCTAATGGACAACGCAAACAAATGCAGTTAACTGAATTAATATTCATTAGATAAGAGTTTTAGTAACTGTAAAAGGTTCCAGAATTTTACAACTTGATTGTTCAGTAAGCAGCTAATCATTCGAATTACACGGCAATATTTCGCTTGTAAAAAAACTGGAGCACCCTGTTCTTTGGACAGTAAAATGGGGTGAGCCCGAAGAATCCTTAGTAAATTACCAATGAGAGAGTCGAGTATTCAAAGAAAACTCGCTGAAACATTGCTTCTCCTCCTCTCCTTTTCACTGTTCCATTACTATTATTTAAGATTAACTGTTTGTTTGATAGACGCCCAGGTAAATGGTTTGCGTCAACATCGGTTTGCCCAAGACATTCGTATTCTTCTACGTAGCGTGGACACTTTCCAAGGAAGTCTTATATTTCTGACGTAGTAATATAGGAAACTGTTTTCGTTTTTAGGGTAGCGTGGTAGTGTTTGGAGCAAGTGATATGGCAAAGCTAGAAGTCAATATTTCTTTTCGAAGCATTGGTGCTAAGTACGCAATCGGTCTGTTCATCTAGTTCTAGGAATATCTTTTCGGTACTCATTGGCCAGCACACTAAGGACCTTTCTTCCCGACGTTCGTCTTGAGAATTGTGTGTGTGCTTCGTCGGGTACAGAATCCCGGCCACCCAGCCCACAGTCGATCGCTCTGCTGCCGCCGCTGACGTTAGCTATTATTAGATTCGACGAGTCAGAAATAAAAATCCTTATTGGTACTTTTTTTATTACTGGATTTTACTGATTAATTGTGAGAACTGTCTCTATCTAGCATTGAGCAGTTTTTCAACAGTGTTAGGTCGAATATTCTAACATGATCGTGGGAAAAAAAAAGGTTTTGAAAATACACAGAAAACTCGTATTTTGACTGCTGTATTCATTCTGAAAAGCTCTTACATTGGTTTCACTGTCTTTCCACAACGTTGATACGCATATAGAAGCTTAAGGTAAGCTTTAAAATTCAACATGAGAAGTATTGAAAAAAAAACTTCAGGACTTAATTTTTTTTATCGCAGAACCCAATGAAACATGAGATATTATAAACTGAACTAGTTACGTGGCTTCTTTATTTAATTACTGTTGTTCCGTGGCTAAGATAATTAAATGGATAAGTTAATACTGAAGGTTGCATTGTTCTAACGAGGTTGCCGCATGGAAATCATTTAGTATTTCTTAAATGATTAGTCTGAAACAGTTGTGGATAATAATACTTTTAATTGATTACTTGCGACCAGTTACCTTTTGCAGCGTTACTGAGAATTTGAATCGAGACTTCGTATTTCCGCTATGCAGACTCTTGCATTTGTTGAAATCACCACAAGGTCACCACGAATTTCATCAGCAAGCTTCATTTAGAAGTACACTGTCGAAATACTGAGATTTAACAACGATTCTGTCCTGTCTTGTTAGCACTGACCTCTTTAAATAATTTCTTAATTGCTTAGTATTATCCAGAAAGATTTTATCAACACACTGCTATGGTCATTCCGAAGAGTAAAATAAAATCTCTCACTGTTGTTCTCACTCTCTTACTGGGGACAATGCAGATATATGTATGAAAGCATTGAGTCTGTGATTTATATAGACTCATTGCTTTCCTTACATGTTAAACTAGTTAATTAACATTTCTTCCGTCTCTCATTCTTGAAGCGATACCGTTTCTCACATGGTCTCACACGATTTCCCCGCTCGTATCCCTATTCTGCCTTCACTGGACGAATCTACTCACATGATTATACTCACAAAGATAAGGAGGATATGCTCAAGAGAAATTCTTCTCGTACTCTGAATGTGTCACTTCTTTGCGCTTAGGCTGAGAGTTGGGTTTTGAAAAGTTTTGGGCACTTTTCCGTCAATGTCAATGATACCATTAAACCTAGTAAAAACAAAATTTCATGAAAATAATGTTCCGTAATAATGTATAGATCTATCTAAGATCGAATGTGTAGTTCCGCCTTTTTTAAAAATTGTTTTTCATGCCTCTCTAAAAGAGGAGTTGAAAGAGAAACTATCATCTGATGTATTGATTACATTATACCTCTGTCATTTAGTTACATATAACAAGTCGAAAAGACGATTTTGTCTCACACTCCTCCTATGTTTGACGTGCTAGCCTAGTAGGCCTTCACAGAGCTTCAAAACTAGTCTGTTGACTAGCGTAAGTTAACTTGAAATATTATTTAAATTGAGTCTGGATATTTGTTGCTAACCACAGGACTGGAAAAGTGCGATAGTAGTGCTGGTACATAAAGGAGGGGTGAAAAACAGAGTCGAAAATTATAGGCCAATCAGTTTGACAACAGTGGTAGGTAAATTATTGGAAAGATTGATATTCAACCACATCAGAAATATATTTGAGAGACGTATGTGGTTTTCAATTAGGCAACATGGGTGCAGGCAAGGATATTCATGCGAATCTCAGTTGGTGGGATATATGCAAAATATTTCAGATGAAATGGACAAGGGAGTCTAAATTGATAGTGTAGCACTAGATCTGTCAAAGGCTTTTGACAGAGTGAGCTATAAAATGGTAGTAAATAAGTTAAAAACTATTGAAGTGGATGAGAAAGTGATTTTCTGGGTAGAAGAATTTTTAAAAGGTAGGAAATGTAGTGTCAAAAAAAGTGGGAGTAAAAATGGGAGTGCCGCAGGGTAGCGTATTGGAATCATTGCTATTCATTATTCTAATGAATAATTGTGTTGATTGTTTACTAGCTGCATGTGACATAATGCTATATAAAAGTATCAGAACGGTAGAGGACTGTAAACAGTTGCAGGGTGATCTGGACAGGATATCTAGTTGGGTTGGTAAACATGGGATGAAGATAAATGCAAAAAAGAGTCAGCTTATTAGATACACAAATAAAAAATAGAAGGTTGATTATGATTACAAGGTGGGGAAAGAATTGCTTGCTGAAGACTTGAAATGTTGATATCTTGGCATTACATTTGATATCAAGCTTAACTGGGCGGGAAACATTGGACAGGTGGTAGGAAAATGTTTCAAAATTCTGCACTAATTGGAGAGAGTGATGAGGGGATGTACGAGGGAAGTAAAGGAATTGGGTTACGAAACTTCGGTCACACCATTGCTCAAATATGGTAGTGTAGTATGGGATCCACATTTTGAGTATCAAATACAGGAGTTAGAGAGGGTACAAAAAAGGGCTGCTAGATTTGTTTCTAGAAATTATCGCAGAATGCTATCAGTAACAGATATGATAAAAGAGCTGGAATGGGATTCATTGCAAGACAGAAGGAGTGTGAAGAGGGTCATGGGAGTGTACAAGGCGTATACTGGTGATGAGGCATGGGAAGATATTGGTGTAGGTATGAAAAGTAGTGCATGGAAGGGAAAAATGATCATGACCACAAACTGGCACTCGATTTCAGGCACAAGGGTGTGGGAAGATTCTCTTTTTTAGGTAAGGGTGTCAGAGATTGGAATAAGTTACCAAGGGAAATGATGAATAATTTATCAAAAACATTGAAAGAATTTAAAGTTAAAAGTTGTAGATGGCAAATGTAGGTGGGTGCAGGAAAATGTGATGATGGGTGTTTAGGGAAATTGCCACCGGAGCGTGTGCTTCATTTCAATTTAATTAATTAAATTTAAAAAAATACATTTACGTGATTACCATGCCCCAGCTAGTGCAAAATATAAAGCTGCCGCTTCCGATGTTTATTGGTGCAGTATTGTAATGATTGTACGAAAGCTAGACATGTTCCAGGTTTCCGGAATACCTTATCGCAACGGAAGTATGTGACGTGTGTCACAGGCCACGTGCGTGTCCCGGTTGCATACCGTATTTATGCAAATACCGAAGAGGGGCTCCCACAGGCGGCAGCAGCCCCACACAGATCCTATCCGCCCCGCAGAGTGACAGGGCTAAATCAAAGCCAGCACATGATTTACGGTGTTCAACGGCTGGCAGTCTAACTTTTAGTGAAATTATGGTTTTTTTTCGTCGATCAGAATTACGTGTTACTGACCGCTGCATGATGAATGTGGATGGTTACTCTGCAGACTAGGAATAATGATTAAAATCATTCCACTCCTGGCTCTGGTAAGAAATCACTACGACAAATGCAAGATAGGTTTCGAAGTGGTAGTTGACTGTTGCATTTAGGTCTACCATTTCGTTTTGTTTCTTACACTTTGTTTGCACTTAATTCCATTCGTAATTAAAAATACGTAACCTGAGTTTAAAAAAAAAAAAATAGTTATCCTGTAGTCTATGTATTGTTTTTTTCTACATTTACAACAGTCTGCATTCACAATTTGTGCGTATAATTTCTTTATGATTTAGTAAGCATTATAATATTATTGTGTAGTCCACTGTCAGAAGAAGTATTTATGATTGCATTTTGGTTAAACAAAAGGCCATGGCCGAATTCCTTCCCGTTCCTTGTCCCCAATCACATTCCGCCTCTAATGACCCCGACGCCGACGAGACGTAAGGTAGAGCAAAAAAAAAATGGTAGGTACCTGAGCGTAAGCATTTTGGAATTCTTTTTAGTGGTTTACTAAATAGCTTAAAAGCATCGTTAAATTCCACTAAATAATTAATTACTAGCCCATTCCATTGACTCAGGCCGCCGTATCCTGACAGTATCCACCCCCGCCATAGGTTTAGCTTTTTAGAGTCTCGTTTCTCTACTGGGGACTTGGCCAGCAAGGTGGAAGAGGTGGAGGTGCACCATTCATAATCGCCAGGTTTAAATACAAAACTCTCCACAGTGAGTATATAGTGAAGGCACTACAGCACTTTAGATAAAATTCTCTCGGGTCACTAGTCGAATGTGTCCGTTGATGAAACTCTTCGTTTCGTCGGTCATAGTCTCCGTCGATACCATCAGTGTAAACTTCACACTGGCGGAAGAGACTATGATCACCGAAACGTCTTTCATCCAAGGTTTCACTCAGCTAGTTACTCGAGAGAATTATCGCCACCCTACTCTGTAGCTTACGTGCATGACATCTGTAGACGTGTAAGATTTGCTTTATGGTGGAGAGGAGTAAGTAAGGTTTATGCCCAGTTTCAAATACATTGTTTTACGCTAGCAGCAGTGCATGAAGTTTAAACAGTGAAAGGAGTGCATAACAGCCCCTGCGTCGAAGTGTTGCTGTACTTTAACTGAAGTATTACAAAGGGTTTCGTCCAACTTTAATGTTCCTGGATTTATATAAAGAACGTTCTAAACATTTGTAACGAACGTCTCTTTACTATTGGACCGTTCAAACACCGTGAAAGTCGCCTTTCTGACTTACAATAACTTCGTTGAGAGGCTTCCGTCTGTGAACTAATCATGGTGATATAGTTTTGTTTAATCGTCTAACATAATATTTCAAATTATCTTCTTTTCTTACTGAAAAAAAAATGAGAGACTAACAATGACGATAATCAGATGCAATAAAACGTCATAATGTTATCCCTTAATAGGTAGCTTTGTGTAATCATCTAATGGCATGTTTGTTCTGAAGCCATACTATAAGAGTTAAGCATTACTTAGAAATTTACAGTATAGGCAGTCTAACATGGTTATCATCCTCCCTTCTCCCCAAGTTTATAAAGTGGTGTTGAGAAGACAATGTGGCGATATAGTAGTTGCATCTTGGCAGTAAGTTTAAACACTGAAAGGACTCCTGATAGAGGCTTGCAGCGTGGAAGCCTTGTGCCGTCAGGTAGGCCGCCCTTCCGCTTCCGGCCCCTTAAGGATCAGCCCCGCCTCACAGCGCTAACAGCTGCAATAAATTTCGAACGTACACTCGGCAGTTGGCACGGTGGTGGCTCTTCTTTTAAAAACAATCTTGTATGCTCAGAAACAAGCGTAACTTAATAACTTAATTCTTTTTTCACACACAGTCACGTGTTCTCTTCGAATAAAGCAGTGTTACGTGCCATTTTATATGTTCTCGATTCAGCCATTACTAATTTTACAGCTTTTGAAATCGGCCTGATTGCTTTGGTAAGGTGTCTGAACGAGGCCTGAGAAGTCCCTGGTGTGAATCCCAACTACATTTACAGTTTTTAGTCCACTGATCTCACTTTTACCGCTGGTAAAGCTTGATTCGCGTGTATGAAGAACTTAGTGGAAATTCTGTTGCTCAGTTTCCACGTTAAACTTTAAGTATTGCAGAAACGGAACAGGTCGCCTACCTGTTACTCCTGCACGAGAATCCAACCAACTTTCGTGTTTTGAGTTAAGATGGTTTAATCATATTTTATTAAAGCCAACGTTTTCTCCGTTACTATCATAAGACAAAAGGCAGAGTAGTTTTTCGAGCCGCTGTCCCGATTACCTCCTCCATTCACTATAATCGATGTCATTGACATTGAAACAAACTTAGTTTTTAATTGGAATTAACTTTACAGTGGATACAAGGCTAATATTTTTCTGCAACGAACAGCAGCGAAATAGGTATTAGGTCATTCCACGTATTAATCCCGTTGCTTGCCTCGTAAATGAAAGAAGAAACGAAAAGTGCTTTTTCATTTAATAAATATTAATCGCTGAATGGATTTGGCGATATGATATAATAAGCTCTGTCTGTCAAAAAAAAAAAAAAAAAAAAAAAAAAAAAAAAAAAAAAAAAAAAAAAAAAAAAGTGAAATAGGTAGAACTTGAATAAAAATCAAGTCGGCGTTTAATTGTTAATGAAAGTATTATGATGTATGTTTATTGTTTCTATTTATCAACGGAAGGTTCATTGTTTTCGCCGTTATCTCACCGCAGTTTCTGTTGATATGGCATTATCATGTAACACAATGTCAAGTTAATTTATTTGTATTATAGTATTTGTAAAATAGCACTACAGTATATACTGTATAATATATTTATTTATTACAGGACTGCAAACACCTGCACAATTTCAGTCAGCTTTTAATTTTTTAAGTCAATTTACTGCCATAAAATAGATAATTATTAAACAGCTAATGTAAAATTTCAAGTAGCAACGGCGGTTTTCTAGTAAATGGCGTGGCCACGTGGACTTCTTTCCCATTTCGACCTTGTCTCGTGGGTGAAACCGAACCTGGTGGCAGACGTAATGCTCGGACCTTGCATTCGGAAGGACACGATTTCGAATCCCATTCCGTCAATCCAGATTTCAGTTTCAATGGTCTCCCGAAATCACCCAGGCGAATGCCGGAATCGGTCCTTCAAAACGCCATGGCCGAATTCCTCCCCGTTCCTTGCCCCCAGTCTAACGACCTCGAAATCGAAGAAAAAACATAAGTGATGATCGCATCCAAACTATTTTCATGGAGCTGCAAATTGGTCCAAACATTTCTGGGTAATTTCAGTTTTCATAGTTGTTTGATTTGCATTCTAAATTCTAGACATCCACCTTGGAGGTTATTATTCTAACTTCTTTTTAAAGGTTGTCTACTCACTTCTTAAACTTCAGCCAGCTACCGCACTAATTTCACGAACAGATATTTGCGTATCATCATGAATCGGGTCTTGATTTTTCAACCTGTTCTATAGTGTTGATTTTACTTGAACGACGTGTGTGATTGAGGTCAAAAATTACTGTACGGCCTTCAAGATGCACTGAAGACCTCGAAATCGTATTGTGGAATTGTGCACGGGATCTGTGAAAATTTGTGCTGATTTAACCCCTTACGATATTAAAAAAATGATTCACCTCCTGATTCTTCATCATGCGATTATGAAAACACAGGCGCAGTGCTGAGATTGCTCCGTCTACTCAGTGCTGGTAGGAATAGAAAAAACATCAATTTCGTAAGTTTCGTTAATATCTGATCGGTCCTCATAAGACTATTACAACAGCAGTTTCAGAAGCTCTTTAACTTACGAATATTCGAGGAAATTTCGCATTGTAAAATTGTTCGAGAAATGTGACATCGGTAATGCAAGGTCTAAATACAAGCTTGTTATGAACAGGCGATCTCGTAGGGATGAGCATGTCCTACTCTGAGGCGGAATGCTGCTGGTGATCATTACACTTGTTTCTGTTGTCGCCGCACTGAGTGGACTAATTGCTTACGACTAGTCTAGTCCAGACGAGGAATTCCACTGAGTGGATTGTTACGGCCGCCTCAAGATAAACGCAAATGGACCAAGTGCTTTATTGTAAGTGCTTAGCTCACAGGGGCCGAGATCCCGCTCATTATCAACGGAATTCCTAATGAACTCTATGTGGGACTCTGGATCGCTCTACTTGCTTGTATCTAGTAGCATCTTTAACGCGCATCCAATATTTACGTCCCAGATATAATGTAAGGAAGTTGTAATGGACACTGATCATTATAGAAAAATAAGGAGAAAGAATTGCGTTTGTGAGCACGAGTTTAAAATATCTATTATTCTTTTCTTTTACGGATACTTAAAATTACAAAAATGAAAAAATTACAAAATCTTTTCAGACTTGAAAACGTTTAGTGTGGTCTTGAATTATCTTGATAAATAGTTAATTGAATATTTATCGATTCTAGTGATTGAAAATTAATAAATAAATAATTGACAATTTGTAGAGATTTAAGTACCTGAAACGTGACGTTTTAAACATCTTTATTTTTTATAATTACCTTGCAGTCAGTTCACTACTTCGCACTTTTCTGCGGGAAAAACACAGGAGGACGAATGTTATAACTTAAGATTGAGGCTACTGGAAACATAATCACAAGACTTACAAGTCTCACATCACAGTGTTTACAATCTTCCCTAGTCTTAACTTAGCTCTACTAAACATTTCAGAAAGAAGTTTCAATCCCCCATTTAATCATACACGTACTTGAAAAATTGCGGGATTTCATCGGCGTGCTGTTGTTTTATAAGCCATTCTGTCTGTATTCACACCACCATTTATTGCGACAGCGGCAACAACGTGGCAAGCACCACATTGGTTAGATTACTTGTATTCCCTTTGATTTAGTTTAACAGCAATTAATGCGGCGTGAAATAGTTCAGCAGTTAATTGTTAAAATAATAATTGTTTGTTAGTAAGTGCAGACATTGAATAGATATCCGTTAAACAGGTAACTCACTTAGAATGCTGGTGTCAATTACCAACTTACCTCAACGTTTAGCAGTTATCAATACTGCCGGAAATAAGCGGATAACCCAGCATACTTTACCTATTTAAAATCTTTTATATTTTCGAAATTCAAGGTAAATCCCTCAGCGGTGGATAATAAATGAGTGACTTTCCTTTAAAAGAGCGTTTAATTAAAAAACATTATTAGAAAATGTTAAAGTAGAACAAAAATTATTACTATCTAAAAAATTGACGTACACACTGTGCGTGGAATAGTTTTTATTTCTCCCATTATGGCTACGTCTCTTCACACTGTGATGCAATGATGTATGTGCTACATAGGAATAGTAAGCACATCATATGCTTTGATTAGATGTTTAGTATTGTTAGTTAATTCATTGCGAAGGGTCATATGACCCGGTTGCAATGTCGCTACAAACCCGCTTTTACTTTACATGGTACAAACTTTAATCTTCCATAATAAATCGCACGAAGTCGTAAAGAGAATTCTTAATTCTGTGTGTTGTTTTTCGACTGACAGCATTAACGAATCATTTTAAGTAAACTGTTTGAGAGAGATAACTTAAAAGGTGTGGCTTTATTTTATTATGTCAATTTGTTCGTCAGTTTTGATATATTGTAACATGTGGTTTGCAAACAGCTGTAAAAATTAAATAGCTTCTCTGATTTTATGTACCTTTTCCATAAATTTTCTTGGTTGGTTTGTTGCAGGTGAGTTCGTTGAGAAACTGCATGACCACACCGCACGACTGCTCTAAAACTGTAAGCTTAGTTCATATAATTAAAAAAATAATAAGAGTGTATTTATCATAACTACTGCCGCTGCTTCAGATAACAGTAATTGCACTGTCTTACGGCAGTATTATGTCGTCATAAAGCTGCGCCATGGGCCGATCCTACTATTCCATTTTAACAAAGCCATCTGATTTGACACTTAAAAAAATATATTATGGGCTTTATATGGCTTGGTTTGGATGCTGAGATCCCTTTGTCCAGTTTTTACTAGTGATATCTATTAATGACCAAGGGTTTTGTCACCAACACGTTAGCAATCCAGTCTGTAGCTTTAGGGTAATTGTTTTTAATTAATAACACCAGTTGCTACTTGCTACAATATGTGTAAACAGCCACCGTTATTTCAGGTTCACTTTGCTACAGGGAACAGTTTTGTTGACTTTTAGGTCGGATCTATTAATGTAAAATCCACTTTTATGATTGAGTCCAGGGAGTAAAGTATCTTTTGTGGCAGTTTAACTCCATTGGAACAATAGTACCATTGTAAAAGTCCATGTCACAACACTATGTTACAAAATATGAGGAAGATATGTTAGTAACTTAATGTGTAGCACTAGTCATGACTTGGTAATTTATTTCGTGCTTTGTATTCTTCGGAATACAATTGAATTGTAGAGTTGCAAAGCTGGTATAGTGTTTATCCATTGCACACATTCCGTACTCTTTGGTGTGAACCTCGTTATCAACAAAATCTAAGTAAATTCGAATAAATCAACCTATGTTACTAGTGGTTAGCTTGGCATATACTTGAGCTACACGAGGATGTCCAAATCGGAACTCTCCATGCGACTTGACAGGTCACTACAAAGCAACTAAAGGAATATCAACTACAACTAACATAAGACATACTGATTTGATTTGAAGAGTAATGCAAGAGTTAGAATTCTTTTAAATCCCCATAAATGAATTTCGATCATGAAAGCTATGTATCAAATATTCACTCACGTTGAAGAGAACAGTACTCACATGCTTTGAAACAGGACTGTTGACTTAAGGAAGGCCATAATCACATGGGTGTGGAATGCTATGCAATCACGGGTTTGATTTACTTGATTATTGATCACAGATTTTGAATATTAAAAGTAGTGGTGTATTATAAACTGTAATCTATCATTAGTTTATTACATAACTTCATATATTCTGGCACATCTAGCCGTGAAGTTAATATTTGGCTACCAAAAACTTATGGGTAATAAAGAGATGCATTGTTTACTCGCCTAACTTATTTAAAGGAGGAATTTCTTATTCTTCCCATACGTCTGGAATCTTTGACTCACCATTCTTAGGCTGTCGTACGTAACAGTGTTAACGAAATACAGCAGTTTCAGTATTTCAGAAAACCTCTTAATCGATGTTTCGCTACGGTTGTGACGGATTCTGTTTTTGTCGGAGAAGTTGTCAATATTTCTGAAAAAAATACACTACTCGACCTGAGGACAAACTGTATGACGGAGACACCGTGGTGACTGGTAGCAGCGCCGTAGGCGTTATGAAGTAGTCTTTCCTGCTGGCTATAAGTTGTGCTTAAGGCGGCCAGGATAATGAGTCGGTAAGGTCGGCTGCCCCTGCAATATGGCTCCCGCGCGCTCCCTGGCTTACCCTAATCTGGAGGGAGGAGGCGTGCTCTGAATATGAAGTCCCGCCCAAAACTCATCTACCTGCTCACTCTACTCAGACCTCACATAATCGCTATTAGCAAGCACCCTATCTCTGTCCATCACTTTTGTTCACTTCACTACATTTCACGTTCCCGTGAAATTTCGTATTTTTTTTTTTTAAATTCCATTATTTCTTCCGGGATGTTGTTAGTTTTCATAACATCACGTATATTTCAAATTGTTTTGTAACGGAAGTCCATCGCTTGTATTTTAATATTAAATCTGTATTTGTATAACCTTCGCATAATAAAGAATTTATACCATAGTATATGTGCGTCGGAGTATACACTGTTTCAGAATATCCAATCCTAGAAAATGAGATATTGTGACACTTGCCTCTAGACTAAAAAAGTGATATATAGTAATCACCAAAAGAGACGGCAATCCTTCATACGCTCGGAACATTACTTACGCTTTCTTCAGACACCAAAGTAGGTGTGAAGTAATGGAAGTAAGATATTGAAAAAGACTTTTTAAAATTCACATTAGTGCTGGACGTTGTCATTTTGTTTTCACAACTTAATTTTTCATTTATGAACCGCAGACATGCAGGCCCTTCGGGATTCCTGGCTTTATGTGTCTGCTCGTAAATTGCGAGATGGTCGTTTGCACAGGCGAGTGCCTACTGCGTTTACTACTTACCACCCTGCCGCTAATGTGCTAAATGCCTCCCGCAATCCAAAACTCCAGGAGGCATTTCTCCACTCCCTGCTAACTCGCAATCCACAGCTCTGGGCACTTTTCCATTTGCTGAGCATCACGTCCATTCGCTCAATACACATTGCATTCTCATATCACTCATTTCACCCGAGTCATAACTAGATTTATTTACGGTACATGAATTACTAGATGATCCGGCAATGCTTCGTTATTGATAAATTTGAGTATTCATAGGCCTTTAGATTAGATGAATACAACTGAAAGTTTGATATTAACTTCTTCTATAATTACATATATACATTATTATTTTCATGTTTTGGATTACGTAAATTGTAATTCGTTTAAAGTACATTGCAATTCTCTTGGAATACAATGTTTGGGGGATTCCATTTCGCATATATACAAAGAAATACCTTGATTTTCCTACGCAGGAGCGTGCAAGGCATAACTGTCCATGAAATAATTATTCTATTCCCAAAATCTAATAATATTATAGCAAAATGTACTGCAGAAGGATCGTTTTGTAATTTAACACACATAATGGACACACATTTCCTTTCACAAATATATAGAAGCAATCTACATTGTCTCATCAGTTTCGTTCTTCAGGTCTGTTCGAGGATTTCAATAGCGCTTACCCTTCTCCAGATAACGCGGACCATTTTGTAATTCGGACCAGTAGCTACTCTATAGCGGGCTCACATACGAACATTGATTATTATTATATTCAACAACTCCATACTGGCCCTGGTGGGTAAACGGCCATCCTGATTTCGGTTTTCCCATGATTCCCCGAAATCACTCCTGGCGAAAGCCGCGATGGTTCCTTAAGAAGCCCATGGCAAAATTCCTTCTTGCCTCTCGCATCACTAGCGCAAGGAATCAAAGAGGCGAGATGTTGAGGGTTGTGTAGCGGAGTCGGCTACCTAATCTGAAAATACATCATGCAATGATTTTTATTCCAAGCGACTGCCTTCTGACCTACCACATCTTTTAAGATTGTTGGAGTACAGAATCGTTTCTCTTTGCGGTTAGAAAAACAAGAAACTCCACATCATGGAACTTGTTTTCTGTTGGTTGAAATTATTCATTGTACATATAAAATCATTTATGTCTTACTGTTTCTTCGTCATTATTTCACTGTAAAATAATTGTAATAATTGAATCATCAACAAATAACTGCTTCATCTGGTTGCATCTTCTCTCAAGTTGTCGTAAAAACAGATGACACATTAAGAAAACTAATCTGTGTGGCAGCCATGCCAGATGAAAAGTACAGACTAAAGAGAGGCCATATTGCAGAGACACGAACCCACGTATCGTGGATTGCGTCACAGATAGCTGTGAGCTCATGCTGAGCCATTACACGAGTAGTTCGCGGTAATGTCTCCGGTACGGGACGGGGCCAAGGTTGGCCACCGCGTCCTTTCTGGGACGTCGTCACGTCCACCTATCAATAATAACACACCTAGCGATCATCTTACAACCAGAATATTTATCTATATCTGATCGAGTACAAAATAAACAATTCAGCTGTTGACACGGTTGATTCCGTGAAGTATCTTGGGGTGACAGTACATAGCAACATGAAATGGGACATGTACATAACTTCCGTCGTAGGCAAGGCTAATTCTAAATTACGATTCACAGGTCGAATTTTGAGGAATTGTATTACTCATACAAAGGAGATAGCGAATAAAACACTAGTGCGTCCGCATGTGGATTACTGTTGTGGAGTTTGGGATCCGTACCGCAAGGTTCTGATTGACTCAGTGGAGAGGGTGCAGAGGAGAGCCGCTCGATTCGTCACTTGTTGTTACAGCCCTTATGAAAGCGCCACAGAATTGATACATAGATTGGGCTGGGATAGTTTGGAAGACAGACGACGTAGCTTGCGTTCGAGTTTAATGGAGAATATGCGAAAAAAAATAAATTTCGAGTGTAATGAAATACTTCTTCCGCCAACCTATTTAGGTCGCAATGACCGGAGGGATAAGATTAGAGAAATAAGATGCCGCACTGATGTTTTTATGTATTCCTTCTTTTCTCGCACTATTCGGGATCGGAATGCGCGGGTTTAGGATTGGTGCTTAACACCCTCTGCCACTCACAATGTTTGTAATTTGCAGAGTATGGATGTAGATGTAGTAGATGTAGATCTAGATCTTTTTGAAAGCATCTTCGCATAGAGAAGTAATAGACTAAAACATGCAATTGCAGGTGATCTCTCCGTTTTCATTATTTGCGCGTTGTATCCTTAATACGAGTCAATGCATATGAGATCACTTCAGGTACTCTTATTGTTATCAGACACTTGGACTTGGACTGCGGACTTGGATGGTATTATGTCATATCAGCAGTCAATACTGCTAATACAGTTGTAAAACGGAGGACAATTGGTGCTTATCGAAATCGCATCAGTATTTAACTGAAGATGGAGATGAAGGGAAATACCCCGGTAACATAGTGGTGCCTAAGCGGTCAGTAACATGAAATTTCCGGCAGTGCAGTGGTTAGTTAAAAACACGGGCATCGCACTGCCAGACTGGACCGAGAAATTTCGGGACTGCCGCATCAGTAGTCCTGATTAGGGTTTTTAGGTAATTTTTTCTAATCATCTTCGTGAAAGCCGAGGCAGTCCTCAATTGTCGTATTAAAAACAAAGTAAAAACAATTAATCTCAAAGAACACCGTTTGCAGAAACGAAGTCATTTGCGTTTCCCGTGGCAGCCGACGACAGATTTCCATGACCAGCCATTTCGTGAATAGAGTTGTCGCAAGTAAATAGCACGTAAAAGCTGAACCTGCGGAATAGCGGAAAACTGTAGGTATAAAGAGAATACATACGTATAGAGAGTCAATATCAAGGTCGAGGAGCTGGATGAATCAAATATGGCTGGAAAACGGTGAAATAAACATGGATTCTGGCTGTATGGCCTACTGGCCAAACGCCACTCAGTAAAAGAAAAAAAAAGAAAAAAGTCAACCAAGCTAGGTACAAAACCATGTTGGAGAACGGGAAGTTGTTATGAAGGACTTCTCTTTTATCGCAGGACTGGAGCAGACAGAACAGGTGAGCCACTGAGCCGGCGGCCTTGAGTCGTTCCGTTAGACGCCTCTGCACGAATTTGTTGTGCCACAGCATCTTGCTTCACCTCATGCAAACTGTGATGAGCCGCTGAATATAATTTATGCTCTGCTCTGAGCCGTTTATAAATCATGTGCATCGACTGTAAAGAACCTAGGTCAGACTTAGGTAATTTATGAAGTGAGGTCAGCTTGAATCAGATGATTATTATTAATGTAATATCACTCCCAGAAATGTCATTATAATGAACAACAGCGTCCTATGCACACAAACATGACTTTGCTTAAAACTTTGTTCATCGGTGTTGTTTTCTTAAGCCGTGCTTTGAAATTTCTGGTTTTGAATTTTTGTGACATTGTTGAGACCATCGTCATGCATAAGAACAGATGACTGAAGAGCTCCACCCCGAAACTTCTTCTCATCGTCAGATCCAAAATTTACTGCAAGTTTTGTGAATATCTGATTGCAAATAACGAGAACTTATATTTGGTGCTATATTTATGTTTCAGTTCAGATACCGATAACATAAAATTATTCTATATCTAGTTAAGGCAACAGGCTTTCATTTTAACCGCCACAGCATATAATTTTCCAAATACTTTTTCTTTAAGTTTTATCTTATTCAGAATGTGCACCTTGAGCCGAAGTTACCGCAGACTCGTTAGTAAATTGGATTCGCTCCACAGCGTCTTTCGTCGCCGGAAGCGCTCCCACCGCGAAACAGCCTCTTCAAATTAAATCCCGTGTCGACTCAAAATTAAACAAAGTCTTCTATCTTACGACCTCTTCGCCAATGGCGCCTGCCGGATGTCGTAAAACTTTTAACTACCACTTATTCTGACATTGCAAATACGTTACTGTTTTTGGTGAGACTAAAGCCAGGATGCAAGTTATATTTTTCTAAAGTTAGTCGTGTGAAGCGATCTCTAGAATTTGCCTTTCTCGAACACAATACCGCGCCATTAGAAAACATGATACATTTTAAACATTGTCTGTCGATGTAAAACAAAGATAATTATTTGTTCCTTTTAACGGCTTTCAGCTTTTTCTTTCCTTAATTTCGTTTTACCTTATCACTTCCTTGGTAATCTGTAAATGGATTCAACTGTCTCAGAGAAGTTTTGCCAAACGGGTGGACAAAACATTTCTAGCTAATTCCTTGCAAGTACAGTTTGATAATGTACAATGGCATGAATCTCCACAACACTAAGGGCAAAAAATGTTGGTTGTTAATATCTAGGGTGTATGTTTGTGCTTGTTCCACTATTTACACTTTCCATGATATATTTAAAACCATTTGACGTTGTCGCTGTATAAAAACTAACATATTCAGCTATAAATTTCAAAATATCAGCTTTGATACAAGAAACCACCGAACGTATCACTAGTAGTGTTTCTAAAAGAAAATTTGGATATTTTACTGGGGAATTTTGGCTGCACTATTTAAAATTGTATCCATGCCGTAGTACTGTATGAGTAACACTGAAAAAACCTTCTGCACAGATTGTCTAGGCATGATTCTAAGACTGGAGGCAACCAGATAGACAGTTTGCATAATCTAATGTTTATACACCGTATCTAATTTAGCAATAAATTCCGGTACGAAGTTTTCGAAGAACGTGCATGTTGACAGTCGCACTAACAATAATGATAAGAAATAAAGGGTTCCTAGCATCGTTCGGATGCAGATTGAGGATTTAAAGAAAAAGGTACTTGATATCTGCTGCATAGCTGCAAAATGAGATTATGCTTGGGTAAAGATTTATATTGTTCATACTGCTAATTGATGCCGTAACACTTCCCAATGAAAGCTCTGTATATATAGTCTAGTCAATTGAGGATTAAACCTCGGAATGAAAGATAACAAGCTGTAAATTTGCACAAACCTTTCTTTTGACATATTATAAGTTGGCTCAAAAGTCTCATAGAATCTCACTACTCAAGCTATTCAAGGTCAAAGGTCAGAAAAAAAACTGATTTTTACAAATATCTCGCTTCCTTTACACTAAATGTTATTTTGAGTTAGTAGAAAAGTTGTAGAGCATAAAATTCTCTACAGATTTCGTTATAGACAATATTTCGTTAATTTAACCCTTTTTGAGATAGAGCGTGCAGAGTGGGGAGCGCTTACCCGCATGGACGATAGCGCTACTGTACGATACGTTAACTGCTGAATCCAGTAGTTTTTTTATTTGTGTATCTTATAAGCTAACTCTTCATAGCATTTATCTTCATCCCATGTTTAGCATCCCAACTAAACATCCTGTCCCTATCACCCTGCAGCTGTTTTCAATCCTCTATCCTTTTGATACTTTTATATAGCATTATGTCATCTGCAAACAATCTAATTTCAGATAGTAAACAATCAACACAATTAGTCATTAGAATAATGCATAGCAATGGTCTCAATACACTGCCCTGTGGCACTCCCATTGTTACTTCCACTTCTTTTAATACTGCATTTCCTACCCTAACTTTCTGATTTCTACCTTTTAAAAATTCTTCTACCCATAAAATAACTTTCTCATCCACTCCAATAGTTTTTACTTTATTTAGTAACATTTTATGGCTCACTCTGTCAAAAGTCTTTGAAAGATCTAGTGCTACACTATCAATTTGGCTTCCCATCTGATATCTCTTGCATATATCCCACAGACTGAGATTCGCATGAATATCCTTGCCTAAAGCCATGTTGCCTACTTGAAAACCACTTACGCTCCTCAGATATATTTCTGATGTGGTTGCATATCAATATCTCCCTTAATTTACCTACCACTGATGTCAAACTGATCGGCCTATAATTTTCGACTCTATTTCTGACCCCTCCTTTAAGTACCGGCACTACTATCGAACTTTTTTGTCCTGTGGTAAGCAGCAAGTATCCAGACTCAATTTAAATAATATTTCAAGATAAGGTACAATGTCACATACGGCTGTCTTTAGGATATCTGTAATAATATTATCTACACTAGCCCCTTTGTGTTTTTTCAGCTTTCTTATTTCCTTCGTAATATCCTCAGAATGAATTTGAAATTTTTTGGTCTGTTCATTTCTATTGTGTTGTTAAGCTCGTTCTCCTAGTTAGACCCTCCCGTTTCTGATTCATAGTCCCTAATGTTCTCACTAAACCAGTTACTTAAAATCTCTGCCTTTTTCAAATCCTCAGTAACTTCATCTCCATCCTTATCTTTAAGCGCCTCAGCACCCTCCCTTCCCCTCAGTTTTCTAAGATAGCCATAGAAATTTCTAGATGCATCAGTTAATGGTCCCCCTGCGCCAACAATACTCTTCCTAAACCCATCTTTAGCCATCTTCTTAGTTATTATTAAGTCTTTGTTAGATGTTTTAAATATTCCCTTCTATTCTGCTGTCTCTTAACTCTGTTATGTTCTCTTCTCACCAACCTCTTTAACCTCCTCACCTCCCTATTATAATACACAGGTTCTCTACTTATCTAAGTAGCTGTGGGGGTGTGGGATATATGGTAGTTCAAAGTGGTCAGCAAAGGGTATTTTACTTATATAATTTGACTTTCTCACACTTAAAGCAAAATAACTTGCATAATAACTTTCGCAGCTCTTCCTAGCTGTTACCATTCGAATCATCTATCTTTGACCATTCTAATAATCGTCTTTTCTCCTTGACGTTCGGTAGCCTCCACCCGATTTACTCCTTGCTGCCAAAGATACTCCCAAAATACGATTAATTTCTGATGTTCATAACATTTATTACAAATTACAAAATATTTTTTTTAGTTACGTACAATTGTAAGCTGGCGTGATGCATGTCCTCTACATATACACCACGATTTGTATTTGTAGACCAGTGTTTGTCAACCTGCGGTCCGCGGACCACCTCTGGACCGCGTAAACAGGGCAGGTGGTCCGCAAGCAGGATGCTAAAAATTTAATTCCAGTTCATTAGAGGATGTTATAGCAGAAAATTAATTAGTAAAAATTGTTCACATGAAAGAGCTACAGTACTCGTACTGTATAAAACTGCAAGAAATTGTAAGCTGTAAGCCTATAAATCAAATTTTGTAAAAGTCATAAATATTTCAATGACAAGGAAATAATCTGGTATTTGCAGGATATGAAGATATTGTATTGTTACTATAATGAAACGCGTTTCCAGAGACAGCGACATTCCTTTAAGCATCGAGTAAATGACTGTTTAATGTAGTCCTTATCTTAAGTGTAGGTCTTTAGGGACATGGTACCTGGCGATAACAATTGATAGGGTTAGTTTATAACTAGGCCCATGTAAGGTGGTAGTTCGTAGAATTATTTTTGGCATTTTACTTGTCCTCGGGACGAAAAAAGTTGACAAACGCTGACTTAGACTATATACATTGTTCACTACTTGTGCCACATACAGCTAGCATTACATTCAAGTACATGCCAATCTAATATAAATCTGATCAATAACTAGGTAATATATTTATGAATGTCTTCTTAACGCTACCGTTAGGATCAAAACGGTATCGAGTAATAAAAGATATCTTCTAACTGTCGATGTCCCACTGACGTCTTTGTTACTTTCTGCTGGACTCGAGATCATTTGCATTTCCTCTCATTTTATTATCTTGCGCTTCTGCCTTGTTTTTCTCTCCACTCCTCCCTTGCCCCACTTCTTCTGACAGTTGCACTGATTCGTGTTGTTGGTTCTCCAAATCATTACATATCTTTCTCGTTCTTTAAGCACCCATTAATTATTTGGCCCGGGTCGTTTACGAAGGGTCTCCTTCACTCGGTTTACTCCTTGATGCCAAAGATGCTCCAAAAGTACAATTAATATCTAATATTCATAAAATTTATTATAAACGATAAAGTATATACGTATTTATATTTACATACAACTCTAAGTTGGCCCGGACATCCAGATTTGGGTTTTATGGTTTCTCCAGATCACTCCAGGCGAACGCCGGGATGGTTCTTTCAAAAGGTCATGGCCGAATTCCTTCCCGTTCCTTGTCCCCAGTTCCATCCGGCCTCTAATGACCTCGATGTCGATGAGGCGTAAAGCCATAAGAAAAAATCTAAGCTGGCGTGACACATGTTCGTTACAACACTACTTTATTACATTAATTTTTATATCCACGAAGTATTATCTTATCTGTTGAGCGATTTTAAGATCTGCTTGAAAAAGTTTGTAAATTTTTAATATTTCGTTCCAGAGCAATTTCTCAGTGTTAAATTAAAAATAGGTTTCTCCACAGTGTTTGTATGTGGCGTATCTGGCCAAATGTTTGTCAATATTACCAGTAGATTCAAAACTCCATAATTTCAGAACAGATTTTGGTTTGATAGAAGATCTTCTGAACTTAAACGAAGTGAATTCGGGATTTGGAGATCAAGAGTCTTCATCTTATCAGAGGCGATGGGCTGGAAGATACTAACCAAACACGCGATCACACAAACAAAAGAAGCTAGTAGCTTGTTAGATGTATGGAAACTGCATTCAATTTCGGTAACCCGTATTCTACTTTGCTTAAGATCTGAAGGGTCAATCGTTAAGCCCAAAACAGATTTCGATGTTTACGAGCGCCGAATTGACAGTGGGGAGTCCAGCTAGATAGCAGCGCCCAGGCCTCTGGTTCTCCTGTTCATGCATATTTATTCCAGAGATGTAATCTTCTTTACGAGTTCCTCTCCGGACGGATAGAGGTGTTTTACGTTTGCCTATAAGGAAGTCTAATTACAGCTCGCGGCCTGCGGACCATGTCGGTTCTACGTTACGTGTTTTTGCAGGGAGTACGTTGCGTTGGTTGACTTCGCGTTGCAACGGGGTAGTGTCCAACTCCCAAAGATTGTCTCACTCATTGCGGGTTATAAACGATGTTCATCCCCTGACTGCACAGTGTAAGAGGTACGCCTAGTATTTGAGGAACAGAATTGTATTTTCTGGCTTTTCTCTCTCACCGTCAGAGAAATGAAGAGGCCAGTTATAGTGTAAAGAACGATGTTTCATCGGTGTCTCAGAGTATGTTTTTTAAAAAATATATAAAACCTCCAGTGACTGGCAGACGAGTAGAACTGATGTTTCTTTTTACATAGTGTTGATGCGACGAAAATCCTTTCTATATCTATTAATGCTAAGTTAGAAATGTTCAAAATAGTTTACAAACGAGTATATGTATTCGATATTATTTATTGTACTCTGCGTGTGTGTGTTAATGTATCAACCAACTCTACATCCGTTAGCGCCATATCACCGCAAACTAAAGATGTCAAGGATCACTCGCAAATCTGACAGTAAGCCATAGATGTGAAAACAGTTTTCTGTGAATGAATTTCTCTAATAACAGTTTCTTTTTTCGGCAAAACATAGTTTATACAAATTCTCGAAGAAAGAAATCCTGTGGTTTAATAGCTTGTACTAGCTTCCAATAACAGTTTGGCGTTCGAGAGGGCACGAGTTCAAATCCATACAAATTTCGGTTTTTCATGGTTCCCCGAAATCACTCCATGGTTCCTTTGCCAAACTCTTTCCAGCTCCTTGTCCCCCTCCCACCACACCTTCCGCCACGACGTCAACCGTAGGTACACGAGAGTACTCTCACAGTTTTTTCACATGCTAATAATCTCCAATTAGCGCTTTGTTACAAGACGATATTATGAAAATAATTGCGTGGTGTAAAGACTGACAGTTGGAGTTAAACACTAAAAAGTGCTAAGTCATGCGTGTAAGTAAAAAGGTGACATCATTTAGCTCTCAGTATACAATTAATGGTACTGTCCTTATAACGGTAGATTCCGCTAAAAACCTAGGGGTAACAATTCCTAATAATTTGACGTGGAATGAGCATATCGAAAATGTAATTGGGAAAGCAAATCGTATGCTCCGATTTCTGGGTCGTAATTTAAAACAATGCACTCCGGAAGTTAAATCGATTGCATACAAGTCACTAGTGCGCCCTCACTTAGAATATTGTTGTTCTGTATGGGGTCCCCTCCAAAGGGGGTTAATGGAGGCTTTAGAGATGGTCCAAAGAAGAGTCGCCCGATTCGTGACAGGTATATATAGTTGGAGGGAAAGCATAAGTGCGATGTTGAAGGAGTTAGTTTGGGAAGACCGAAAACGTTGCTCTCGGCAGAAGCTAATTAAAAAAATTCACGATTAACGTATTTCGGAATGATATGAAACAAATATTGCTACCAGCAACATTCACGAAATTTGTCCTGGTAGTAAACAGCTACAGAGATGGAGAAGAAGAAACAGACCCGAGACACCCTTTGTTTGGACACGAACCTCAACCCACAAGGCTGAAGTCAAGGAAGAGCATCCCCTGAAGCACGCCGTCTAGAACTATGGCGAAAGTCGTTGCCTGAAGAGCAGTGGAGGAAAATCAAATAGGCACCGGCTGCGAGGTGTAATCAGCCATATGGAAGGCTCTAAACAGATTAAGAACTGAAATGTCACGATGTAGATCTAATATTAAAAAATGGGTTTACACTACTGACAACGATCTATGTGAATGTGGTGAGCTTCAGAACCCACAACATCTTCTGATATGCAGGAATCTCCCTGAAACTTGCACTATCGACGAACTTTTTAGGGCAAACGAGAAGGCCATCAAGATTGCGGAATTCTGGTCACAATCCATTTATTTGTGTTCTATTGTTTTATATTAATTAATTAATGTTATTTGTTTTTGTTTTGTTTTTTCAACTTGTTATGTTTTGGACACGAGAAATAAATAAATAAGCAACATTCATATCTCGGAATGACCGCGAAAATAAGAGAAATAAGGCCAGAATGGATTCATTTCTGTACTAATTTTTTCCACGAGCGATTAGGGAATGGAATAGAAAGGATTTACCAGGTGAGTAAACTTAAAATCCGACAGGAGAGGCTTTCGATAAAGCACTCCGGCTATCCTGATCTGGGTTTTCCAAGGTTTTCCCGGATCACTCCAGGCGAATGCTGGGATGGTTCCTCACAATACCCCATATCCCGTATATCCCTTACAAACTATTACCCTTTCGGATAGGTGCAATGCACACTCCGCCACACACTTTTAGTGAATCGCGGAGTAATAATAATAAAAATTACGCAATTGTTTTCCAATAACTTATCTTCCTAAACTAAATTACAAGGCCCACTCCAGCTAACGAGCCGTCCTGCATTATTCAAAGGTCATACCGCACAGTGGGAGCGTCAGTGAGATCTCAGTGATAGGAAGCTAGGTCACGAGAGCATCGGACTTGAGGGTATTATTTTTCACACAAGACCGAACAAGGAAAGATGTACAACTGTACAATAAACTAGCGTTGGTACAAAACATATGTCACCTATGGCTATATAAAGCACAATTTTATCGTACCACGATATGTCACATTGTGAGAAAGGCGTTAATCGTATTTTACATTGCGTCCGTCGGTACGCCAAGGCAAACAATCGTTACATGGTCAAATGCAACATCGAGGCGACAAAAAAATTTAAATGTATTTAGATTTAAAAAAAATTTATATGACTGGGCCATATAAATATCTGCGTTCTGAAGGGATGACAGCTGAAAAAAATTGCTAGCATAGACGTCATGAGCATGGAAGCCGACTTAACAATAGATTTTATTCTGTTTGTAGACTTGAACCCAGCCGCCCCTCAATCTACCACACCCGAAATTGATAACTTCACCGAAGAGAGCAAAGTTAGACACATTATCCATTATCAATTTTTCCTGCAATGTGTGCGTTTGGGGATGAAGATAGGCAAGATACACCACCCTGTATCATTCGCCCACTCACCATTGTTAAAGGAATACATCTCTTTTGACACGCTTTGGGCCTCTCGGTCATTTCGTCTTTCGAGAAACATTTATGCAAATTGATGAACAACTCAATCTTCGGCAAAACAATTCGCAAGTGAGTGAGCCATCGCGGTGCCGACAAACACGTAGCTTCACCAAATTTCAAGTGAATGACCATTTTCAAAGAAGACTCTGGAAATTGCAAAAGTGAAGATACTTTTTAACAAGCCTGTGTATGTTGGAATGTGCATTATTGATATGTATAAACTGAAAATATACCAATTTCATAACGGTTTCGCTATTTTTCAGTTTAGATATCCCCATACTATGGACAGTTTGATCTATATGGTGGAATTTTGTGATCCATGTAAAATAATGAAATACAACAAGGGTGATTTCGACACATCCGGCTATAAGACCAAAAACCATGTCGGGTTAGCAACCATTAACGAGAAGTTTATCTGTGTTGTAAAGGACGAAGTGAAAGGTTCCTTGATTTCTGATTTTCAAATCTATGATCAAAAGTGTACGCATTCAGACACACTGAGGCTAACTGTCAACGATACAATCAACTGCCTCCATAGAAAATCTGTCAATCATCATTTTCAACAGATATTTCAATCTATCCTCCATCGTGTAACAACTGTGTCTGTCGGGATAGGATAATAAGTGGTATATCTTTCGAAATGGAATAGCAACCCGGCCATGGAGCCACAAGTCTTTATCCGAAACCGTGAATTAGTGTGCAGATGAATAAATAAGTGAATATAAATATGTGAGTATAGATAAAATAAGTCGTGTATCCTTGCTAGTTGGTAAATAGTACAGTGCATTGTAAATAGTTTGTGCATATTTTGTGTAGTGCAAAAATATCATTTGACCCTTATGTACGTAGTAACTCTAAGATCTACGAGAGTTGCTTCATAAATTGTTGCCCAGATAAACAGTTGTGACCAGGAAGAAGTACAGTAATGCATTGGCCTCTACAGTACTTATCTGTGTAATTGACTGTACAGTTCTAAATAGTGAGAAAAATGTATTTTTGTGACTGTACAATAAATTGTAAATCAAAGTTTGAGATGTACGAGCCAGTATTACGTTACTGTTTCTTAGGATGACATTGATGTAGGATTGTGCAAGATAAGAGTGATAGAATTTTTCAGCGGCGGCCGAGAATAATGATAAAGTGTGTACATAGTTGTAACAGTACAAATTACTTAGAATAATTAACTTTAAAACAATTTTTTATAAAGTATCCTAAGTATCAAAAGTAAAGTAAAAACAATAATTATAGGATAGTAATGTTCATTATTGAAAAAAAAGATATTCTTTTTTTTAACAATTTCAGTAAATCTATATCTAGAACCCACGTCTTATGTTATTTATTGAAATCTAACCACTTCACCAATACTATATTTTTTGCAATGAAATCTTCAGAGGTTTACCGCCAGTTTGTGTTGTAAAAACACGATAGTTCAACGACAAGCTCCATCGTCTTCCTCATATGCAAAAACATCTGTACTGCCGACAGAAGTGCTGAAATATCGTGTTTTCACAGCACAATCCGATGTTACATCCATGAACACTACGCGAAAGTCTACGTTCCTACCCAAAAAATTTTTGTCCTTACCGCTCGTTCAACCAGAAATACACTTCTGGAAATTGAAATAAGAACACATTGACGCCGGTGTGTAAGACCCACCATACTTGCTCCGGACACTACGAGAGGGCTTTACAAGCAATGATCAAACGCACGGCACAGCGGACACACCAGGAACAGCAGTGTTGGCCGTCGAAGGGCGCTAGCTGCGCAGCGGTTGGGCACCGCCGCAGTCAGTGTCAGCCAGTTTGCCGTGGCATACGGAGCTCCATCTCAGTCTTTAACACTGGTAGCATGCCGCGACAGCGTGTACGTGAACCGTATGTGCAGTTGACGGACTTTGAGCGAGGGCGTATAGTGGGCATGCGGGAGGCCTGGTGGACGTACCGCCGAATTGCTCAACATGTGGGGCGCGAGGTCTCCACAGTACATCGATGTTGTCGCCAGTGGTCGGCGGAAGGTGCACGTGCCCGTCGACCTGGGTCCGAACAGCAGCGACGCACGGACGCACGCCAAGACCGTCGCATCCTACGCAGTGCCGTAGGGGACCGCACCGCCACTTCCCGGCAAATTAGGGACACTGTTGCTCCTGGGGTATCAGAGAGGACCATTCGCAACCGTCTCCATGAAGCTGGGCTACGGTCCCGCGCACCGTTAGGTCGTCTTCCGCTCACGCCCCAACATCGTGCAGCCCGCCTCCAGTGGTGTCGCGACAGGCGTGTATGGAGGAACGAATGGAGACGTGTCGTCTTCAGTGATGAGAGTCGCTTCTGCCTTGGTGCTAATGATGGTCGTATGCGTGTTTGGCGCCGTGCAGGTGAGCGCCACAATCAGGACTGCATACGACCGAGGCACACAGGGCCAACACTCGGCATCATGGTGTGGGGAGCGATCTCCTACACTGGCCGTACACCTCTGGTGATCGTCGAGGGGACACTGAACAGTGCACGGTACATTAAAACCGTCATCGAACCCATCGTTCTACCATTCCTAGACCGGCAAGGGAACATGCTGTTCCAACAGGACAATGCACGTCCACATGTATCCCGTGCCACCCAACGTGCTCTAGAAGGTGTAAGTCAACTACCCTGGCCAGCGAGATTTCCGGATCTGTCCCCCATTGAGCATGTTTGAGACTGGATGAAACGTCGTCTCACGCGGTCTACACGTCCAGCACGAACGCTGGTCCAGCTGAGGCGCCAGGTGGAAATGGCTTGGCATGCCGTTCCACAGGACTACATCCAGCACCTCTACGATCGTCTCCACGGGAGAATTGCAGCCTGCTTTG
>JARYHS010008074.1:310576912-310625530 GCA_031002005.1 Vandiemenella viatica | reverse complement strand
TTTTAATCAAACTGTGATTAAGAGAATGGTTTTAAACATATTGTTTACCATTCATTTTGTTTTCTCTATCAGTTTCTGTTGGCATCAGGCAGCGTGTCACGGATTCAACAATTTCTTTAATGTATTATTTTACCATCCTTTCTTGAAAAAAAATAATAACCTGCCTAGCATAACGATCATTTTAGGGTCAGGGAAAAGATGGTCTGGGCTTTTGCATGGCCAGTAAGTATTCTCTCTGGATCCCAGTTGAAGTGATGCGTATTGTCAACTGTTCTTACAGAAAGGTTTTTCATCAAGTTCATAGTATTATTATTTTTTAAAAGTTTTGTTGTTGTCAGAACCTATAGTTTTTTGTTTTTGTTGTGATAGGGCAATTGTAATTTGCAGCGTCATGTTGTTGTCATACATTTTCAATTAATTGGTAGGGCGAAAATTGTGATCGTTGAAAAAGTTTTTTTTTTAAATTGCTTTACGCCTCGTCGACGGCTAAGGTCACTAGAGGCGAGATAGGGTTGGGAAAAAGGACTGGAAGGAATTCGGTCATGGCCCTTTTGAAGGACACATCCCGGCATTCGCCTGGAGTGGTTTGGGGAAACCATTGAAAACCCAAATCTGGATGCCCGGACGGGGATTCGAACAGCCGTCATTCCGAATGCGAGTCCAGAACGTTACCGTTCACCCACCACGCTCGGTCGTTGAAAAAGGTAGTCGATTTGTCTTCTAAGTAATCGTTGATTTTTGGGATGCCTAAATCTTGTGTAAGCGTAGGTTTGATATGTATCGGGGGCGTCTACTGTTGTTTCTTAAAAATTTGTTTTGCATGACATGCAGTTTGTACTTGCTGTCATGCTAATAACTCTGATCCATAGAGCAGGGCTGGTCTTATAACTACGGTATATATCCTAAGTTTGATTTTAATACTAAGGCTTTTCCCTTTGAGGAGGGGATACAATTTGTAATGTCGAGCCAAACCTAAATTACACGCGTTCTGGATGTGGCAGAGCCATGTTAGTTTCTTGTCGTATTTCAAGCCTAAATACTTTACTGGTTTGCACCAGGGGAGAATCATGTCGTCGAGCGAGATTTTCTGACTGGGTTCCGTCAGTCTGTTGATGAACGTAATTTCCTGGTTTATGCATGGGTTAACTTTGATTTTCCAAAGATTGCACCATTGTGTGTGTCAATTTGCGCGCTATGTAGTTTAGGTTGCGGCGTGACCTATATACAGAAGTTTCATCCGTGAATACCGCAATTTCTCTGTCTGGTTGGTGGGGTATTCATTAGTATACACACTGTACAGGGTTGGAGCCGTGACCGACCATTGTGGTACGTCTCCTTCAATTGATTTCAACTGGATTTCTGTTTCGTCCACCATGACGTAAAATCTCTTGTTTCTGAGAAATCTGTTTATCATTTTTGTAAAGTGGCCAGGGTAGCCTAGGGTATGTATTTTATAAATTAATCCATGTATCAAATCCTATCAAACGCCCTCTCAATGTCAAGTATATTATGCCTGCAGATATGCTCAAACAGTCGGGTAGCTTGGTGGATGGTGCTGTGTTGTGCACGAAAACCGAATTGTTGAGGGATATTTATATTGTTATCGTCTCCGTTCTTATATATTGATATCGTCTAGGAATTTTCGGAGTGAGTTCATAATTGACTCAATACAGTGGGATCTACAGCAGTGAATTAGGTACGAATATTTTCCCGCAGGATGCGAGACATTTCTCTAATTACTCTTTCTCCATGGATATCGCTTTCGACGTCATCAATGACATGTGTCTGGAACTGGAGTTCCAAAGTGTCTGCAATTGCCTCGGCTTTATCCTGCTCTGTGTATACAATATCATTTGGTCCTTGTAATGGCTTTACTGACAGAGATTTTCCGATTTCCCAGAATAAGTCGAGATTAAGCTCCGCTCGACTAAAAGTGTTTTGCTAGGAAGGCTACAAGCCTTCCTCTCCCTTAAGCACTTCGTTTTCCTTTCTACGTAACCAAAGCGGGTGAAGTGATGCTGTAAGCGCAGTAATTTGCATAAAATATTTCAGAAAAGAATCGTATTAGGAAGAATTCGCCCTGTTTCTTCATCAGGGTAAACACAGTTATCTTATACTTCTGTTTAACAAAATGATATTTTTCTAGCATTATTTTCGATGTTGAAGCATTCATCTTTTTACGTTTATAGCCAGCGTTTATATAATCATAGAATCATAGGCTAGTAGCCTCTAAGCCAGTGTAAAATGACGAGTTCGTTTTTGAGTTCTGACAGTGAATTTCTTCTAATTTAATATACCAATGGTACAGAATGTAGCGGAAACATCTACATTGAATAATATAACTGGCTGAACGCAGTGCCCCGACAGTTGCTTAACTGAATACAATTGTTATGAAATAACACTCATAACCGAGCGGTCTGGTGGCTCAGTGGTTAGTTCGCATCGAGCCGCCGTCGCGTGCGGTTGCTCGATATTTACTCAAGCGAGGTTCAGTGAGTGTATCAGTGAAAACTTTGCTTGTGGTTTACGATAGTGAAAATGGAATCGACGATACGTAAGAATACATTGAAATTCGCGTTCGACGCAAAGGAGACAAGACCACGTGCATATGACTTCCATGAATGGCTGTATGAAAAATTCAACTTGACAGACGAGGATGTATATGGAATCCAAATGGACTTCTTGACTTATGCAGTATACGTTAAAATGACAAATGACAACTTGTGCAATACTATCGTAGAGAAAACTGGAGGGAAAGCCGACTACCAGAACCCAGATGGAACCGTAAGTACATCTACATCTACATATATACTCTGCAATTCACAAAATTGTGGGTGGCAGAGGGTGCTCAGCACCAAAGCTAATCTCTTTGCTGTGCATTCCAATCCCTAATGGTACGAGGGAAAAAAGAATTCATATAAGAATCAGCCCGGCAGCTTATTTCTCTAATTTTATCTTTCCTGTCCTTCCGACTCAAATAGGTTGGTGGAAGAAGTATTTCACTACACTCAAAAGTGAAAGTAGGAGTACGCATGTTTTCCAATAAGTTTAAACGAAACGTGTGTCGTCTATCTACCAGAGACTCCCAACCTAGTCTACTAATCAGTTCTGTGACGCTTTCATAAGGACTGTAGCAAGCGGTCACGAATCGAGTGGCTCTTCTGTGTACTTTCTCTATACTTTCGATCAATCCCTTACGAAACGGATCCCAAATGGCACAACAATAGTCCAAATGTGGACGCACAAGAGATTTGTACGCTATCTCCTTTGTTTGTTCATTACAATTTTTCAAGATTCGACCTATGAATCGCAACCTAGAATTTGCTCTACCTACTAACGAATTAATGTGTATGTCCCATTTCATATTGCTTTGTACTGTTACTCCCAAATATTTCATAGAATCGACCATATCAATAACTGTATTGTTTAACTCGTATTTCTGAACGATTGGATTCTTTTTATTAGTTATGCTCATTGTCTTGCACTTTTTACAATTTAGAGTAAGTTGCCACTCAGCGCACCAAGCCAAAATAACATCCAGATCGCGCTGAATTTCTAAGCAATCGGCCAAATTTCTTACTTCCCTATAAATAACCGCATCATCTGCAAACAATCTAAAAAGGCTTTTCAATTTGTCTCCGAGATCGTTTATAAAAATTAAGAAAAGAAGTGGTCCAATTACACTTCCTTGAGGTACACCCGATGTAACATCTAGATTAGAAGAACTTTCTCCTTCAACGACAACATACTGCGACCGACCAGTTAGAAAATCCTTTATCCATTCACAAAGCTGATCCGATATACCGTACGCTCGAAGCTTCGCTAAAAGGCGGTTGTGTGGCACAGAGTCAAAGGCTTTCTGGAAATCTAGAAAAATTGCATCTACTTGTGAACCTGCATCGATAACTTTCATTACGTCGTGTGTGAATAGGGCCAGCTGTGTTTCACATGATCTTTTCTTCCGAAATCCGTGTTGATTTGTTGTAAGCAAATTATTATAATCTAGAAAATTCATAATGTTCGAGCATATAATATGCTCCATAACTCTACTACAAACAGATGTTATAGATATGGGACGATAGTTCCTAGGATCACTTCGATCACCTTTTTTGAAAATCGGAGTTACTTGCGCGATTTTCCAGTCTGAAGGTACTTTTCGCTCTTCTAATGATTTACTGAATATATCAGACAGAAATGGCCCGATTTCTGCAGCATACTCTGAAAATACTCTTACTGGAATTCCATCCGGGCCCGGTGCTTTATATATAAGCCACGCTGGGCTGGGGCTACGATCAGTAAGAGTTTTTAATGTGCCATTTGAAATAAGTAATGCTAGTGTAACGGCAGCAATCCGAAACTATGGTGAAATAATAACGGCGACGGATGAAAAATGGAGCCCTAAGTTCAGATTCCAAGCGAACAACGGCATACGGTGTGTGAAAATTGATTTAAAAAAAACATATACCTTCCTATATAATGATACAGGGTTTCAAAGCATTAATAATATATGACGGACAACCGCGCACATGCTCTATTTGCAATGAACCAGGACATCTAAGATCTGAGTGTACAAAACGCCGACCATTACAACTTCCAAGAGTAAAATTGTCAACAACATCAGAAGCTATAACAGCAAATGCTCCAATCGCGGAAGCGAGTAAGGAAAGTAGCAACACAGCGTCTTATGCAGAAGCCACGGCACAAGTCAACAGTGTAAACATAGGCCACACTGTAACATCAGCATGTGAGCCACACACAGAAACGTTGGAAAACACGGAAAACATGGAGATCGATGTAGAGGACAACTCGGAACAGCACGGCGGGAAACAGGAAACACAAGCCGAAAAATCTGGACAAGAAGAAGAGGAAAATGAAGAACAAGAATCGGAACAGAAATTACATGAAAAAGAAACAGAAGAAGAGAGTAACCCAGAACATGTCTTACACATAGAAACATTTACAAATAAAACAACTCACCAGGCAGTAGAAGATTCCGAAACAAAACAACGGATTGAAATGCACAGCTCAACGATCAATAACAAAGCCGAGGAAGAAATATGTGAGAAGAGAATAACAAGACAAGCTAGCAGAAGTGCAAATAAGGATGGTGCCAATACCGCAAGTCAATACATAGCAAAAAAAAACGCCGAGCTCTCAGCGAACGACTCGAAAATAACGGCAAACCAGTAAAAAGAATAGCAGAAAAAGTAGAACGAACAACAAATAAGGCCAAATCAAGACAAGAAGAAGAAGAAGAAGAAACAACCAAAGCGAGAAAGGAAGGACAAGACACACCAAATACGTAAACGATGAAAAGATAAGAGAAGATGATAAACCAAAACCCCTCAGTAAAGACAGCTGGTACGAGGAAGTAAGGGAGGGATTTGATGAGACATAAAATAACCAATGACAAGCAATCAAAGTTATAACATCGCAACTATAAATATGAACAGAGTAATTACGCCATTCAAAATAAAATGCCTAGCGGATTATATTAAACAAAACAGTATTGACATTGCAATGTTACAAGAAGTGACTTTTACCGAACTAAACATCCCTGGATACGATGAAATAATCAACTACTCCAAAGAAACCAACAAGGGAACGGCCCTCGTGATTAGAGAGGGAATTGAGACGATTAGTACAGAAACATTGACAAACGGCTGGGCCATTGCAACTACAATAAATAACACGCGAATAATCAATGTTTACGCCCCCTCTGGCAATAATAATCGTGCCCAAAGAGCATACTTCTACAAAACAGAGCTACCATATCTCCTGCGAAATACCACAGGCGCAATAATAATGGGAGGTGACTTTAATTGTGTACTGAGCCAAAAAGATCAAACCCCAAATTTCAATGGGTGCAGGGAGCTGACTAACCTCATTCGAGGGATGGACTTTCACGACGCATGGGAATACATTCACGGAAATGCCAAACAACGCGGCAAGCCGACTCGACAGGATCTACGTAACGGAGATTCTCCGAACCAAAACAACCAGTGCAAACATTTTTCCCCTAAGCTTTTCAGATCACAACAGTATGCAATGCACTGTCAACATGCAGAGGCAGCTAGTTAGCAGAGGCAAAGGATTCTCGAAATGTAACATCTCTATGCTTGAAGACCCGGCGCTAGACGAAGAAATTAAAAGTGTCTGGGAAGAATGTCTAAAAAGCTGTAAAAAATATAAAAGCACACTATCGTGGTGGGTTGAACATGTGAAACCGAAACTAAAACGAACCTTAATCTCCTGGGGGACACAAAAGAACTATTGGATGAAGGGCACAATTGAGCATTATTACAGATGCATCAAGGAATTGTACCAAGAGCCCACTATAACTGTCGATACTAACATAAAAATAAAAAAATACAAAGCCAAGATCCTATCATTACAAAATATGCAAGCAAATAAACTACTGACAACTTCAAAATCGGCTGACATCGCAACCAAAGAAACGGCAGCCTTGTACCACCTTATAAGGAGCACAAAAAGGAGAAAAAAAACTTTAATAACCAATATAATTAAAGAAAATGGCGAAAACATCAAGGACGGAAGAGATATAATTAAAGAAATTACCACGCACTATAAAAATATTTTTAAGTCAACTCCAAACAGTACGGCTGCAATCGCCGAGTTAATATCCAACTCAAGTAACACAGCAAGCGTGGAAGAATCGGCAACTCTAACAAGAATTTTTGACCAGGACGAAATTCATACATCGATAAACAAAGCAGCAAGAGGGAAATCCCCAGGGCCGGATGGGTTACCCATAGAATTTTACATTCATCACTGGCCCATGCTAAGAAACAAGTTAACAGAGATTCTAAACGACTTATGGACAGAGGAAAATCTTCCCACCGCCTTCACAGAGGGCATCATAGTGCTTGTACCCAAAGGCAACCAGATCAAACATATCAATGAAATACGACCAATAACTTTGTTAAATACAGACTTTAAAATACTAACAAGAATCCTCAAAACTAGACTGGAACCCCTTATGGAGAATATCTTAGGACCTCATCAAACCAGTGCTATCCCCGGACGTAGCATCTTAAATACTGTGTGCGAATATCGTGACATCATCAGCATCAACGCAGATAAACAAACTCCATCAGCTTTACTATTCCTCGATTTTGAAAAAGCATTTGACCGAATTGAACATAATTACCTCTTAAAAGTCATGGAGCATAAAGGATTTGGCCCCCCATTCGTGGAAGTAATAAAGAAAATAATTACAAACACACATTCAAAACTTCTTATAAACGGACACCTGTCAGCGCCTGTCAAGATAGAAAGATCGATAAGACAAGGTTGCCCGCTATCAATGATCCTGTACGCAATGGCAACGGAACCCCTGCTTGAGAAATGTCACCAAAATTTAACAGGCATTAATTTAAATGGATACAAATTTACATGCAGAGGATACGCAGACGACATTTGCATAGCCGAAACTTCAGCGGAGGACGTCCAAAAAACGCGGGAAATAATCACAACGTTCACGGAAGCAACAGGCGCAAAACTTAACCCAAAGAAAACTGCACTGCTCCAAATAAGTACGGTAGAGATCCCACCTCCAACAGACATCTGGTACGAACAAGTAAAAGAACATAAGACATTAGGGATTATTTTTCAAAAGAACATTATGATAACAATAACTAAAAACTGGCTCATAACACTACCGAAAATTATGGCTGTTATAAACATGCACTGTGATAGAGATCTGGATGCAATACAGAAGGCTAAAATCGCACAAGTATCCTTATTGAGTAAAATGGTATACATCGCTCAAGTACTGCCGATACCCGACACAATTGCAGATCGGATACAGAATCTGCTCGGGTGGTTTGCAAGCAGGGGTAAGATCTTTAAAACAGCTTTCAAAACAATGACTCTACCCCTAGGTAAAGGAGGCATAGGAATGATAAGCGTACGGGAAAGATGCTGCGCATTATTCCTCAAAAGAACCATAACGACAGCAGTAAATGACCCAAACGGCCCAACTAATATCCAGATAAAAGAAACAAAACCAGTCACTGAGGAAATACCTTTCAACATGGCCTCGATAAAGTTCACCTTACCACACATGAGAAAATATCACCTCGAAACAACTTATGCAAAAACCAAAGGATGCACTCTGTACAACAAGACAACAAAAGAAATCTACAAAATAATCAACACATCTAACCACAGAAATAAAATAGAAATTAAAAATCCACAATACAACTGGAGCAACATCTAGAAAATTATAACCAATAAAACTCTAAACACTAAAACTTGTGGTATGACGTCGTAAATGAAAACATCTCAACCAACAGAAGACTTTACGAAATACATCCATCCCCGAATGACAGGTGCAGAAATTGCGAAAATACAGACACACTCATGCACAGAATAACGTGTAACCAAAACCAGAAAATATGGACTTGGGCAAGAAGAAGAATAGCCATCCTTGACAGAACATCCCCTTTAACCGTGAGCATCCAGGAAATACTGAAACCTGAGAAAAAGAGATATCCTGAAACGAAACACAACACGGTACAATGGATACTAGGCAATACCCTAACTTACATGCTACAAACGGAAAAGAGTACTTACGACGAATATATAGCATATATGAATACCGTATATTACGAAATAATCCAAACTCAAAATTATAAAAAGACTTCGCACGGATGCTTGATATAATAATGACAGAATCTTTCCAACGATCACAATTTAACCAAATAAAACTGTTTGTAAACCCCACCAAGACCCAAAGAAAGACTCTTTGAATCAAAGGCACAAGGGGAACCAAACTGTACCAACTGATGGAAAGTACCACTAATAAATATAAATCAGGCAAAGAGAACATTGAAACCCAAATTTATTATAAAAAGGTATAGAGCCAGGCAAAGAGCCAACCACTGGAGAGCGAAAGGCAGGGCTGAAGGGGAGGAAGGAGGCCCCAAAAAAAAAAAAAAAAAAAAAAAAAAAAAGTTGTTAAGCGTCTGACTGGAGATCGAAAGGTCCCCGGTTCAAATCCCTGTCTCGGCGGGGATTCTCAAAGGCTCTTAGGGGAAGGGCGTCTTCACCTCTGCCACAGCTTGCTGTGTAAAGTGGAGTACGCCAGACCGCTTCCGTGGTTCGGATTCCACGTTGAACTGTGGGTCCCCTGTACTCGGCAGGATCGGCTACGATAGAGGCGGAATGCACAGCCAATAAAAACTCTATCTCCAGGTCATTCGACTACACGGAGTTATTATTATTATGCTCATAACCTTGAAAATGTTGTTGTTGTTGTTGTTGTTGTTTTAGGGCGCGCCGACGTCGGGGTCATTAGCGCCCGAAAATGATGTAATGTGGACATATTTCTTAGTTTACTGTAACAGCGATAGTTTTGAACAGAGAGTATAAGAAAACATAATAATTAATATGTTAATTTAAACACAATACATACTTTATAATTGTTCTGGAAATTTATATCTTCGCGATTCCTTAACTAAATAGGATTGTTATTAAATAATGCACATAACCTCAATTTTTTATTAACATCTCTGGCGTCAACTGGTCCGGTAACGAAGGCCTAGCGCGTTACGTCAGTTTTACGGGCACGATGACAAAGTGACCAAATTAGCCTTTTACCATATATAGACAGATTCCGTTAAAGCCATGCATTAGACTGAGATATATAATTTTCTTTTGCTTCATAATACAAAGTAAAGATGATGGTGATTTTCGGTTGGGCAGCATGTAAAAGCCGAAAACATAATACATTTATGTGATTCTGAGATTCTACAAATATCGATCAAGTAAGGCATATGGGTCTACACTTTAAAACACATTTTCGGTGAGAAAACGACAGCGTGGCTTCAACGTCGCACAGACTGACACACGATTTTTTTGGCCCGTTTTAGGGATTGCGGATCCGTGTAAATTAGTAAGAGGTCGATCAGATTGTCAAATGGTTCACGCATAAAACCTGATCTTTTAAGATCCATTCCATCACACTCGTAATAGAAAATGAGCCCGTCATCTATTGCCGAGTAGTTGAATTTTCTTAAGAAACAAATCTATGTGATATAGGACAATGAAAATAAAATTTAATAATACGTATATTTATGCTCTTTACTTTAAATTATAATCATCGGTAGGATTGATATTTATGCAATTAGAAGCACTTTGTTCTGGAAATGACAGACCAAGTTACGGAAAGCACTAAGAAAAAGACTCCAGGATGTACAACGATACAACTTTGAATAACCGATTTTTAGCAGTTATGAGGAATAACTACGTCGTTGGAATGCGGAAGTGAATTGACGGTATTTGTGGCTCGTTGCAACAGATTAGTATAGATTTTCGTTGGGGTTCATGTGAATAAATGATTTAGTTTATTATTTTTTTTTTACGGTGCACGATATAGGCTATGATTACACTCTGTTTTGGAAGTATGCGAAAAATTTGGGAGGTCGTCAAAAGTAGAGTCCCGCAGTGGAATAAAAATTTATCCAGAGATGTTATAACGGCGGTGAGGTGGCCTGTTTGTGCGGTGAAACCGCGGCCGGTGCTATTATGGGGCTTGAAAAGTTTTTTTTTTTTTTTTTTTTTTTGTAACAGTTTAACGTCCCTTTTTAACAACGTGGTCTTCAGAGACGGGAAAGGATGGGGGCAAGGAATGGGAAGGAATTCGGCCATGGCCTTTTGAAGGAAGCATCCCGGCATTCACCTGGAGTGATTTGGGGAAACCATGGAAAACCCAAATCTGGATGCCCGGACGGGGATTCGAACCGCCGTCCTCCCGAATGCGAGGCCAGAACGCTATCCGTTACACCACCACGCTCGGTGGCTTGAAAAGGCGGCGCCTCCGGAAAAGGCTACCTCCTGAAAAGAGCTGCAGCCACACAATCGGCAGGAGAAGAGTAATTTGTTGGCGACTCTCTCTCTGAATAGTGGACACCATACGGTCGGCAGGGCTCATAAATTGGGATACGCTACCGCTCAATAGGTTTCACGGGCCATTGCAGTAAAGGTGATTAACGAAACGATGAAAAAACAACGGCATCCATTACCATTCGGCGAAATGGAAAGGACCCATTCGTGTTGGGTTAAGCTGAGGGCTCAATTCGTTGCTAATCGCCGATTCAGTTCTTGGCTATGATCCAGCGGTTAGCTGCTTCCAGTGCCCATACTGAACGGAACCTTGAACTTCTAAATTAATCAGTCTGACAGGAGTGTTGCAAGCGTGAATTTGTTAATTACAGGATTCCATAGCAAAGGTAATATTCAAGCGGATATTTTTACGCAACACCAAAAAATGTTATATTACTAAAATAGTGTACTACATGAAATGGTAGATAGCAAGTACAATGATTTTATAGTGAATTTGTGTATATGTTTAAGAGACTATAGAAGTAGAATTATTTCAACGCTCTGTTTAGCACACGGTAAACAAATAGAGTACAGCGCTTTGTACGCTGTTCCGACAAGCTAAAACGGCCTAGAATTAAAAGCGTCTGAGTGAATTACTGGTTTGAACAGAATATTTTACGAGTTGTTTGGTTTATTTAGACATAACAACATAACAAAATCCGGACTTGAATCTCTTGGATGAAGGCATATCAAGGTTTCAATTTCAGCAAACAATAGTAAGTTATTGATTCGCACGAAGACTGAGGTGTGATATTTTCCTGGATATGTCAGAACAACAATTAAAAATGAGCTCCCTCCAAGGATAATGCACTCGCTTTCAAAATTCAGGGGCTCGTGTTTGACTCTCGATGCAACCAGGTATCTATACAAGAACATTACGTCGTTTGGATACTACTCTAAGTAGATCCCTCCTACATTTGACAATGTGCTCGTCTCCTACAGGACAACGGCACAGATGTTCGAGTTGCGGACAAAGTCAAGTTTTAGAATGTATATATGTATATAAAAGCGGCTTTTATGCGTTGTTCATATCGTGAACCCTGTAAATGCAATATGTAGCCCCACAACATGAAATTTTGTTTAGTTTGTAATAGTGGCAGAGAGATCACTTCATAGCTACCTACCTGAAAACAAAACAAACAAACAAAAACAGAAACAAAACAAATAAAACAAGAAAAATCCAAGTGACCCAGCATTACACTAAAACAAACGTATATACCCTGTACATCGAGAAGCCCAAGAGAAGGTAAAGAGCTCATTGTATGCACCACAATTAAGTTGGCACCGTGATGGTATCCGGCGTGCTGACATGGGGTTGGCTGGTTCGATTCCTCGCCCATTATTTCCAAAACTCGTTCATTTCGTAGTTAGTCTCACCATTTAATTTTCAGCATTCTTCTGTAGCACCATATTTCACATGTTACAATTTTCTTTCTTCCTGGTATTCCCAAATTCCATGTTTCGCTACCATAAAATGCCATGCTCCACACGTAGAGTTTTAAAAAGTTCTTTCTAATTCCTAGATCAATATTTGAAACTACAGTAGAACCACAATCATCCGAACTCCAACTATCAGAATTGATGAATATCCGAATCACTTTTTTAAGTAAGAAACATTCTTTTTGAAATTCCTGGGACGTTCAGAAGTTAGTGCTGAAGATATAGGAGAGTGGGTGGTGTGTGATTTAAATGATGATGAACTTATTGAAAGTGTGAGAGAGGAAAGTGTCGAGGAAGAAGATGACCTTAATATCGAAGTTGAAGTAGACATGGGACCATCAGCTAGTGAAGCATTTGCCGGCGTTGAAAATGCGTTGAAGTATATGGAGCGTCAGCCCGAGTGTAACCACTGTCAAGGGGATACGCGACTTGGCTGCCCGAAAACGGATGAATACAGTCAAACAGCTTACTTTGACTGAGATGTTCAGCAAGCAATAACTTTTATTTACAGTACGGTAACATGCAAAAGTGTTGCCTTTCGTTTAGTTAATTGATAGCTCTTTTTCTTTTAAAAATAATTTGTCTCCCATTTTCAACATACATACCGTTATTAATTAAATTATCCGAATTTTTGATTATCCGAGTGGGGTCCGGTCCCAATTGATTCGGATAATTGGAGTTCTACTGTAAAAGATTTCACTTTTTCATGAAGGATCTTTATGCTAGTGCTATTCTGCTTTTAACATCATTCTTGCTTCGGCCATCGGTAATGTTAGGCGGGACGAAATGTTCAAAATTTTAAAGAAGTTGGGTCTAAAATTCGAAGATAGAATAATATTTCATAATCCTTATAAGAATCAAGTACCGCACCTATAATAAAAGTAGAGAATCATGAGAGAAGGGGTGTGATACAAGGTTATAGTCTATCACCATTAATATTCAGCTTCTATGTAATCTATACTAATATTATAAAGCTGAAGAGTTTGTTTGTTTGTTTGTTTGTTTGAACGCGCTAATCTCAGGAACTACTGGTTCGAATTGAAAAATTCTTTTTGTGTTGAATAGACCATTTATCGAGGAAGGCTTTAGGCTATATAACATCACGCTGCGACTAATAGGAGCGAAGAAACAATGGAAAATGTGGAAAAAACGGGGAAAATTATTCATCTTTGAGGGCTTCTGTTGCGTGCGCTGCGAAAACGGTTCAAGATACCAAAAAAAATATGTATGAAAGGATTATTCCTCTTGAAATGATCTAAAAAAATGTCCGCGACAGTATATGTCTATCTTTTAAGATTAACTCCCTAGAACCGTTTTTATGGTAATCAAATTTGGTCGAAATTAATGCATTATTACCAATTATTTGTTAGAGTTGTATCAACATAATAATATTAATCTTTATCCAAATAAATGACTTGTTGATATTTTAAAATTTAAACTGGTAGTATTTAATGATAACCACTTAACGGCGAGAAACAGTAGCGTGGACGAAATTAACGACCTAATTTTAAGTAAACTTCCAGGAGACATAGTTACCTACACATCTATTGATAACGTAATGGATCAAGAAGATGCGGTACATTACCCACAAGAGTTTCTTAATTCTTTGAACCCAAGTGGCCTTCTCCCATATTCCCTCAAGTTAAAAATAGGTGCCCCAATAATTTTACTTAGAAATTTCAAATTAAATTTCTACGCAATAACGTGATCGTTGCAATATTTTTGACTGGTCCAGCAGTTGGTCAAACAGTGCTTATACCTCGCATCCCAATGATTCCAAATAGTGTTGCCCAAAATCGGTCTTGGTCTTGCAGTCTTGGTCTTGGTCTTGCATTTTTGCAAGACCAAGACCAAGACCAAGACCGCCTAATTTTAGCAAGACTAAGACCAAGACTGACTGTGCAAGATTTAAGCAAGAACAAGACCAAGCCTGCGAGACTCTTGCGTCTTGCAGTTAGGACTTTTTTTTTATACTTTCTATACAAAATAAGTTGGGGTGCTTAGAATGGATACGAATACATTCATTTTCCTGATCTGTTCTGTGTGGTTTTAAAACACAAAGTGCTTAAATATGTCGTCACCCATTTAATAAATATTGTAGACACTTTTAATACACTTCAAACGTGAAAATTTTTTCTATAATAGTAATCGAATAATATAAAAAGCGTGCAATAAGATTTATGTACTGTTTAGGAGCCCAAATATAATAATATATGAGGGAACTGTTTAAATAAATAAATTGATATATTGACTATTGCATCACAATATATTTTTGCAAATATTCATTTACATGTAAAGAATATATAGTATTTGCACAATTTTAACTCGAGGAGTAAACTCCAGAGTCAGTGAACCGGACAGGCTTAATTTAAATTATATACTTATCGTATATAATATAAGAAATTGACACATAGAAAACAAACTAAACTTAAAGAAAGTACTAGTACATAGAATTTTGAAGAAGAAAATAGGCAGAAAATATGTAGGAAGACGTAAAGTACTGATATAATATAAATGACTATCAGTGCGTTTTCGTTGAAGAAGGAATTGACGGTCTGAATAAGTAAATAAAAAATAATACATTAAATATAGTAAGTATGACACTTAATTGAAGTATCGAAACAATAAAAACGAAAAATTAAATTTAATGAACTTTATGAAGAATATAAAAGTCTACTCTTAGTGAATAAATCTCTAGAATCACCAAGAAATGAAAAGAAAGTATGTGAATATGATGAAGATGAAGACGTAATAGACTTTGATAAACTGTATGCATGTCCCTCGACGTAATGTGGATCTGGATCTTGTCTTCAAGGCTTAGTTATTGAAGAGTTGGAGGAGTACCTATGTAAACCCAGAGCCGCCAGCTCAGAAGACATTTTAGAGTGGTGGAGGACGCATGAGACAGAGTATCCGATTTTATCGAAGATGGCACGTGATTTTCTTTCAATACCTGCAACTTCAGTACCTGCTGAGAGATTATTTTCTAAAGCATCATTAGTAATTAGAAAACATAGAAATAGGTTAAGCGATGAGTCAGCCAGATGGTTACTTTGTTTTAATTCTTGGTCAAAAGAATTAATATAAAGTAACAGTTATGTCAGCTATTGTGTACTGTTCTGTAATTTAATTTGTGTTGTATTTTTATTGAAATAAATGGTAAATTCAGTAAATTGTATAATTATTTTATTCCATTTCATATAAGGTGAGGGTCTATCAATCTCTTTCTAGACAGATAATGTTCTTTAAAATACAGTCAAGTTAATGTCATTAATTTGTTTTCTATATGTTTAAACCATGTTTTAGTACATTGAAGATTATTAAATGTAAACGTTTATTAAGAAACAGACTGACTCCCGCGGGACACAGTTGATAGCTCAATTGGTTAGTTAGAGCATCGCCACTGATCGCTTAGGTCGTGGGTTCAAACCGCAATCGGTGTCAGTTGATTTTTTGAATTTCTCATGAAATGTTTAGACATTTATTAATTTGGTTGGTCTTTACATGGCTATGTTAATTCAAGTTAAAAATGTACCTATTCTGTAGCATTGTTCTAATATCTAAAGTAACGTTTAATAAATAGCGACAGGCTAATAGGTAATTGCAAGACTTGCGAGACTCTTGCTGCAAGACCAAGACCAAGACTGGGAGTGCAATACCAAGACCAAGACCAAGACCAAGACCAGGTGTATTGATGCAAGACCAAGACCAAGACTGGCCAAGTCTCGTCTTGTTCTTGCATTTGGGCAACACTAATTCCAAATGATTTACCTTTTAATTTTAAAAGAATTCAATTTCCCGTTAAGCTATCTTTCGCCGTTACAATTAATAAATCACAGGGGCAAACATTTAAACACGTAGGAATCGATTTACGTCAGAACTGCTTTTCACACGGCCAACTATATGTCGCGTTGTCAAGATCGGGTTGCGGAGAAAACCAATATGTTCTTCTGCCACAAGAAAATAAAACTAAAAATATAATTTACGCAGAAGTACTTTAAAATAATTATGTTCTTTTAAAAACTTAAAATCTAAATTTGCAAAAAATTGTCTAAAATAATAACAGAAATTGACGCGGACAAAGTCGTGGGTAACTGCTATAATTTATAAAGCTGAGGAGGTTGTTTGCAAAAATAAATATGATGCCCAAAATAACTATTCCACGCGGACGAATTCGCGGGCACAGCTAGTAGAAGTTATAATGGAAGTGAAAGAATGATTTGAATGTGACATAAAAGTGTCCAAGGAGAAAAAAATCAGTATTTGACGATTTGTTGATGACATTGTCTTCTTAGCAGACGAGGTTAATGCTATTGAGAAGCTACTGACTGGCATGAACCAAACACTAATGGAAGATTTTGGACTGAATATAAACCAAAACAAGACAAAGTGATGAAAATTAGCATAGATTATACCAATAATAGCAGATTAAATATAAAAATAGGGTCGGATGCGATAGAAGAAGTTAGTGAATTTTGCTACTTAGGAAGTAAAATTACAACTGATGGCCGAAGTAGGAATGGTGTTAAAAACAGAACAGCACTAGCAAAAACAGTTTTCATAAAAAAGAGAAATCTTTTAATTTCAAGTATTAATTTAGGACTCAAAGCTCTATGTGTGTTGCACAGCACTTTTCGGGAGCGAAAGATGGAATACCAGAAACAATAAAAAATTGAAGCGTTTGAAATGTGGTGTTATAGAAGGAAGTTGAAAATTAAGTGGACAGACAAAGTACGAAACGAACAAGTTTTGGAAACGACGGGCGAGAAAGAAGTTTGTGGAAGAGCCTTAGTGAAAGAAGAGACAGGATGGTAGGTCATATTTTGAGACATGCCGGATTGGTTAACATGTTAGTGGAGGGAACAGTCGAAGGTAAGAACTGCAGAGGAAGAGGGATAATGAAATATATGAAGCAGATAACTGAGGACGTGGGTTGTAAGGGGTATGTAGAAATGTATATGTTAGCACAAGATAGGAAGGGATGGAGGATTGCATTAAACCAGAAGAAAGACTGATGAGAGTGAGAATTACATTTTCACGACGGACTGCTCCAGCCCGTCAACTATGTTGATACCGTAATAACTAATAACGTACAGCTGAATAATTTACAAGCCACACGCTAACACCTGTCAGGCATCAAGGACAACTCACTACAGGACTGGAAGCGAGGGAAGCAATCAGCACTCCCACGCTCTCGATCTGGCTCCCCCCGATTTCCTCTTCTTGGGCCACTTATAGATTCGATTCGCCGAACAAGGTTTGAAGATGACAAGGGTGTGATTCATGCAGCGAGGACTAGCCTACGTGAGCAGGAAAAGAGCTGGTGTAAGCCAGCCACGGAGGGAGTCTACACTTTGTAAAGAAAACATTCGGTTTTTTGCATGGAAAAGTTATTTACGGAAGTTTTTATTACTAATTACGGATTTTTAAAAAAATTCTCATCTGTTACAATATTTTTACAGCACACTCCTGTGATTTGTCAGTAATTAATTCTCTGTCGGTAGCTCTTAACTCTGGGCCCAATATAAGCACACGACAAGTTAGGAAATTCTAACGTAACATTCCATTTTTTCTATACTTTTTTCTCAATTCAGTAATCCTGAAAGTTAACGAGATGGTTCCTTTGTACTCTCAACGACTGTCAGGAGGAGAATTTCTTGTCTTTCGTGTTGGCCTTCTAGTTTGAAAAAGTATTTCACTGGCCGAATTCTATTCATACTATTTGTTTGTGAATGAGGTGCGGACTTTTCACGATAGTACGGAGAGTTATAATGTGGAACATCGCTGTCGAATCATAAATTCATGCTTAAGGCACGATCGCTGTGTTTGGCCAGTTACCGATTTACTCGTAAATTACTCATGGAATCGCGAAGAGATAAGCCCGTAAGGGTACCGTTGAAACATTACTTTATGTCGGTATATTCTGATGGACTGAAATAAGTGTAGCATAGATGAAATTAATTTAATTTTAAACGTAAAAGAAGATAGAATACTTATTTTTAAATCATGCTACGAAATTTCATTAGACTGTTTGTGAATAGTGATGGAGTACTGGCAGAGTTAGAATTCTTATATGCGCGTAGCTCGTGTAGACCTGGTTTAAAGTCTTAACGCTGAAAACAATGATGGTAAATAAATGAAAAAGTAATACTACTAAAATGAAACATATTGAAGAAACTGTGAGTTACAGTTAAGTGTTTCTTCTGTAATCTCATATTGTATGAGTATACTGATTAAGAGATACTAAAAAAACAGCTTTTTACCTCTAACTCCACCGTATATGTTTCATGGTGCACCGTAAAAGTAGAAATTAATGTTTAAATAAAAGCATAGACGAAGTGGTAGCAATTATGTTTCAAGATCAAACAACTTTTAGCTTCAAACCCGTGTAAAATTCCGGATTTTGCGATTGGTGAGCGTAGTCGTGTTATGTTTTATACTAACTGAATCGGTAATTAATGTTTCAGTTTGAGATAATTCATTGACCCGTATTTAGTTTCAATTCAGTTTGGAGCAAGGCTAGAAATATTTTTGGAATTATTTTATTTTTCTTTATTAATTTTCACGCTATACGCCGATTTCTCGAACGACGAGCGTTCTCAGATCTGCATGCAGTATTACCCAGCTTAGGCGAGTAAATTCAGTCGACGTTAAAAACCTGAACAGATTGGTTTTAAAAGCGAAGCGGGAAAGATGAAGATTCTAGTTTTAAGTTTAGAAATGAAGGGTCTAGAAATAGTTCATTTTCGGGGACAAATTAATCAAACAGTGGTGTTAGGCCGAAAATGTCCGTACGTTGTGGTTACTCGATTAAATTGTACCGTCAAAAATAAGAGCAGTGTTACTTTCTTGGAATAGTTATTCACTGTACTAAAATGACGAAGTAAGCGTACGTAATGTAACTTGCGAGACTTAGGGGCCATATTTATCTGACTATCTGAAAATTTGTAGTTTGTCCTTCTGCCTTACCTCTCACATTCCAAACGCAGTCCATTTATTTAATTCGTGGATAGTGGTGAATTGGCTAAACCAATAGGATATACGAAACCTCGTATCGAAATTCTCCGATATTGTCATGTTAGTGTTACTCTTTATGGATTCATAAGCTAATTTACTATCAGTACTTATCTAATGTTGTATAATTTTAGAATTTAGTATGTTAAGTCTATCAAATAATGTAAGAGTTGTTAGTAGTTGTGAACTGACATGACGGCGGTGGAATGAATTGGCGCCCTCCTGTTTTTGCAGCAGTTATATGTTAATTATTTTATGGATACGGTCACTTCGTGTATTACTCTCACTGTCAGTGTCACAATATGTAGCTAATATTTTGTTTAAATGTACAAGTTGAAATTTATTTGCTATTTCAGATTGCGTGCCTGGTAAGTATTCTTCCGATGAGAACCGGTAACAATAAATTGCACCAACTGGTAGAACAGTGTATTGCTTGGTCTCGACATTTTTTTCTTAACAGTTCATGATTTATATTGTTTAAGCCAGTATGATGCAGAAGGCTAGTAAAACGTCGCCACATGAGCTCATTAGACTTTTACTACAATGTATATAACACCACCGTAAGTATCTGGTGTTCAAGCTGTTGACTGCGTCGAAAATACCTTAGTTAAGAAATGCTTAGTATACTACGTGGATCTGGAAAATGCAGCCATGATTCTGAACAATCATTAAAGAATTAAGAGAGATAGCAAGTAAATGTGTAGAATGAAAAAGTTTGTCAACTACCTAAGGTGTTCATTATTAGGTGAGTGGTGCTAGAAGAGTGCACAGAACCCCACAAACTACAAGTTTCTCTGTAACATAACTCTGCTCCCATTATGTGTGGCTTATTATTACCTTTCTAATCTCTTTAATTTTTCCATAATAGTGGATAGATACAAAATACTTACTATATATTTCATAACCTGAAGAAAGTAAACCATATATTTGCTTTTAAAGAAGCTGAGTGAGGTCGGACAAATTTGCAGTTAGGAACAGAAATATCTCATCAATTTACATAAGGTTATAGAAAATCGTGAATATGTTACGAGCTGCTCATCAGCTCAACCACTGTATTATTTTTTGAACAATAACTCTATTAAGAAATAATATAATTAAATTTGATTATTACGCTGATACTTTGATTGAATGAATATTTCTTTTTTACCAGGTAAGAACTCAAACAAAGAGGGTTTAAAGCAAATCATAGATAGTATCAAAGTTTACGGTGCGATTTAAGTCACGAATAAGTTTGAAAATTTGGATGTGAAGGGCACTGTCTTTAGTTTCATGGTTCAAGAACTAAAGTTGCATGTAGAAAACGAATATCGGCTGTGTTTATTACCTTCTAAGGGACAGTCTGTATAAACTTTGCCATTACACCATAACAGAGGAGTGTTTGGCATATAAGACAACGTGATGGCTAGGTACTAAACTGATAATCAAGAGTCTGTTTTTTTTTGCCCTGAAGATCTCACAGCAGCTGCGCTGTGACCTCGGCGACGAGCAGTAAAATCTGGGTGCTGACTCGACAGCTCGCCGACAGCTGGCGCCGCCATCATGTGCACGCGCCGATATTACCGCCAAGTGCCGATCGAACGCCGCATTTCTCACGTGTCTGCGGCCGATGGCGCGGGCCCCGCCAAACTCGCCACACGTTCTACCCATCACATAGTCCTTTCATTCGAAAAAGCTAGGACTATCTTTTTCTAATCTTCTATTAGTTAGTACGTCTTCAGAACAGTAACACTTGTTTCTAAAACTAAGCACCTCATTTCACAGTTTAGATACGCTGGTCGATTCGTTTATCGTTGCTAGTGCTTCATTCTACAAGGGGGACTTTTTTTGTAAGAGTTGACAAATTGTTTGTTGAAGTCATTGATCGAAAATACCTTGGAATCACATTTGATTGATAACATTTGATCGGAATCTGGCAGGACACAATCGACAGATGGTAGAGGGAGGTTTCAAATCTTTATTTACTGTAGAAGATGATGAGGGGATGAAAGAGGGAAGTGAGGGAAATGGGTTGCAAAACTTTACTCACCTAGAATACTATGGAACCGTCATTTTGGGAACTAAGCACAGAGTTGGAAGGTGTGAAACTGAGGTCAGCTACCACAGAACGCAATCAGAAACTTTCTTGACTTAACGGAAATAACATTTAACATATCAGTGTGAGCTGATGAGAAGTTCCACACGTGACAAGAAAGTAAACTTTTACTAAAAAAAAGAAACCACAGGTATTTTAAGACGCTGCATCTCCTGATCCTGGTGTCAGATGTCCTGATGTCGACCTTTTTTTTTAAGTTTAAAATCTTATGATCGGATGTAAAATAAGAGACTTATAGCAGCAGGCTATCTTAACTGGGGAGGGAGAAGTAAATTAAAATTTGATCGAATCTTTAACAACTGAATTCTGTGGCACTATCTTATCACCATCAGGTATGCAGCAGCCTTTAAACCCCGCAGATGGTTCTACTAATGCATGGCGCACGACAAACCTACGTAAATTAACGATGATCATTTAAAATCCAAGGACAAAATCTTCTTTGCCTTTGAAGGTATGTTTCCAGTCCACACAGCTTCAATCTGAAGTAGAACTTACGATCTGTGCACTAAATTAATTATATGCGTTCAGTTATCAACGCACGTGTGATGGTTTTTAAAACACTGTTATTAAGTGTTTAGTATTGGCGATTAAAGCAGCTTAGCTAAATGGTCCTGAATTCTTGATATCCAGCGGTAAACATTATAAGATTCAGTTTTAAATTGCTGGTTAAACTACAGCGTCCTGTCTTAGTATTTTGAAGCTTTTTTACTATATATCGCGATACATTCGACATTATATACGTGCTAATTCTTAGAATAATGTGGGTTTTATTGTTTTTAAATTAATTATGATATTCAGCAATCTGTTTCTTATATTTACATAGTTTTTAAGATGTTGTAGTTATTTGTTGAACGATCTTGTCTTTTCTACATTTCTTGAAAATATTCGTAAGGTGAATGTTTCAATTTTCAGCGATTTGTTACAATTTCCAAACGTGTGCTTACTCTCATGGAGTTAATCGCATACTAGAAACAGGACAACTGCTTCAGGCAGACAGTAAGTAAGCTCCGGCCTTGTAGACATAAATGTCTACACATGTATGTTTGCTCCAGCATCCGGTCCGAACGGCGCGGCGGGGGTGGTTTTGCCGAAACTTGTTACATATGTTTCTGATTAGGTAATTAAAAATATTTCAGAATTGAATCAAGAACTACCCACCTCCTTTTGGTGCGGTAAGTGTGAATCGATTAAACACGCATTACAAATGGACCGATCGGCATGGAATTTGAGTTTCTTGTTTATAGCTGTGAGACTTAAACTGTAGCGAGATAAAATCTTCTCCAATCAACCCCTTAGGATGATAATTACCTTAAAGGTGTGTTAAGAGGTCTCCAGAGCTTTGTAAAAAGTTTTATTACTATCAGCAAATGGCTGTGATGAATTTTAAGAAAACTGATACATACGTTTCTCAATGGACAAATATATATATATTATAGGATGAAATCAACATCAACGACGGCTGGCAATGCTGAGTACTTTGCTAGTTTATAATACTATAAATCTGCTACTGGGCTGTCTTTCTCTGTCTCTTTTGACAACACTCCAAAAATTCTGAACAGATTTGATGGGATTATGTGGTTTAAAATTGGGGGTCAATAGAGACATTTTATCCTAATCATAACTAATATTATAAATCCGAAAGTTTTTGCTGAATGTTGAATTAATTTGGATGAAATTTGAAATAAATCTAGACAATCCATATCTAGGATAAACATGTTATAGCTTTTCTACAGAAAAACACTGTCGTTGCCAAAAGAAAAAAATATCGGAAATGCCGGTTTCTTTTTCATTTATATCGAAAAGGCTGAAGTGGTTACAATGAAATTCGTTACTCGACGGTAGATATTCCTCCGCTGTTATCATTATTATTCTCTGTTATTCTGATGACTACTTTAGGCGCCAGTTTTATATGGCATTCTACTATTAATTCCGTCAGGTTTTTAAAATTTAGTACATCAAAATGCTCAAGAAAATGTAATTCAAATCTTTTTGAAAGCTCGAAGAAGCTCTGAGACAAGGTGTTAGATACGAAGGAGAAAAGGTCTCACACAATTTTGATTTTTCATGCCTATGCGGCCGTCTTTGTTAATAATATCGGGATTTTCCTGCAGTTCCGCGTTATTTATTTTTCCGTCTAAGCTTTCGGCTAACATGCTACAGCGTTCGTTCTTGGCTCTCTTTGCTATATGAAGGCTGCAGCATGTCATCCGAAAGCTTAGATAGGCATTCCTGGATTATCCTGGTATGTCATTCACACATCTCTGCTCCCATAATTTGTTAAGTGATAGGTTATTTTACATATCCTTTCTTATTTACAATGTTACTTTAGCACTTTTGTTAGCCTTCGTGTCCAGAATTTATTATTTTTCTGATTAATAAAACTTTAGTAAAAAAACTCGCCAACTATGCTCCCAAAGAAAGTGGTACAGTATTTTTGATCCTCAGTATAGAATGCCTTACCACAAGGATTTAGTTGTACTGAAACAGAGAGCCAACGTCGATCTCTAATACCAATTTCTACATAATGCAATAGTCTTTCCATTCTAAACTTTTGTTAGATTTTTAATTTTTACTGTGAAACCTGACTGCAGTACAGCCATTGTTAAAATATAGCCGAGCTTATAAATCGGCTTTAGGAATTCCACAGGTACAAAGAAAGGCAGCCCGCTCTGTCACTGGATCCTATATGAGATGTCACCAGTTTGATGGATCGCTTAGGTTGGGGCTGCCTGAAAGAAAATTGCGATCGCGTATATTGGGTAAGATGCTATCTCGTACATGCATGGTGTAATGTGTTGGAATTAAAACTTTTTTCGTAGAAAACAAGGGTAAGATCAGAAGCAAATGAAATAAATACTTTCCGTCTTGCAGTCATTGGAAAATTCTTCTCAAGCAATCTTCCCCAAAAAATCTCACAATGTTGCTTCTGCCGCTATTAATATGGCGAATAATAGTTGTTTTCCCTTTATCCTCAATAAAAAATGTATAATCTTAATGATTGATACAAAAGTTTATTTTATTCTTTAAAAATGATGAGGTCTAACTATTACAACCGATTCACACATGTATATGTGAATTCTGCACATGTAATTACAGTAGCCATATGAAAACAATTTACAGTTTGAGAAAATAAAAAAATGTCTGGAAAAACAATTTTTGTGACGTAATTACCTACAGCTAAACGCAACTGACTTAAATCATAATTGAATTATTAGGTAAATTGAGAATTGTTTGCATGAGAAGTAGATCTTGGGTTTTAATCATTAGATAATTAGCAAATTCAGTTGCTTTTTTTTTTAGGTATACTCATTAATAACTGTGATTCCATAAAAAAATCCTCCATATTTATTTAAAACATACGAATGCGATATGTAAATAAAATAAAACTTATATTATTTAAGTATCTCAAAACGCTAGAAGTGTTTCAACGATAGTGTTTTTAATGGTAAAATCTGCGAAAGCGGAGAGATGTGGAATTTTATGTCCGGCGCCTTAATAAATAATTCTATCATGAATCAGCACTCTCTAAGGTATTTAAATTTATTGCAGTATACTTCAAGGAACTATTCTCCATACCTTAGTGTATTGTGATAGGAGGGTACAGCAAAGATACGTAAATTCGCGCTGGCTAATGGGAAACGAAATTGACATAGGTAAACATATTTACTGGAATCTTCCAGAGGATTGAAGTAAACACGAAGTCTTTATCGACGAGAATACTTATTGTTTTATTGGTTTTTTAAACATTACATTATCCTTCATTATTAATACGTGCATCAATGTAAACTAAAATATGTATAGTGAAAAATCTGATAAGAGTACAATTGGTGGAAGCATTTACTAATTAGTTATATCGAATGAACAATCCCTATGGAAAATTATGTTAACTGATAAAAGCAAAGTTAACAATATTGTTTCCCAGAACTGAAGCTGTGGTTTTCTATCACAAATATGTGACGGCATTTCAAACATGAGGATGTGAGCAAGAATCTTGTGGAAGAAGAGACAACATGCGTGGCCAGCTCACGATTTCCACACATATCTGTTACTCTTCAGTTTTTCGGTGTCCCACTTGGAGCATAAAACATCCAGACTCGTTTCCTGGAAGCGGAACTGTGTCCACGTGGTGGATGAAAACAGTAACCCAGCCGCTGCAAAAAAAAACGGGCCAAGACGTCAGCATCCAGCGCGTGGGGGCTCCCCGCAAACACAAACAACAAGGCTAGTGACGTCCTTGAGAAGATGTTGAATCCTTTTTATGTAGGAAGTAGCAATGAAAATAACCTCACAGAGACCTTATTCACCTGTGTGTTCAAAGGTACTATTGCTTTGTCTTAGTGCACTTCAAGATCAACGATAGAATCGACTTAAATTCTTATCGCTGTTGCATCCTGATTATATGTTTAAGATGTTCCCTCATACATTTGGATGTTGGTCGTAATTTTTTGTACCCAAAGTTATTTTGTTAGCAGAATAACACAGCAGAATAACACGGCAGACATTATAGCTGATGAAGTTATGAACATACGTCGACTTCATATTAATCCTCATCAAACACAGAAATTTTGATACTTTGGAATTAACCAACATATGAAGCAACCCTTCGCCTAAGCGGGAATCATACACACAGTATATGGATAGTTAACATAGCTGTGTGCTACATTCAACAGAATGCCTGCAATATAAAGCACCACCTTCTGTTATGAAGCCGACCATACAGTGACTGGATACGACGGTTAGCCTTACACTAGACAATTATGGAAATATCATTCACTAATACCTTCCATGTAAATTCAGTATTCAAGCAGCTTATGTACTGGGAACCTCTTATGCTCGTACATAATATCCTGCTCCGGAGCAACGATAACGGAATTAATAATTATATAAGAAATCCTTTTTTTTGGATGAAAACAAAAATTGTTTCATCTGACTTGAATAGTATTTATTAGTTTTTAATTGTGTACACATGCTGCCTCTCCTGTTACCTACATTTGCTTTCTATGACCATATAAATTTGCGAAGGCTTGATGCCTTAATACGGTCCAGGTTGTACTATCTCTAGAGCAATATATCAAACATGCAAATTACCTTATCTCTGAAATTTACCCAAAACGCTCCTCGATCAGTTTCTGTCGTTGCTTCCTGTTCTTTCCCACTATTGAAGAGCATAATGGGTTCGAAGATATATATATATATTTTTAAATAGTAAAAAGCGTTTAGAACAAAGTAGCAGCGCTTAATACCACACATAATTTATCAGTTCTTTGTACCATTTAATTTCTCCCAAATGCTTTATTTAACTATCTTACTGTACTGCACTCCATCCTACACAGACGGAAAAAAAAATCCCAACACCAAGAAAAAATTATTGTAGAGTAATGAAATTTGGACAATGCATTTGTCAAGTTAACATGTTTAATTGATTAAATTTTCAAGATCACAGGTTAATTTAAGCTCAAGAAAATGCATTTCAAATGTGAAATACTGTTAAATTAATAGCCGGTGTAACCTCCAGAATTTTGAATGCAAGCCTGCAAACGTGAATGCATTGTGTCATACAGGTTTCGAATGTCACTTTGTGGTATGGAGTTCCATGCTTGTTGTACTTGTGCTGTCAATACTGGGACGGTCAGTGCTGGCTGTGGATGATGCTGGAGTTGTCGTCCAATGATATCCCATACGTGTTCAATTGGAGACAGATCTGGTGATCTCGCAGGCCAAGGTAACATGTCGACACTCTGTAGAGCACGTTGCGAGACAACAGCGGTATGAGGGCGAGCGTTATCCTGTTGAAAAACTCCCCCTTGAATGCTGTTCATGAATGGCAGCATTACAGGTTGAATTACCAGACTGACGTACAAATTTGCAGTCAGTGTGTTTGGTATAACCACAAGAGTGCTCCTGCTGTCATAGGAAATTGCTCCCCAGACCATGACTCCAGGTGTAGGTCCAGTGTGTCTAGGCCGCAGACAGTTTGGTTGCAGGCGTTCCCCTGGCCTCCTTCTGACCAACACTCGGCCATCACTGGCACCAAGGCAGAACCTGCTTTCATCAGAAAACACAACAGATCTCCACTCCGTCCTCCAATGAGCTCTGGCTTGACACCACTGGAGTCGCAAACGGCGATGGCTTGTAGTCAGTGGAATGCACGCTACAGGGCTGGAGTCATGGTCTGGGGAGCAATTTCCTATGACAGCAGGAGCACTCTTGTGGTTATACCAAACACACTGACTGCAAATTTGTACGTCAGTCTGGTAATTCAACCTGTAGTGCTGCCATTCATGAACAGCATTCAAGGGGGAGTTTTTCAACAGGATAACGCTCGCCCTCATACCGCTGTTGTCTCGCAACGTGCTCTACAGAGTGTCGACATGTTACCTTGGCCTGCGAGATCACCAGATCTGTCTCCAATTGAACACGTATGGGATATCATTGGACGACAACTCCAGCATCATCCACAGCCAGCACTGACCGTCCCAGTATTGACAGCACAAGTACAACAAGCATGGAACTCCATACCACAAAGTGACATTCGAAACCTGTATGACACAATGCATTCACGTTTGCAGGCTTGCATTCAAAATTCTGGAGGTTACACCGGCTATTAATTTAACAGTATTTCACATTTGAAATGCATTTTCTTGAGCTTAAATTAACCTGTGATCTTGAAAATTTAATCAATTAAACATGTTAACTTGACAAATGCATTGTCCAAATTTCATTACTCTACAATAATTTTTTCTTGGTGTTGGGATTTTTTTTTCCGTCTGTGTATTTATGATTAAGAGAATGTTCTTATCCAAGTGTCAAATGAACTAAGCTGGGTTAGTGCTAATATTCGATTTCTTGAGATGCTAGTAAGTTACCTGAGGAGTAATCGCATAAAGCATGAATGAGAATTGAACTAAACTTGACACTAAACTCCCTGAAATCGTCCAATAAGCGTTAATACGAGTACTAGACAAGCAGCATAAGCAGGACATGCTACAATTGTACTTGCTTGAAAGGAGATAATGTACAGTATATTTCTGATTAACACATTTTGAATAAAGAGATGATATTGTCTCCTACCCCCAAGAATAAGGACAGGAATACGAACGCAAGGTACAGTTGCTGGCAGTTCTATCCATGGCCTGCACTGTGTAGGGCCCTGAAAGCAGGCAGCGGAGAGAGAAGAGGGCTCTGGTGGGTCGAAACATGAGATCAGCGCCGTCAAGCTCTGCTGCATAGGTGAATTAAAAGTTAATGATATTCTTTTATTGTTTTCAACAATTTTTTTCTAAATTATTAACTGGGAAAAATAGAAGTTAACACAGTAAAATTAAGCTGCAGTACAGTTATCGCTGAAGAGGGTAAATGACATAATTTTTTTTTCTAGTTGAAAATATAACGCCAATGCAACTGTTTCATTTATTTATTTTGCGTCGTACGCGTTTCACCTCTCATCGAGGCATCATCAGCGACGAATCTGTGTTACAGTTTTTATATACAGTTTTATCCTATTATTACATAATTATGGGCATGAGATATTTTATATCTAAAAGTTACTTACTAGTAAGTAACTTTTTTTACTAGTAAGTAACTTTTAGATATAAAATATCTCATGCCCATAATATGTAATAATAGGATAAAACTGTATATAAAAACTGTAACACAGATTCGTTGCTGATGATGCCTCGATGAGAGGTGAAAAGCGTACGACGCAAAATAAATAAATGAAACAGTTGCATTGGCGTTATATTTTCAACTAGAAATTAATTAAGCAACTGTGGAAACATGGCCTGCAACAACATTTCATTGACATAATTTATATTAATAAAATAGAAAATTAAACTGTAACATCCATAAAACTGGCTGCCACACTGAGAAGTTTCTGAAGCACTTAAGTCTAAGTTTTGTTTTAGACATCCGCTGGTATATTTTCGCTCAGACCAATTCACGAAATTTGACGTTCTGGTTTGCTCACGGAAGACAATACCGATATCGCAGATGCAGCACAAAGTGCTCTCGATTTGTTAAGATGTTTCCTTCATCGTCTGCATCATTCATGTTTGCTATTCCGAGACGATTGATACCTATCTTTATTGTACAGTTACTTCAGCTGGGAAAACAGAACCCTCAGTATAGTCATTCAACACCTATTTGATCAGATGAAGCAACAAGAGCAGGTATTGGGGCGTTGCTGATGGATGCCTTCCAATAATTTAATTAAAAAAAAAACAGAATTCTGCGATTTGTCCTCCTGGGAGACGCGAATATGTACTACAACTATGCTCAGAAATTAATTAACGGCATGAAGAAAAACACTAGTAAAGGACAAAAAAAGTAAAAATGAACATGTTTTCAGATGAGCGGAGAAAGGTATGTAAAAGATTCTCACAGTAAGAGGAGTGTCTCGAGTTTTGAGACACGTGAGAACGATTACTTTCTTAATGAATAATACAGCAGAAGGTATGAAATGTACTGGAAGACAGGTTAGAATGTACGAAACAGATAACTGGGGATTTAGCGTGTAATGGATATAGTGGATGAAAAGATAATCTCAAGAAAGAGAGAGCTGCAGTATTCTATCAAACAAATATTGAGACTAATAAAAGGAAAAAAAATATATGTTGGCAATAATTTTTCGAGAAACAGTAAACAGCACCCAATACGAGTACAATAACCGCCAATATTCTAATACTAGACGACCCGTGCGAAAATTTCACGAATAAAATGCGATGAATAGTGAGGTTGAATATAATGTCACCAAGTTCAGTCATTACTCTTCATACTCCTACTTCATTTATCGATTTTGGTTATAAATCCAGGGAGATAAATGGCTCGAAACACAAAAAACATATTTTAGAAATATTGCCATTTTTGCGCTTTATGGGTCGAATTACGAAAAATTCCTCTCTTAGAATATAATTTTACCACGGCGGAAACCTTAGTCTTTAATACGATATGTCATTTATCTATATCGATTAGATATCAAGGGAAATATAAGGCTCGTGACAAAAATACGTTGTAGAACAATTTATACTTTTTCCCTTTAATAGTTGAATTCCAAACACTTCTTTCTTAAAATATGATGTCAGCAAAGCTGAGACATTATTCCTCACAATCGTACTTGATTTATCGATTTTGGATAGATGTCAAGGGAGATAAGTGGCTCCAGACACAAAAAACGCATTTTAGAAAAATTGACTTTTTTGCCCTATAAGGGTCGAATTACGAAAAATTCCATTCTTAAAATATAATGTTACCACGGCGGAGATCTTATTCTTTAATATGATACCTCATTTATCTATATCGGTTAGATATCAAGGGAGATAAATTGCTCGTGACACAAAAATCGGTTATAGAAAAATTTATACTTTTTTCCTTTAACGGTTGAATTCCAAAAACATTCTTTCTTAAAATATGATTTCACAAAGCTGATACATTACTCCTTATATTCCTACTTCATTTATCGATTTTGGTTAGATATCCAGGGAGATAAATGGCTCGAGATACAAAAAATGCATTTTAGAAAAAGTGACATTTTTGCCCTATAAGGGTCGAATTACGAAAAATTCCTTTCTTAAAATATAATGTTACCATGGCGGAGACCTTATTATTTGATATGATACCTCATTTATCTATATCGGTTAGATATCAAGGGAGATAAATTGCTCGTGACACAAAAATCGGTTATAGAAAAATTTATACTTTTTTCCTTTAACGGTTGAATTCCAAAAACATTCTTTCTTAAAATATGATTTCACAAAGCTGATACATTACTCCTTATATTCCTACTTCATTTATCGATTTTGGTTAGATATCCAGGGAGATAAATGGCTCGAGATACAAAAAATGCATTTTAGAAAAAGTGACATTTTTGCCCTATAAGGGTCGAATTACGAAAAATTCCTTTCTTAAAATATAATGTTACCATGGCGGAGACCTTATTATTTGATATGATACCTCATTTATCTATATCGGTTAGATATTAAGGGAGATAAATCGCTCGTGACACAAAAACGCATTGCAAAAATATCGATACTTTTGCCCTTTAAGGGTCGAATTCCGAAAAGTTTCTGGCTTAATATATGTCGTCACTAAAGCGGAGATCTTAATCTTTAAAACGATACTTCATAAAACGGTTTCAGATAGGTATCCAGGGAGATAACTGACTCGTAACACAGAAAATAGCATTTTAGAAAAAATTACATTTTTGCCCTTTAAGGGTCGAATTCCGAAAACTTTCTTGCTTAAAATACGATTTAACCAAAGTGGAGACCATAAGCTTTAAAATGACACCTCATTCATTGATTTCGGTTAAGTATTAAGGAAGGTATAGGCTTGTGACAACAAAATACCTTATAGAAGTAATATACATGATACTTCTTCCATTAATCAAACAATCTATCCAAATCTTGTTTGCTTTACATGATTAAATTACGTAGGTATTTAAAACAGAAAAAAGTGGAATCTACAATACGTTAAAAATGGCAGAAATCGTTAAAATCTCACTTTTTTGTTAGTGCTTTAAGTCTAAGCTAAAGGCTTTGCTTAAATAATACATTTTGTTCTCTTCGTAAGAGACATTTTGATTGCAAACAACGCTGGCTTCAAACTCAGTGTGACTCTGCAAGATGCTATCTCCCGCTGTCCCACCGTAGTAACGTACGTATGATTACACTTAAAACAACACGAATTTAATAATTTTTTCCTGAACTACGAAGTTGTTGCAGTCACTTGTATGTTGCATGTATTTGTCAAATTTCTCATTGTAATTTTGCCGAGCGCGTTAAAGTGACGCCTTCCTTCTAACTGGCTACAGCTGAGATCCCAGCACACGCGTACTTGTCATCCTGATTACGATTTTCCGTAATAATTTCGGTGATTATTGAAATAGTCACAAATTTTGACAGTAAAAAGTGTATATTTCTCAGAGACGAAAGCTCCATGCTTACAGGTAAATGGTGACATTTAAGCTCTCCAAGCTGTGTGCTTCACGACAAGTAGGCTGCTAATGACAGTCAAACAAGATAAACCGTCAGTGAGGGAAGATGCTTCCATTACACACATCACTGTGGAGTGACCTCGACGGAACATTTCTTAGTGTTTTAGGATGATGGCCATCTCTATGATGTGGGTATCGAGGCGCTTCGAGAGAATAAACTTAGCTTTTCGATGGACCGTCAGTGCTCCGACTTTAAGAAACATAAAATAAGCATATTAACTTGTAACTTTATGGTTTTAACTGTTGATTTTTACTAATTTTTGTGCTATTGTAAAGTTTTAGCTAAGATATTAAAGAAAGTATAGAACGAAATGTCCGGGTCAATAGAAATTAGATCAGAATTTAATTTGATAAAAAAAACCAATAGCTATGTACGAAATTCCCTTAAAATTGGATCAACAGTATTCGAGTTACACCTTTAGAAGGAATCTGTCACATGGGGACTAAATAAAACTCAGAATTTTAGTTCTGATAAGGACATCTCTTGAAAACAGTGGGATATGCAGCTATTACTAATTTTAGAACTAAATCAAACTGTTCGAACACTAATCAGAGACCTAGAGAAATAGTTATGCAAATCATGTTTCAAAGTACATTTGAGTGATCATCTTAGCATCAAATCCAGATAGCGATCGCATCATTATTTTTTAAGGAACCATCACAGCATTCGCCAGAAATAATTTTGGAAAACCATGGATAACTCAAACCCAAAGCAAAGCAGAATGGCCGGACGGGAATTCGAACCTGCGTCCTCCCGAATACGAGGCCAGAGCGTTACCGATCACCCACCACGCTCGGTGGTGCTAAGGTATTGGTAGGAGGATGGAATGTCCATCATTGGGAATAATAATTTATTGTTTTAGCAAAAAGCAATTTGTTTTTTACCAACGGATTTTCACAGCAATTGCTGCTTCTACGAAACCCAAATTTTTGGTGAGTGGATAATAGTCGGGTGAATGCCGGTTAGAAGTTCGGATCAGGCATCCAGATTTGGTTTTCATCGTTTCTCGAAATCACTTGAAATGAATACTGGCATGATTCCTTCATAGAACCATGGACGAATTAATTTTCGTTCCTCACCTCCCATCTTTACCCCGCTCTAATGAACTCAGACAAACGGAAAAACCCTACGCAGGAAAAAAAAAAATTAAATTAAAATTTGTAAGTTTCAATTATATTGCGCTTATAAAAAACAATGGTTCATGAAATGCCCCTAAGTAAATATTACAGTTTACTTGCATTTGATATTCACCAAATAAGATATTTCCTCCGCTATCTGAAGTGTGTTTAGTGGTCATATTAAAAGTAAAACTGCATTGGTGCTATCGTTAGTAGTGGTATAGTTGGCTGCAGGGAGCAGACTATTGTAGTGTGTTTAGTACTTAAAGCTGTCGGGGACCGTAGATGAACGCGGGTGCGCCGCTGCGGACGGCAATTAAAGCAGTTTTAATCAGTGAGCTGGTCAGCGCACTGCGCGCTTTGATATGCGGGCGCGGGGCACAAAAAGTAAGCAAACTGTAATCGCGTTAAATGACCAATATTTTGCCAAATGAACATATTAATTGAGTTCGTAATGGCTTTCACTGTATATTTTCATGCGTATTCCAGCGTACACAGTGGAAAATTCTCATGATACCAACCATGCCGCAACTTGGCCACTCATTTAGTGGGAACTCCACAGCGAACATAGGGAAATAATTTAACAGTCAGTAAAGGATCGGTCATTTTTATGGATTACATTATTGAAATGAAAACATAAAACGAAGCGTTGATAAAATATTTCTCTGTTAGGTTCTATGTCAACTCGTTCTATACAACTTGAAGTGGCATCACGACTGACTGGTACATATATATATATATATATATATTTGCACACAAACGTAACTTCTCTGAAAGTAGTAATGGGAATGCAGCTACCACAAAACGCTCTAGGTCGGAGGCTCGTGCTTCTCGGCGCGTTGAGTCCGGCTCAGAATTACTGTAATTAAGTGCTGAGAAAATATCAGATACTATTGCTGATAAAATTAAGACAGAACCGGAAAGAATAAATACCTTTGATACTGGGATTCTAACCCGCGTCCTCCTGAATATCTAGTTAGAGCGCTATAGTTCACCCACCACACTCGGTTTTTAATTTGACTGTGAGGTAAAACGCAATGACAGACGAAATAAAATGTATCAAGACTGCGTTACGAATTTCAGCTGAGATCATAGAGATGTGTAGGATTCCCTTTTTACACAGTTTTTGGAGCTTCAGTAAATGTTAACTAAGATCGCATAATTATTCCTGTTACACAATATTTTATACTACATAAACATAACACAGCTAATTTAGAAAATGGGAGAAGTATAATTTTTGCTCCGATGATTTTTAAGTTTACTAAACCCTGATCTTAAATCCAAACATCATACCTCCGAAAATCAAAACAATACCTAAGAGCAGTGTTTCCCAACGTGGGGCCCACGCCCCACAGGGGGGCAATTTGGTTTTTTTAGGGGGGCAATTTAGAAATTGACTTGATACGACTTGACCGCTTTCTCTTCGGGTTATTTAAATGCAATGCTAGATATAGGTACAAAATATAGAAAAAAATCAAATTCTTAAAACAGTGCTGTAAATAATTATTAGGTATAGTTTCGTTTGATGTTAGCAAAATATATCATCTGGATGATTTGAGTCGTCAACTTGACCTTTTTGTGATTCACCGCATAATGTTCCGCCTGTCTCGGGAACCCGGACGTTTTAAAACGCGCCAATAACGCCGTTGTTCGTGATTTGTCGGCGTTGTTCGGTTAACATTGGGTGAGTTTATGGCTCGTGTGTGATCGCCAGCTGAGTTCGCCGAGATTGTGTTAAGTGAATCTGTGTTGTTTCCCGCACATTCATGAGTTTTTAAGAGACAAACCCGAAATGAAGTATCTGTTAACAATCGATGGTAAAGCTTTTGTGAGTTATTTAGCAGATATCTTTGAAAAGTTGAATACATTAAATAAGCAACTACAAGGAAATAAAACACTTGTCGATGCAAAGGCAAAGATATTTGGTTTCATTACCAATATAGAGTTATATCGAATAAACCTTAACAACAAAAACTTTGAACAGTTCTTTTGGCTCAAAAAATGTGAAGTTACTGATAAAGCCTTACTTATTATTGTCAATCATTTGAACATTCTATCCAATGATTTAAAAGAAAGATTTTCTGATTTAAAACAAATTGATTTCCCAATATGGATGATGCAGCCAACATTAGTGGATTTGTCAGATATATCAGATGTTCAGTATCAAGAACAACTTGCAGGGTTGCAAAATGACGAGTCAGTTAAAACTTTATTTAATATAAAAGGTGCAATGGCATGGCTTTGTGAAGAAACTAAAATCAAATACCCAAATGCAACAGAATGTGCAAGAAAACTTCTATTACCTTTTCCATCTTCATATTTAGCCGAATCTGGATTTTGTGCAGTAAATGATTTACTGATAAAAAAAAAAAAAAGAAATCGACTGGATATAACAAAACGTGGAGACTTGAGATTAAAGCTTACTAAATTGGAGCATAATATAAAATCTCTATGTAGCAAGCATCAAGCGCAAGGATCACACAAAATTGCCGTAATAAATCTTTATTAAAAATCTTTTGAATTTTAGTATTTCATTATATGTTTTTTAATTTTACTTACTGTGTTTTATGACAAAATTAGTTGTCTTTCAAAAACCATTCTATATGAGTTTCTTTAATAACAAATAATTTTTTTATTAAAAATTATGTATGGGGGGCAAAAAAATGTTAAAAGTGGGACATGACCCAAAAAAGGTTGGGAAACACTGCCTAAGAGCAACGTTCACACTCCATAAAAAGGCCAATAATTATGTCGCAAAACAGTAAAGAAACTGTAAAAGAAATTAGAGGTTCCGCTAGATACATGGAGTAATATGTGCCAATGTCAAGATGAAATAGCAAGAGGTAAGTAATTTTTAAAAAAAAAAATCGCTTCCAAAAGATTTTGCTGTCTTTGCAACCTTCATAATATTGTCGATAACTATGCGAGATCTACGCTGCGTTCAATCACTCCTCCTTTCTCCCTACATTGGTCTTCTTCAGAGAGGAGTGATTGGACATAATATAAATCTTGCAAAGTTACTGATAACATTTTCGCTTATAGATTATTTTTATTCAAGTAACGATCGTCCCAAATTTGATACTTGAAAATATGATATTCACAAATTGATGATATACAGCCAGACCAGAAATTATTATTGTTTCTAGTAATTGTACACTTCTGGATACTGTTTATACTCTACCGTGGGGAATGTATACTAGCGTGGCAATTCTTAGCTACCGGTATCACGTTCAGCTAGAGAGAAAAAAAAGGAAACAAAATGTAGAAATAAGTTGAAGGGGTAACAGTTCCTTTCTTAAGCCTGGGCCACATATATTGTAAAAACGCGATTTATGACTTCCGTCTCACAAATTGTCAACTTCGCCCTTTACAGCATCTGATCTCGGCTATCCTTCAATATTTCCAGAATCACCCTACATGTTAAATGTGCGATTGTAACAAAACTCAATTGTCAATTTTAAAATCATGTTGCTCTGTCATAAGGCTTAGTTAAAGAAGTATCCTGTTGGATTGCCACAAAATCACACCATGTAAAATTTTCGTAGGTGATTGTGATAAAAAAAGAATCTGAATGACATTTTGTAAGTGCTCATCGATTTAATAAATGCAGTAACAGAAAAGGGGATTTCTTCGAAGGATTTCAGTAGCATAGACACTGCTACCACCATTTGTCTAGCCTTAAAATATACATTAAAATCTGACTACATAATTTACTCACAAATCTAAACAAACAGTATGTGATTCATACCAGCGGTTCTCGTTTTAAAATAGCAGTAATGAACTGCAGCTTCGTAGAACGCTTTTTGTAGATACGATGTTTTACAGTATGTTGTACTAGTTAAATCTTCCATACATTGCTCTTACATTTCCCTGGTTTTTTTTTCAGTAAAATTGGCGCTGCTATGTACTTACTTCATCCACAGTCATAAAAAATACACCAAAAAATTCGACTGCGCAAAGAACCTACAAAAAAGCATGCGAATCTCATGAATGGTTGTCGTAACATAAGCACACTACGAGAGACAGAAAAACGTCACACTGTGTAATATTTAGTGATTGAGTTAGTTTTTTAACCAATTTCGAGTCCAGCAACCTATCTACTTCGTACTGTCATGTCTCAAGAATGGAAGCGAGGGAGATATGTAGACTACCAATGCAGAGTCAAAAGCCGCGTTATCCCGGGCCAACCGTTACGAAACCATCTATTTTCGGAGCTTCAAAATTCGCTTCATAATGATTTGCACCTCAATTAAACTGCCGAACTGTTATCGGCAGCAATAATTTTTCCACAAATCTTTCCCGATTCCCAATGAATACTGATTACAGGTGTGCTTCTGTTTTAGGGTTGAGGAAGGCAAACATTACAGGCAGTAAAAATTTTTACTGCTGTCTCTCCGTTTGAATTTTCCACCCATAAATCTTCCAGGTCGTTCCGTAAACAAAGATTGTTGCTGTTGCCTTTGTGGTCTAGAGTACGCTGAGCCATTTTATGCGACGTATTTTACGTCTAGGGTCGACGCGGGACCTGCAAAATCAGCCGCCGTGGGTGGCGAGACCGTATTTACAGCTCGTCGTCAAAGCTATATCTCACGTCGCACTCCAATCAACAAATATTCACGCCTGTGGCGGCGGGATTCGATATTCGTGGCTGTCTGTTACGATGCAAATAACCACATAAGCTCACGGTGTTACAACGCAATCAATATGACGGCCTGACGCGGAGAAATCATTGCAAACATGTTGGTTTCCTTACAGGTAGAATGTGTGCCAAGGAAATGAGATGTTGACATACGGCGGACATGGCATCACACGCGTTTTATGCCAACTGTCTGCTTGTCTGGATACTGATCGAACTTTACTGCGTACCATCCGATGCACGGTATAATAAATTAATGTATGTTCAAAAAATCATATTTAATTTAACACGGTGGCAGGAGAAAATGAAACAAAAATTCGTAGTGCATAATTACTTCACTTCATAATCGATTCTGGTATATTTCTTACTGTGTAACGTTAAAAATATTTTAATTCATGAAATTTAATGCGGTGATTGCTATTAAAATGCACCATTTTCCTTGATTCAACATTCCACATCTTTTTTAAAGGTTAATAGCTTCAGCTCGTACCCAGCTCAGTTATTTTTTTGTCTTCTAACTGGCTCTCCAACGTAGCTACTAACATTCACTACTATTAAAAATGAATTACTACAGCGCGCTGACGGTTCCGTAGGCAGATTGTGTATTAAATTGAATTAACTATAAAATCACATTTTAGAATATTAATAAGTCTCTTATATAGGACGCTTATTATTCCATTCCAAAATTATATATATAAACCATTAGGAAGAAATAACAGTGGGTATTGAAAATTTATTAAAAAAGTAATTTCATTACATATTACTATCCGACTGAAAAAATTACCAATCTTATAGGTAATTTAAAAAAAAAGAAACTTGTTAAACTCAATCATTTACTTTTAGTGTGAAATCGTAAATTGCTGTTATATTTAATACGCGTTGCTTTTCTGATACATCTGGTGTATATTTGAACACTCTCAGTTTATTTGTTTCTGTGTATTGATAAAATATCTTGTTACGCTTAACTGCACTAATTTGAGTCCTACATATGGCGTTTCTGAGGTTTGAGTCTAGGAAATTTAATAACCAGATACTTCTATTCATAAAGATGGATAACGGAATTCACTTTGTATATTAATAATGGAGAAATAAGTTCTAAAAGTCTACGGTCACCAACGACCAATTTAAATATAATTAACACTTTCAATGTATGAAAAGAAATGTAGCTCACGAAATAAAAAAAAAAGCAGTTCTAAAAAAATTACTAATTTTTCAAAATTTAATGAACACTTAAAGATCAATTCTATCAAAACCAGATATACTGAATGTAGTTTTAGATTTTAGCAATGCAGCTATTCGCCGACAATGTTCAACACTAAATGAAGAATAATTAAAACGTGAAAATTGTCGTATTGAAACGGGGTTAGGTCTAGAGCAGATGCAATAGATACGATAAGACGAAAGAAGTTACTTTTTGAACGACACGGCCACTGATGGAAACTTGTTAGCAAACTTTTGGAAATTCTCATAAAGTATTAAACAAACCATAAGAAAATATTAAGCAGTATTAAGTGGAATGCCTGTACTAGCTAATACCCTATCAAGGTGGACGTGAACCAGCCAAAATGATCTTACCAAGATCAAATCACTTTATTCGTCGTTTGACCTTATCTAAATTAACTATTAAAACCAAATAGAAAACTTATTGATAATCAATTCTAAACAAATGTACTAAGATCATAATATCATGGAAATAAAGAAAATAAACTAATCATTAAAATCATTGGATGCATCGCGTTTGCCAAAAGAATGAATTATACTGTACTGGGAAATATCCCTTACTCGGTACTATCGCAACTGTATAGCACCGTAACTTATTAAAGAATTTTTAGAGAGGTTGTATTTTTGAAGATAAAGCGAGGAAATACACTTTTTTTAACAGTTCTTCGGAAAAAAACTTCGGAAAAATCGTGGGAAACAAATTAAAAATTTTCACAGTAGAAAGATAAGCAGCTATAATTTAATACCGATTAGTTTATACAATTTTCTTTCCTTGAACCCTCCACTAAATTGCCTCTAATTATTTTTAGTCGTATGAATTTTCCAAATTTAGATCATAATCGTATTTTGGGCTGCGAGAACTAAAATAATGCGCAATTAAAAATTTCTTTTGCTGAAGAATTATGAGCTGTGACAGACAGACAGTTCTGTCTTTCATTTAGACGATGCAAAACACTAAAAAATTAAACTATACGTGGATTCTACTTTTCTACGTTATTTTTAAGATTCCATCTGTTTCAGAACTAGAAGTAAATCTTTTATTAGTCATCTATGTTCATAGAGCGCCACAAAACTTGATTAAACCTATAACCTCAGCCTTATGGTTTAGCATAAAGATAAGCTGCCCGATTTAGACCTGTATAGTAATCCTGGCAAGGTGTTCAGAACTCCAAAGAGCTGTTCTGCTAGCCTAGCTCTGTGGCGCTGCGACTGGCTACGACCGCAACCGCGCTCATAAAGTTGCTGCAACTGTCGGACGAAGTGGCAGTAACCGAACCTGCAGACGGCCGCTTGACGCCTCGGGTGCTCCACGCAGCAAAAAGTCATTCTGTCGAATGGCAGAAGCTGCCAAGAGCTCAGATTCATTGTCTCAAACATTCCATTGCAACATGCGCTCCGCAAAGAGAAGTGTTTCGATTTCCTGAATATAGGGACTATCGGTGTCTTTATTATTAGAGCTCTGAGAAAGAGCGGAGATAGTTTGTGATCAAACAATTCCGATAATACTCATGTTTCAGATTTCTCACAGAAATGAACACCAGCTCTTCGAGTTTCGTGTGAGAGGAAAGAGTCGACGATATAATGAATGTTAAGTGCAACATAGTCTTCTCGTGTTTGCAACCGGATAGTGTCATAAAAAAAATGACAACGCAACGTTCTCTGTTATCTTCATCAGGTATTTTGCTATCGAAAATCTAGAAGTTCACAATAAAATATCAGCAGACAGATGGACTTATATAACGTCTTACACCAGCAGCCGGCCAATGGGCATCGTGGATACGCGGTCCGCTGCCTCCTGATGAAGACAACAGATGACGTTGTCGAAACGTTGCCATTTTTTATAACACTGTTCTGCTGCAAATCCGGGAACACGCCGGAAAAATCTCCATTCACATAATTAGTTCACGAAATGTTAATTACTTCAGCAAATGTTAGAACATAAAGCATGTTTCCAGTCCAAAGTCTGGAACACTGACCAATTTTTAACCGAATACAAGATTTCTCAGCTACCTGATCTGTTCTTACGAATATAGCTAGACTGTTTCCAAAATGAATACAGACATTATGTGATGTATTTGTGTTTAGATCAACACTACTTTTACAATAATCAGTATTAGGTATTCTCATGTTTGTCTCTTTCACCATAATCGCAAAAAAATAAAGTAAAGAATATCCTATTTCTCAAAATATAACACCCTGCCATATTTTCTCTTATTTTTGTAACCTTTCTTCCAAAAACGCTTTCATTCTAGTATTAGCTCGTTTACTTTACTTTGAACATTCAGGTTTATAATCAAATTTAAAATTTTTGTGTTTTTCTTTTTTCTGCTCTTCTTATACGCAAGGGTTTTGCCAGAAGGTTTTCTTCTAAAGAAAGGCCCTATAAAATTGTTTTAGAGGCCTGGTTACACTGTTACAAAGGCCATGGCCTCATTTCTTTTTTTTTATTTGAATCACCCCCCCGTTCTAATAACCTCAATGCTGACGACCCGCAATGGCCTCGCAAAAATAAAATCTAGGTCAATATTTGACACTGTTAGGGGTTTATTTAAACCATTAATTTTTTGTTTATGAAGAGCATATTGTACTCGTACAGTCCATCGGTTGTAAATATTCTTCCTAAATCACACCATTATCTTACTTCTTTTACGTCATCTGTTTTTATTGTACAGACACTACAATTGCGTTCATATTTATTGTAGTTCATTACCTTTACTTAGTTTTTTATTGACAACCAGCTTTCCTCCGAGGTATGTCGATGAATTTGATATATGTCCGGTTTGGTTCGAAACTAACCGTGAAAACACCAGATTTCAGTAATGTAAATTAATTATGCTGTCAGTAGATTAATTATATAGGTTAATTTTTTTCAAAACTAGATATGTGATTGCACAAACAGAGAAGAGCGGGAAAAAAGAATTCACACATGGGGGAAAAAACAGACACCAACGTGCAATTATGTGGTACGCAAGCAAGTCAAATATCAGTAGTGATAGGCAATAAATAGTCTTATATAACCTAATTTTTACTTTTATTATTCTTTCATAACTATTTATAGTAAGGCACGCAATTTTTGTACAGACAAAAACAATTAATATATTTCACCCATTTATGCCTTTTTTAAAAAAATCTGGCATCTCATCCGATCTCTTTTTCACAATCTGTACAACTTTGCACACTTGCGTGTCCCGGTTCTTCATTTCTTAGAGTGTGTATTCCGTCCACTTATCTCTATTTCATTGGTTTCCTATTACTAGATTCCTTATTCATCTATTAGAATATGAATAATCTTTAATTTTGATAAAGATCTCTTTTGGTTTATTTATAAGCACTAACATTGTCGTTGTTACCTCAGTTAGGTGAATTGTTTCAAATTTGAGTCTACCGCAAACACCTTTTCCCCTCTCGCTTTAAATACACTGTTCGTTTTAAGATTCTATGCTATTTCTCTACACGATACTCGCTGAACTATATGATGGACTCAACAGCGTATAAATCAAAATATTAAAACAATACTACCCCTTTTTTGCAAACTTCTCTTCTTGACAGTGATTTTCTTGTAGCTCTCCTTAATCCATGTCTTGTTGATTTTCCGGCCTCCCTCCTTGTTTCATTTATGCTGCTACCAATCAAGTACCTATGTTCGCCAAAGATCTTATCTCACTATCCTCATGTAGACATAATCCCTCTATTTTTATTGTCACATCATATTTTCATTCATATTTTTCACTGTTTTTCCTATTCTTCATGCAGTCAGTTTCAGTGAATTCTAATCTTTGTTGATCTGTTTGTTCTACTGTCCATATTTCTGCAGAATATCTCTCATTTATAACTTAATTCCTCAATATTCTGTCTCCTGCATCGTCTTGAACCAGTGCGTACTCTTCCAGTCACTAATTTTTCAATACATGGACTTTCATGATTTTCATACTTACTTAGATGAACACTGGGAGGAATCCGCAATTTCCACAGTTGAAAATATACACAACTTAAAAAAAACTCTTTTCAAAACTTACACGGTTCTCAGACAGATGGAAAAACTTGATTCCATATCTCAGTTCACATATTTCTTAGTAACGCTCGTGATTTCGTCAAGATGTAATGTCACAATAAAAGAAAAAAAAATATTCTTTTATTTGACAACGTATTATCCTTTCTTTTAGCAATCTTCCTGGAATATTTCTTTCAAATTTTTCAGTCTATTTTTGATCGTTTCTTACTTAATTTTATTCTCTCTTATTTACTGCCGTAATATATCTAAATCTTATTCTTTACTGTCTTATATCCTAAAGATCGTGAGTCATCCATTGAATTACACTCTGTTTTTGCCATATTTCAATCGCCTCCTAGGTTGTTTTAAAAGACATTTCTCTGTACCGTTTCAGTTCTGTTAAATACTTTCACCTTGTTGATATGTAAGTATCTCATCAAAAAGTTTTTTTTTTTTTGTATTTTGCAGTAGAATAACTTTTTAAGAAAGCTTTGCATTTCATAGTTTCATTCCCGGTTTTTCTTCTTAAATTGACGTTATACATTGTAGTGAATTTCATAATACTACAGAGGGGCGTGTTGTGCTAATTATTTCTACAGTCTCAACATTAACTTCCAGGAAATTCTGATAGAAACTATCAATCTGTGTTGCTTTATTGTAACTTTTTTTTACCGTCATAATATCATAAATTAGGTCTCTAGCACTTCTAATAGTATCGCAGATTCGCAGATGGATCTTTTCAATCGTAGAAGACAGAGCAGTTACTATATATAGCAATCCGAATCCGCTTGCTTGCACGACCTTGTATACAAACAAAGTTCACATTGTAGAGCTTTGTGAGTTATCTGGTCTGCACTGTGTATCATGAATATTCAGCGCCTCCGGGCAGCGTGGTGACGGAATGTCTTGTCAGCAGGCCGCGTATCGCTGCGACACGCAATGCGAGCGTGTCACTCGAGCCCAGGTGTCCTACTTAGGCCTACTAACACCCCGACGGGGAAACACCATATCCTCAATCATAATTTGATAAAACAAAAGTTCGACGCAATATATGATCTGTTGAAGCGTTTTTAGACCATAAACGTTCATCATTTTTCTTTGATGATACTAATCGTTGAGCAATGCAGTTTCGTTGAACTTCTTACAAAATGAAGAATTCATCAGAAAATGGTGAAAATTTGATAAGGACAAAAAAAGTCTATTTCGACTAAACTACTACTTGCGGTACACACAGATTCTACTGCCCCAATACAAAATTACTTACTGTTTTATCATTCTGAGAAATTGGTCATCTCTTTCCTAAAGATTTTTTTGATGGTTCGGAGGTACACGGCTGGTCACGTAAGTAGCTTTCGATAAAAATAATTTACGAAGCCCTGCTTTAAAGTGAATAATAGCTTCAAAAATTGCCGAAAATTAGCTCATGAACACCGAAAACGGAAACATTTTTTTTTAAAATCAAGAAATGCTTAAACTACAGGAAAAATAACAGCTGTGTTTTGAAAAGGAGAGACTATGGTGAAAATTGTGTTTTATGTTTCTTCCGAAAAAATAACCAATTTATACGTGAACGTGCATCTTATTTTGATTGAAGTTATATCAGAATTAGTTTGTATCTAAGGTTACCCAATCATTGCACATTCCACATTCGATAATTCAGAGACCATATCACGAAAGTAAAGACTTCTATATAGAAATTTCAGAACTCATTCAGAGCTAAATAAAGCTATTTCAATTGTGCATCTGTCTATTGTAACACAAATTTCTGCAATCAAATTTTATATAAGCTTTCGGTTAATAATTGTTCACGAATTCTGGTATTTTAGGCCTTAACACAGTTTACTTGCGAGCTCTTGTTAGAGACGATTTATTTAAAAACAACGCTGAAATGAAATCAGTCCACACAGTAACTAGAATTTGTTTCTATCCATGGATGAGGAATTGTAGTAACCAAGTTACTCTTTTTGCTGATTATCTTGATATAGCATTGGAGTTATTTCTCATTCCATGTTAAACTACTGAAAAACGCAATTCCAGGGAAGCCATTCCCGTCATTCTTTTGAAAGTTTTGTAATTTACTCAGTTATTTCGATCATTAAGAACACGAGATCCACAGTAAACGAATAGTTCACAAGTGTTTGGAAACTACATAATGCTATGGACTTTTAAGCCACAATTCGAAATATCTTTCTACCAAACCTGACAATAAACCACATGTTTCTGTTAGACTCGAGGTGGTAAGCTAACAAACAGTAATGCATACATGTAAGGTCGATGTTACACGAATTGTACTGCAAAGTTCAGATAGCTGATTTGACTAAAACGTCGGATCAGTCGCGCCAGATATTTCGATTCACAGCACACTTTCAAAATTTTATATCCATCGAAGGAAATCAAACTCAGAGTAGTAATGAACTGTACAGAGCTCTAATTAACAACGCTTAACCAGTGTGGACCTACGAAACAGGGCACAATGAACAACATAGCCTTATCGAATATAAACCAACCAACAGAAAAATGGTGACCACCTAGTCTTGATACTGGTGGATAATGGTTCATATTATGCGGTGATGTCCCGTCTGAACAAACAAAGGATCTGCGCGGACAATGTGACCCTCGAATCTATACACATTACTCTAAAAGACATCTTTCCAAAGTATTTGATCAATAAGATCTTAAGAAACTATGTTGAGCGCGAAATGATATGAAGAAAAAAATTAGCAAGTTGGTACGGCCACCATTTTAAACTAGTTAACTGAAGGTGATGTAGCAGTACTCAACGAAGGTGAGCGATATGGTGTCTCGAAAAAAACTACATAATGGGAACTGAAACTTGTCAGTCACAAAAGGTTTACGCCTTTCTTCAAGACTTAAATTTTTGGGGAAAGCTAATTGTGTATTATAACGTGGTCTTTTGAGGCGTAATGGTCTTTTGCCTTGGCCATTCTTGTGGGAGATGATTGTGCAGATTTATTGTTTTGTTAATGTAAGCGTCATACGATCTAGAAAACAGGAAACTTCACGGAATCTTGTATTGTTAACCTCGATAAACCCTCCCGAAGTGCGCCTGAATTGATTTCTGGTGACAAGGAAAAAGATTTCTGCATATCTCTTCAGGGCACTGAATCCAATTTGCACAGAATGGCGCCGTCGGATTTTTGTCGATCAGATTATCAGAGAACGTATGCCTCCTCTTTTTCTCTGTAATGTGCAGGTGATAAAACTATGCATCAATGGTGACGATAAGAGCTACGTGAACAAAGCTACGTAGACGAAAACTGAAATCCTAACGTTAAGAATAAGACATATTAACTAGATAAAACTAACACACCTCTTTTTCTTGAAGAGTTATATATCATGATAATGTGTGCAATGTCGATCCATTTGCGAAAACGAAGTTCCAATTAGAGAAGTAGTAGCAGTTTGTAAGCCGTAGATCACAAACTAATGGATCAGTGGCAATCTATTCACCTTAAATATGACCGTGTTTTACGGTGTTTTACGGTGTATTAGCGAGATAAGGTCTGATGAATATACTGCAACTGTGTACTACTTCAGAATCAATTTAACCTTTCAAAGAGGTGTTAGAAAAACAGCAAAGAGAACTCTGGGTCCACAACGGAGTGTAAAGAAAACAAATGTCTCTTCGATCTCATGTGGAAGCAATCTCGGGGATGCAAAAAATCATGGTGTTCTCTTTTCAAAATTGTAATAATCAGTAACACACACATAAAATTATGCACCCAGCTTTCAGTCTTAATAAGAATCATCGACGCAACCAAGTCGATGATTATAAGAAATATTATATCACTTTCTTTTTATGAGACAAATATGTATTCCCTCATAAAATTTCTTTTAAATTGTGAAAAAATTAAAGAAAATTGTTTTATCCAATAACATGAGTTATGAAGCAGAATCTCTTTCAATTTAGGGTTGAAGGGTGTGTGTGAACATTGAATGCACAATATAAGAGGGCTTCCATAAATTATGTGAGGTGAAACAGGGGGGGGGGAGGTCGGGCGAAATCTCATCAAATCTCACCAAGGGGGAGGGGGGTAAACGGAAATCTCACGTGAGATTTTCGAAATTTTTTTGGTCTGTAGAGCTAAAAAAAGGCTCTCAAAAAGTTGCGAGGGCGATTTCTAGGGGGGAGGAGGTGTCTCATGGATTGAATCTCACCAGAGGGGGGGGGAGGGGGGGGGAATTCCGGAAAAACACCTCACGTAATTTAGGGATGCCCCTTTAGTAGAAGATGCAGATAATTTCAATTTTTCCTCTGGGCACATTTGAAAATAATTACGGCAAATTATATCTATTTTCTATTTCTAATGCTATGGTAATTCGTAGGCATTGGGAATGAAGCTAATAGGACTACTTGCCATAAAAGCGATAACTGTTATGTTGTTTCTATTGTGCTAGCATATCTGATTGTTAAAAGGCTTTAATCATCAACTTATTTTTTGAGTACATTTATGAACCTGCTGAACATTTCTCCAAACAGACGAAGCAAAACTCCGAGCATGGTGGGTGAGCGGTAACGCCGCTGCTTCGCATTCAGAAGGACGCATGTTCGAATCCCTGACCGGCCATCCCGTTTTCTATGGATTCCTGAAATCATTCCTGGCGAACGCAAGGATGGCTTCCCCAAATGATCATGGTCGAATTTTTTCCCGTTCCTTGCGCCTAATTCTTTCCCTCCTCGATGAGGTGTAACATCAAATGATTCGAAAACAGAAATTTGCTGTTTTCGGCATATTTTCCATTTATACTGTTAATTTCTGGTACAAGTCTTCAAAAACATAGGTCACCTTAAACTTGTGTGAACTTGGTATAACAGCGATTCTCAAACTTCAGTATTATATCCACGCGCCTAATTTTTAACTGCAGCATGCGTATATTATTAAAATTTGGGAAGTATTGAATTTTACCATTAAAACGTAACTAAGCTAAAGCATATTTTGAATTCCTGGTGAAACACGGTTATGAATTTTGAAGTGCACTATTAAAAGTGAATTACGTATGGAATACTATTAGTATTTAATAGCCAAGTTAAGGATGATGTTATGAACCTACAAGAGAGAGAGAGTAAACTACGCAGATGTTATTAGCCATTGCAAATTTACTCTTATGTTATGTTTAATTCAATTAGAATTAAATTTTCCCTCCAGACCGTCTGTCCCATCTTCGTGAATCAATTACATGTGATC
>JARYHS010008074.1:310525907-310575912 GCA_031002005.1 Vandiemenella viatica | reverse complement strand
AAATTCCACGATAAACATTCGAATGAATGACGAAATCACTGTATGATAAGTTACACTTTAAACTTCGGCAGCTTATGGAAAAAACTTTATGTGTGGTCTGCCACAATATACGCAGTTCAATTCTAAGAGAGGAAGCTTTAAATCCCTACGCTTTCAAACGACAATTATCAGTTTTTCAGGCGGAACATTACGCGAACAAATACTGGAGTGAGCAGATTGCAAAAAAGAGCTTCCGACCACCATCAGATGTATAAAAACTAACTACATGCCATGTATGTTTCGTGATAAAAGATACAGAATATTGCAGCTCATTTCGAAAGAAAGAAATGAAGGACGACTGCTGAAGAATAGGAAAAATGCAAACATCAGAGGTTGAACTGATATAAATAAAGTGAAACAATTTCACTGAATTGCCTAATACAGGAAGGCGATATATATTGAGATCGCCAACGTTCGACAGATTGGACGAGACACGAAGAAGAAATTGTTAAATTCACAGTTTATATTTCAGCAGTATTTCTCTTCAATAGGGGGTGTTGGATGCAAACATGCAGGCCGAGATTCGGTTACTTTATACAACTGCACCGTAGTAAATTAAATCAATATAACTCTTAATAAATATCGATAAGTGTCAGATAATCAACGAGTGGAGTGGGTAATCTAATTCCATCTTCCGAGTTGCAACGGCCGTCATCTGGTAAAAAAGGCTATGTGACAACTGTTTCAACTGTATTACTCACGAAGGACAAAAAAGATTGATATCAAATAAAACTCTATTCTTTTAGTGTTTAAACGAGTAAGCTTTGGTATTTTCTGAAAATAAACATTAAAAAAGACAGAGCTTCGTAAAAGTAGTCGAGAATGAAAACGTTAATATTTTATACACCACGAATGTTAAATTTAGAAGAACATAGAGCTACATGTATCATTGGTAAGAAAGACCAGCAGATACAGATTGGATCTGAGCTTTTCTTTGCAGTAGGACTCGTAGGCAGAGATAAAGGAAAATTAGACCCCAAAAGGGTCCTCTTTGAGCCAATTTAGCAGGTGGGGAGGGGTTTAACTGCCGTAATTCTGCAGCCAGAGGAATTAAGCAAGGGAGGTCTGCTTGAAGAGCACCATTTGCAGGCAAATGCGACGAAACAAAGGGAACGACCGGGCATTAGGAGCAGCCACTCTGCACTCGGCCTAGACACGCACTGACCCGAGTACAACACGACACACGATCCTGACCAACAAACTGATAATGTTTTCCCTCAGTGGCTATTGTATTTGTATTAAATTACTTATGTAGATTCACTATACACAGAGTTTTTGCAACCATATTGCGATACGTTATTTATGGTAATCGATGTTGATTCCTGTGTGTGTAGATAGGTTGGACTTTTTAAATTGAATCTGAATTCAAGCTGTATTGCGCGTTAACGTGAAAGCCTTCGTACGACCTGCCGCAGTAGTTGTTTTCTATCTGCTTTTTCTGGTTTTATCATTATGAGAAAAACTTATTTAAGTCGGCGTATATTCAGATTGGAAAACTAGCTCAGTAACCTCAATCTCAATTGGCTTTCAGTCGTCCTCATCATCCGTGTGGGGTATCATTCATTTTGCTTGTGACTGTATTCTTTCAGAGCGTCCTTCGAGTGATGACGAAATATCCATTTTCGATAGAAGCTATCTAGGTAAACAAAATTATGAGCTAATGTTTATTACATACTTTTTTTTTTTTTTGTCTGTCAATCACTAGAAGAGCAGATCGTTAAAAATCAACTGCACTCTAAAATATACCTTCACAGGTTCGAACGACAGATATATCGTTTAATACATTATTCTATGCACTAATGATACATAAATTTACAGAACGTCATCTCAAACATGAACACTAACTATTTACGAATTTTTCAGACAACCCTCCTACATTGGTCAAGTTATGTTTCAAGTTTTAATCAGAGTTGCTCCATATCTTTTTGATGAAATCCTGAATGTAAATAGATATTTTACCTTATGGTTTGAAATTACACAATTTAAAATAAATTACTGATGCTTTGTTTCATTTAAGGTAGCCACACTAATAATTAACACGCTAAAAAAATTATTTTTCCATTTTCGAAGCCTCTTACAATTTAATAACTCAGCACTTTATAATAATTTTCTGTATCCTGCATATTTCTATTCAAGTATATACTACAACAGTTTCTTGTAAACTGTAAGTTCAAACATAGATAATTAAAAGAAAATAAAAACTGTATTTGCGCCTAAAGTAAGGCAAATTTTTTTATCGTTTGTCAATATCCTTTCAATAACCCTAAAATATCACCAAAGTCCGAAAAGACCAAAAGTTAATTCAGGGAGATACAGAAAAAAGTTGACAGAAGCGATCTGTTCTAAGTGAAGCAATTCCAGATCTAGAAGGGGTTCCATGCTGTGGTGGGTGCCTTGGTGGGCAAACCACGTTACAATTATCTTTCATACCTTTATGATTAATAATTGTGGATTTTAATCTTAATTTTTTTATGAAGGAGTGGGAATTTATTACTTTTGCAAGAATCTCGACGTTAGTTGGAATTTAGGAAAAATTGTCACAATATGACATTTATTTTCTTATCACTGGCGATTACAAGTCTGAGCGAATTTACCGTTAACATTAACACAAATTGGCAAAATCATAAAAGCAACGCTCAGAGTTACAATTAGCCGTCATGGGCAAGCAAACAATTGTATATTTACTTTTAAATATCTCAGAATCAAAATGCAAGAAATAATGACAACTGGAAACAATGAAAAATACAAGTTATGACTACCTCAGACAAAGGCATCATAATACTGTGACTTTACAGTTAAAAAGAAAAATCATGGGCGCCAGAATGAACAATATATCATTCGAAAATAACTAGTTCTGGCAAATTATGCCGCTAGCTCAGGGGTTTTTACAATTACAAAGTGAGAACATGGACCTATCCTCTCAAAGTCGCTTACGGGTTCTGTTTCACGGAATGCACAATCACATGGCTTGGTCGTAATCAATTACCATTGTAGTTCTGCGTCTGATGTCTGTGATGAGTGTAGCGGACCCACGATATGTGAGATTATCTCACAAGTCGGCTATAGGCATCTCTGGTCTGGCAATGCGCATCATCGCATTACCGGCTGTGTTGCGGTGATACGCTCGCTCCAGCAAGGCAAGCTGCAGTTAGCGAAAGAAGTCAACTTTCCAAGTCAACCTCAGACTGGTGCGATCGAAGTTAGAATCTCCAGCTCCTCGCTCTTCGGTCCACGAGGAAACTTCTCGCTCCGCCCATTTGTAGTCTCGAAGCTCACATACAACAAAAATTTCCAGGATTTTGAGTTATACGCTCATTTTGATTGGATCTTCAGGTCGGCACCTAATGTCACGTGATATCCTCTATATGTGATTTGGCCATCGTATCGAACAGAGGTCGGACATATTCGGCTAAGTTCGGGGACGACTCTCTGTTCTGGCGGCAGGCATTTCCCGCCCGGTGAGTAACCTTGTTGACCGCCTATCCCTAGGGAGCAGAGTGTGTGGTCTGGCAATTCCCAACTCCGCGACTTCTTGTCGCCATGGCTCGGAAAGACCAAGATTAGCTTCAAGCCTACATAGCTCAATAACTCTTTAATATTCGCTTTGCTACGATACACTGTATAAGTTCACCATTTCATTACAGTCCTCACTTGGAATCTTGCGTACTTTATAAAATTACACACCGAGCGTGGTGGTGTAACGGATAGCGTTCTGGCCTCGCATTCGGGAGGACGGCGGTTCGAATCCCCGTCCGGGCATCCAGATTTGGGTTTTCCATGGTTTCCCCAAATCACTCCAGGTGAATGCCGGGATGCTTCCTTCAAAAAGGCCATGGCCGAATTCCTTCCCATTCCTTGCCCCCATCCTTTCCCGTCTCTAAAGACCACGTTGTTACAAAGGGACGTTAAACTGTTACAAAAAAAAAAAAAAAAAAAAAAAAAAATATATATATATATAAAATTACAACAAAAATCTATTCACGTGGTCGCCCAAGATTTATGTAAATTACTCTTATATTATTACATATATAATAAAAAATGCACCTTGTAACGTGGCGACAGCGCGGCTCGTTACAATGCGTCTCAACCTAGGTCCAACATCCCGTGAGCCCCTGAGGGATACTGTAGACTCACGAACACAACTCTACACCACTTATTTGTGAACTCTATTTGCAAAAAAAGTGATGCGTCAGATAGTATAACAATAAACAACATGCTGCTAATTATGGCGTAGTACCTTACCGAACCGACACCACGTGTCGGTTTAAGATATCGAACGCAGTGCCCTAGCGTACAAAACACTAATTGGTGTGAACAGTACGCAAGATTCTTTCAGTTTATGTTTGAAGCCCTATTTTTACTGAGTAACTTAAATTCGATAGTACTGTCGATTTAAGTTACATGCACGAATTTGGGCACATACATTCCACATAGATACTAACCATAATGGAAATATTCATCTCGTTTACTTATTTCGTCTCGAACACACTGGATATTCACGTTCAGTACAAAGAAAAGAAAAATTCACTAACTGAGAGTTAAAGTACTTCCCGACTTTACAATTTCGCTAACAAGATACATTCTTCCATCTGTGGTAAGCACACGCTTTACAGTTGTTCGCCACCGTTGGACGAGACCATCACCGAACACGTTGACCCGTTCGGATTGCCGGGTAAAACAGGCAGCGTTCCTGATTTTATTTACTGTTTCCTAGAGCATCATGTTTCCATAAATTCGAACTTGATACAATGTCATGTCGCCTAGACGTGCAATTTCGACAATAGCTACCTTATATATGTACTAAATTCAATTGAATCTTCCGGAAGGAATTTAATGGTCGGCAGCTTCTAGCTGTTTCGAGCTGGAAGAGGAATAACAAGAAATTAGAATGAATTCCGCCATGATATATTGAACGAACCATCCTGGTATTCACCGGGAATGATAACCGAAAACCCTGGAAATTCTTGAAGGCCACACCATACATAGAGCCCAAGTCTTCCCCACTTGATTGAAGAGAAAGCTGTATCGTGAGACAGCGCAAATGATGTTCATAAAGAAATAAGATTTGTGATTTAGCCTAACGTGTAAAACTTCCACGTCCAGATTTCGGTTTTTCTATGGTTTTTAGAAATTACTCCAGGCGAATGACGGGGTGGCTGAATTTCTTCCTGTTCTTTCCTCCCAGTCATTTCCCACCTCTAATGACATTGGCGTCGACGAGGCGTAAAACCGTAAGAAAAAAAAATCTACAGGGAACAAAATTTAATGAACGTGCTAGAAAGCACTGTTATTCTTTACTTAGCAATAATAAAAAAAGAAAGAATGCTGTTTGTTTAAACCGTAGGAGGTAATCCAGTTTTTTATCGCCTAGAAAGTTTACCACCAGTGATCCTAATTCATTCTCATTTCCTGGAATGCATTACTCTCTTGCTGTTACAAAGAAACGCTGATCTTGGTTAAAAGTGAAAGTCAATGGAGCATCCAAGCTGGAGAGCACGTTCCCGAAGGGTGATGGCCAATAAACTAGCTGAGCGTTGGTTAGTGGTGTGCCGGTATATACGTCGCGCTCAGCCTACGGACCCGCGTGCTGCACTTTACGACCGTGGTAAAGCACAGCACACGCCTCTCACCCCGCTGCAATGTGCTGCAGTTTCTTTTGGTAAGCAACATCGGGCTCATTATGAAATGCTCCCGCAACCAAACTTCGCCATAAAGGAAATAAACCTTAGAGCGCTAGTTGTGGATTTTAGCAATATCGTCCCCACGTGGCCATAACCTGCTGCACTTAGTCTCCACATCTGTAACAGGTACCGCTGAAACGGCGTGCCTACAGTCGATTCTTGTTGTTTCATGCGAACTCCTACTTAGAGACAAGTTAGAACCGAGTTGATTGTCCGCCTGTCAGTATATTTAAAGCTCTGATACGAACAATGACAATGTTATTACCTTCCAATCAAACGCAGCCCTGTGAATCCTCAAGACCTTGAAGACTCTGAGGCAACATGAGAAAAATGGCAGTTCTTCAGATTCCTGCTAGAAGTGCTCTCGGATGACTGTTTACAATTTTTAAACACAACTAATCACACTGTCTTAAGCATTCGTCCAATTGCTTAAATGTCCATTTATTTTCCATATTCAGATCAACTGGATAAAAATTCAACCCCAGAGCTGAAGACAGCGAGTCAACTGTCCTTCTGCAACTACAATACATCGACATACAGCGTAGCGGCCTATTGGGCCATTCCTTCAATATAGTAAACAAGACAGAAACCTTCTCTCCATGACATTCGAGTGTGATTATTACTAGTTCAGAAACATGAATTAGCATTCTGAATTTTTTTTCCTAAAACCGTAGGTTGAGAATTGGCTTAAATTTAGCCTAACGGGTGAAACTTCCACGTCGTTGTTATTGAAATTATTTGTTTCAGAGTGACTACTGTGTTTGCTTTTGTTCAAGATTCATGGCACATCGACAGTACAGTCATTAGCACGATAAGAATCACTGCCTTATTGATAGTCTGAAAATGGAGTTCATCAGCCGCTTTGATCCCAACTTCAGAATTAATCTTACTGACTTAACTTTAGTCCATACTCGATACCCCTTTTAATGTTTCGCAAACATAATAGTCTGTTTAAATGCCTCGTCCTGTATGCACATCTGCTAATCCAACAAGCGAAAAGAGTATCGGTTTATGAAAGAAACTCAGTTTTATGTTCTGTGGGCCTAGATCCTATGGAAATAAAATAAAAAAGATTTTTCGGCAGTAACTCTTTCAGATTTTATTTTGCTTTACAATGAACTCAAGAGGAATCCGCAACATCCTACAACAGAAAACTTTTTTGTGAAATCTCAACTCAAACAAATCCCAACACATTGAGACTTTAAAACAATGAAGGATATTCATAATTGAATATGACCTTTAAATCGACGAGAAGCGGAAAAATCCATGTGAGCCTAGCAATGGAATAAAACAACGTGACGATAAATGAGATAGTGAAATACGATGATTCTGGGATGAAACACATATTTCAATGGTAACTCATTTTCTTTTCAAAACAGAGCCTGCCTAAAGAGTGAAATAGCTGTCTCCCTGTTTCACTTTTCTATTTATGTTCCAGCAACGTCGGAATGAAGTAGAAAGGTTTACTAGCTGGCTAACAATAAACAAGTAAGAAAAATTCTAATATACTCTGAAGATTTGTTTCAAGCATACACGTGTGTTCAGAATCAAACTCCTAAGTATCTAATCGCGTTAAAAAATCATATTTCCTTGTGAGAAAACTTAGGATTTCGTAGAGAACTTGATATCTGCCGATATATTCCGGGGCGAATACCATACATCTCACTGAGAAGACAGAAGTGCCGAACGGGTGACGTCATAAACACTCGGACGGGTCAACTTAAGGTGACGCCTAATGGAGAGACAGGTTGCTGCTACAGAACTCGTTCGCTAAAATAATAATAAAAAAAACTTCGTTCCTATTACGACACCAATCGGATCTGCATTTATTTTCTGGGCTCCTGCCAAGCTCCACCATCTCGGAAAATGCGTACTGATCACTAACATAACTTTGTTTTCATGCTGTCTTCATGCCACTTGTTAATTACAGCATATCTTAAACGTATCGGTGATGTTTAGGATGATGGTTTGGAATTTTGATTTTTCCAACGAAACGGCAGTGACTATTTCGATTAATCACTATTCTTCTTCAAATAACATAGTTCTAGAGAAGTATTAATGTGGTACACATAAGTTATGGATTCAGTATTTGAACTGATGCGAAATGGCGTACAACTTAACTTTCGGCATATTATTTCATTATCAGTGGAGGGAAAATAAGATATTCAACCCCAATTAGTAGAGGGGTGTGGGTATTTGGAAGAAATGGGGAGAGATTTTTAATTCGGACAACTGACAGAACGAAGGATAGTCTCACACAATGCATCGTGAGCAGTTGGCGATGTTGTCAGTATTCGGAGACTGAAGTAAGAATGAAGTGAGGGAGTCGGATTTCGGCCAACGAGCGTGAGAGTTATTTGAAACAGTTGGATGGTGGGGCCCGCTGTATTTCTTTTGGAGCGCCTGCCACAAGCACCTCCGGCCGCTTTCTTTATGACTACCTGCTGGTTTAATTTACTGTCAGACATAAACAATGTGTGGTCGTCCTACGCGCCAGCCAGCCTCGGCAAGTGTTTTCTGGGGCGACGTTTGCGACGCTTGGCGGCTGCGTGTGCAGAAAACGAAGCAGGACACAACCGTTCTTGTTGAATCTAAACGTTAATTACTTCTACTCAATTCGCAGGCTGAGAAGCAATCACCACTGTGGAGGGAATCACTGCAGTTTCGATCGAGCTTTCTATTTCATAGTTCATACGGTGAGCATACGGTTGCCAACCTGACTGGGAGTATTGCATCTAGTAGATTACCATTTCCCTTTCTCAATTCCATCAACATACCGAAATAATTCTTTTCTATTTGTAAAATATGTAGTATTTTCCCGAAATAACCAACAGATATTATGCTCGAGCGTCCAGTAACGGTAATAAGCCAACTCATCATAAGTTGCAGTTTGCATACTAAATTCTGTGTCTATTGAGACACTATAAATTAGAAAATACTAACGACAACACTTATTTATATCGGCTGTGTGTTACCTTGATATAATCATTTATGATAATTTCAAAAAGCAAATATGTCTTAATGAAGAGAACTATCTTGGCTTTAAACAAACATTAATTAAAAACCAGAACATTAACGACTACCATACTGCCCAAAATACCTGTTATTAGTCCTATCAATATATATATTTTAAATGTTGCCAGCTTTCTAATTTTCTGGTGTAACAAGTAACCAAAAGGTAATAACAATTTGTGCTTTACTTTCAAAAATCATCATATAATCATCCCTAAAAATTCCTGCTCACCGCGGGATTTGAATCCCCGGCCTGAGAGAGAACTTTTAGAAGTAAGCGCCTGAGCTAACAGACCGCCTTGTTTTGAGGTATAAGTGTGATAACTACTATTGAAATCTCATAAAAACTATGGGTTTGTATGAACAGCGGTAACAGAAATTAAGGTGAGGGGGGAAAGGAGGAGACGGTTTATGTTTCTGTAAATCAAACGTAAACAGTGTTTTATATCTGTTTTAAAGTATACGTAAGCAAAGTTCCATCAAAATCGGATAAAAACTGTGTGTTTGTATAAAGATTTTGCGAAAAGCGTCCAACGCGCATATCATACGCGCAACAAGTGGCGTAATGGTAAAGCACGCAACAGGTGGCATCTTGAACTCACAGATTTATCCCCGTCCAAACATGGCGTAACGCGGCTCAGAAATTTTCACATCAAAAAGTTTGATGACGTGAAGCGCGTGAAGAACATTAAGAGCAAGTAAACCCACTTACAAACATTAATAATTAAGTTACTCTTTATAATGTGAAAACCTGAGTTGTGAGATGTCTAAAATACACATCGATAATTTTTCATACATACATTTAATCAAAGAATAGGAAAGTATGTATCTAAAATATTCCTTTCCCCATTAATGTTGCAAGGCCAAACAGCGTATGGGCTGCCACGCTGACATAAGAGTTTTGAATGGTCGCCGATTGGAGTCTAAGGAATAAGTGGTTTTAAATAATCTTGGAATCTACTCATTGTTGTTTAAAGGTATCATATACGACTATCATTGACACAGTTGGGAAAACAATTAGTAATACTTAGAATGATCCGAACATCTGTGGATAATAAATGTTATTCAGAAAGAAAATTCGTAATAAAAATTACGAAACAACTGCTACAATCACCAAGGCATCAATTTTGATTGATACTCCAGTCAATGCCTATCTCAGAAACTGTTTCCGATACAAGCATATGACTTCTCTTCCAATATAAATTAACCTAAAAAAACTATTCATTTCATGATAAAATATAAACAAATACCCTTTTATCTATTTAAATTTGAGGATTATATTTTTCTGAGAATTGTTTAATTCACGTGAAAAAGAAGCTTTATTTTGTTTGTTATTACTATGTGGTTGTTGCGCAGCGTTAGTCAGATATTAATAATGATTAAATCTAGTAAGTTAATTTCTTAAATGCCTTCAGGTTTATAATAATAATGTATCTTATTACAAGACTTCTTGTTGAACTAAGCCATCATGAAATGCGATGTATGTGATAGTCTCTGTTCAGTTCTCAGAGACCACAATGCGTCCGTTACAAACAATGAAATTTGTTTCAGAAACTGTGTTTCGTATGAAGACTACTAAGAACACTCAGAAATTCCGAACAGCGAAGTTTGTAATACAAATTTCAGCAGAAAAATGGTTGTTCACTTAATCAAGATCAAGACAATGTCTGAATCTACTTTTCTTTCCGTTAATGACCTGCACTTTCAATTTTATGGAAAATGTAGTTTTTAATGTTGATGTGCAGGCTTTTTGACAAAGTTTCATGGACGTTCCGTTTTGAGTTCCTGATGAGTAAAATTTCACTTCATAATCTGAGGGATAAGTTTAATTAACTAACACGTGCAGTTGCAAAAGAAGAACTATTCTATGTGGCTGTAGATGTAGTAAAATCTATTATGAATTATTCCTATCAATTTCTGCGTAATGTTTATTCAATATAGGCTTCACAACATTCAGAAACAGAAACGGTAGTACCACCTGCTACAAATTATCAAACCATTCAATGACTCAACAGTAATAGTTTAAAGGGAGTGCTCCCGATGTAAATAGTTCCATGCACATTATTTTAATGACGTCGTTTCCGCTATGGTTCAAAGAGGTTAATATAGCTCTTGAATCTTGATGCAAGAGATCAACGTGTAAGGTCGAAGGCAGGTCGACGCAAGACAAGTTACAGTGGTGCACTGTTCCACATGACCGGTGCTGTGGGCGTGTGCCCTACTTAATGGCTGCACTGCGTTATTACAACAGCCACGGTGACCTACCGTAATGACGCTTAAGGACACACTATGAATACTAATTCTGTGCACTTCTGTAAATCCCAGAGCAAACTAAAGATCTTAGTCTCACCTCGCTTTTAATTCGCCTGAACAAGAATTCAAAATAAATAAATTCAGAATTAGAATAAAAAATAATAAGACAAGATTTTCATCGTTACCCGATTCCAGAAGAAGACTGTTTCACTTTTAATATCCTCCGACGATTTTTCTGACAGCCACTGCAGGTCCCACTACGAATAGAGATGTGCTTCAAGCAGTCATTTGATTCGTTGTTCGTGATTCAATCCGATAGAAAAATTAGTCCTCGCGAATCAATCTTTTTTTTTCGGGGTTTGCGACTCGTCGACGTTTATGTCATTAGAGCCGGGAGAGGATTTTTGTCAAGAGATGGGTAAAAATTTGGGCATAACCGTTTAAGTAATCACTAGCTTGAACTGATTTAGGGAAAACATAGAAATCCAAGATTAGGATGATCAGGCGCGGATTTGAAACTACGTCCTTCCGAATACAAGGCGCGAGCTTTATCGCACACTCACCCAGATCATCACCGAGAGTGGTGAGTGAGTGGTTAACGCTCTGGCCTCGCATTCGGGGGGACGCCAGTTCGAATCCCCTCCGGGCATCCAGATTTGGGTTTTCCACGGTTTCCCCAAATCAATCCAGGCGAATTCCGGGATGCTCCCTTCAAAATGCCATGGTCGAATTCCTTACCATTCCTTGTCCCAAGTCCCGTCTCACCTCTAATGACCTCGACGTCGACGAGGCGTAAAGCCATAATTTAAAAAAAAACTATGCTCGTTGCAATTTAAAAAAAATACTTTAAATGCAAGGGGGCTATCCATTATTTGTGCATGTTTCTTTGCTGCTATTTCAACTGTTACACAAAAAGTAGAAGACATAGAAAAAGGAATTCAGAAACCAGGCAGTATGTATCAGATAGCACACGTGAATATCAAACGTCGAAGTTACTACTACTGCGGTGTCACTTGGTAGAGAAAGGATGCGATTTCAAAGTCAACGCTTAATGTTATTTACTATGTTAATTATGAGTTTGTTTAATACGTTTAAGGCTGAATTGTGTAAAGAAGTGAAGCAATACCCTCAGTGATTCTCCTAACGCCATTGTCTAATGAAGGTAATTCGGTAAATTGAAGTTCAGCCATTCGCTAATCGTGACGGAAGTTTCTCTCTTGAGTCGCTATTTAGGTGAATAGTGCACATGCCAACAGGGAACGAAGCACAGTGTGTTCGATTAACAGCCGGCGTGACGATTTAATGTCTTTTTCAATGATGTCTCCGTTATTTTGCTACAAAACGGGGACCCTGATATCACTTGCTGACCTCAAAACCTATGCCTGTACAGATAACATAATCACTTGTATTTTCGGTTGTTATTATGTGGGTCGTGGAACACATGTACTGATCGCTTGGAATGCACGTTCACGCTAATTTACAAACCTCTAAACCAGCTGATCTAGATAATGTGTACACTACAGAATAGTGTGAAAACGTGGTGTAATTAATGATCTGGTGCTCTAGATAAAAATATATGTTATCTATATATATAAAGATGTATGTATGTATGTATGTATGTATGTTTGTTTATTTGTTCTTCATACAAATCCACAGTTTTCATCCGATTTCGATGAAGTTTGTACACTTATCCTTTAAAACAAGGAGAAAAATACTGTCTACATTTTATCTGTATAAATAATACATGTTGTCTCGTAATTTCAAAATACTACTGAATGGCGATAGACAGACGCGTTGGATATGGACGTCTCTATACTGCATTTCCGAGTATCGGTCAGACAGCCCGGTGGTTAAAGCGCTTGCTTACAAATGTTTGGGTCGTGGTCTTCGTGTAGGCTAAGATTTTTAAAAATTGTTTTTTTATCGTAAGAGTCACGCGTGGACCGTAGGTTATTCGGATTGAATGTTAAACTGTAGATATCACAAAGTTAGGGGTGCAATGCGAGGCAAATCGTAGGTAGTCGTACAATGCTGTAGGTGTACACTTTTTTACGAAGTCTGTCTTTTTGTTACGTTTTGACGACCAAATGGCTATATCGATATAGAAGGAATTTGACAAGAAAATCTGTATGAAGAGCACAGGACATTTTCGCCAGTATGTTTAATAGTTGTAGTCACGAAGTTTTGAGACCTTATCGAATGGTGACAGAAATATGTTGAAAATTGGAAATAGAATGATATAGTGATAGCTTTCCTGTCATATTATGCCAACTCGGTGTTGTTTGGGACCAATCCTTAGTTACCAAGAACTTTCTATATTCAATTCTGGCCAAAAATTGTTAATCCACGCGTACGAAGTCGTGGGTACGAGCTAGTATATTAATAAAGATAAATGTAAGAACTGGATCGTCTCTGAGGAGGTCCTATTCTGAGAATCAGAGAGATTATTTGTGTCCAGCTGTGGATGAAGTTTTACAGCAGCTTGTGTCCAGTAAAAATTTATCAACGTAGGTTTGTGTCACATAATTAACAAAAAACATCGAGACTATTCTTCGGATAAGCATACCTGAATCTAAACGTGACTAAAGTCTCAGAATCACGGAAAGAATCCATAACGCCTCCGACAAGCCTAGTAATTCAAATTTTCTGAGATAAAAAAATTCTTCATTTCATACACAATATTGGCCGAATACTAAAGATAACTTTCAACGTGAGATGAGACTAAATTGTATCTCTCTAGCAATAGAAAAACTTCATTAGTTCCAGGAGGGGATTCAGAGGACTGTGGACAAATAACGGGATGCAAATTCGCCCATGGCCTTTTGAAAGAACCATCCTATCATTCGGTCCGGATCATTTTCACGAAAAATGGAAAATATGTAGTTTATATGGCCGAAATGGGCATGAAAACAACGTAGTGCCAAATATCTGGCCCAAACGTTTCCCACATGTAATGAGTAAGTTAACTAGGAAAACTAATATACAGCGACGCCTAGGACAATGGACTGCTGCAAACTCTCACAAAGAGTGTGAATTTAACATTGCTACCACGCACGCACGCACGCACACCCTCGCGCACACACACACACACACACACACACACACACACACAACACACACACAATGAGAGAGAGTGAGAGATAAAGATGAGAGGTTGGGCAGAGAGATGAGAAAGAAAGAAGAAAAGTTAAACATTAGGAAGTGAAGAAAGTTGAAAAAGAGAAATAGATGAAAGAGAGAAGAGGGATGAAGGAGAGAGGAGAGTGACTGCTAGAGAGAGGAGAATAAGAAAGTAATAGAGAGGACAAAGAGCGAGAGTAACAGAGAGGATAAAGAAAGAAAATAATAGAGAGGATAATGAGAGAAGAGGCGAGAGATAGAAGAAGCCAGAGATACAAGAGGAGAGAGGTAGAAGAGGAGAGAGGTAGAAGAGGAGAGAATTAAAATAGGCGAGAGGTAGAAGAGTCGAGAGGAATAAGAGGCGAGAGATGGAAGGAAAAAGAAGTGGTTAGAAACAGAGGTAAATTGAGCAAGAGAAGAATGAAAGATATGAGAGAAAAAGAGGTGAAACAAATCTGAGAAGGAGTTGACAGAAAGAGAGAGAAGAGGTGAAAAGAGGAGAGTGAAAGAGAAGAGAGGTGAGAGAGCGGAGCAACAAGGACTTTTAATAAGACCTTATTCACCCACAAATTACGTGAGAGGGCATCCATAAATTACGTGAGGTGAAATAAGGGAGGGGGGGGGGTCCAGCCAGATCTCACGAAATCTCACCATAAGGGGGGGGGGGGGTCAGGAAATCCGGAAAAACATCTCACGTTATTTATGGATGTCCCCTGAAGAGAAAACGACTATCATATCCTAACTTCTATAACCGTACTCCATTAAATTTTGCAGCAATTTGCGCCTAGAAATATGGTGCACGAGACTCAGTAAAATACTTGATTCACAATGAGACGTTTAGCTTGCCGTTATGGTGAGTACCTTTGCCCGTCAAACAAAGTTTAGACTCTAGTGTAGTAGATACGCCTACTTGTTAGTCGATTTGGTGCGGTATCTTATGTGCAAGTAAGCGTTATTCAACTACTTATGCTATTAGATAAAACTCATCAAAGTATGTTCTAATATAAACTATTCAGCTCTTTGTGTGACCCAAAAATGAATATAGGTGTATGTGGAATTACTATGCCATATCCTACTCAGTAAAATAGAAAATACTAAAGCGGTGGGCAGTGGATGTTTTAAGCAATTTCTTCCCGTCTTAAGTATGACAACAACTTCGGTCCAGTTTCCAGTGAATGTTATTTCTGTCCAGCAGCGTAGCGTGCTTCAAAATGCGGAAATTGCTGCTAAAGACCAGGTAGAAAAACTGTGCGCATGACGAAAATGAGAACCAATAGGAATGGGTGGTCATTAGCATGGACAGAGACCTCTGCCCATCCGCTACCGACAACCACAAATTAAGATCTCGCACAATCGATTTATTTGGAGAGTAAAAAGTTTTACAGCCAGACTTGGAGCCGTGTTGCTAAACTGGCCGCTAATGACGCTCGTTTTACGACTTCGGCAGCCTCGAGCTACGGGTCCCTCGTTCGCTGGCAGTGCGAATCTTTGTTCCTCGTAATGAATCTCGCAACCTGGCCGCGATAGCATCGCGGGTCGAACGCTCGGGATATTTCAATAAGGACACCAGTTTCCTTGTGACATAATTAGCCGCTATTACCGTCAGGCGCTACTGTAAATCTCAACTTCAGTAGTCATTAAACGCGGTGTATGGCATCAACCTCCTTATAAGGAAAACCAAAATGCTAAATTATTTTCTGTAGCGAACTGAATGGTTCAATAAATAAACCAATGCTAATACGACTGTGGAGAGAGTGAAAAAATTCAGAGGTGAAGAAATGTTTTAGATACGTAATATTATATTTTCAGCTAGTATTATATATTCCGTATAATCTGTATGATGGTAATAGCATAACCTGTATGAAGGGCTTCTTCTTACCTTCATTTTCTCTCTGTTAAGGGACCAATGCCAGAGAGTCACATATCAAGTTACTGACAGTTATTTTATCGCGAAAACGTATTACATTTAAACCATGTACGCTTACAGCAAGTGTAAAACACCAAAGATACTCTTGTATTAGTTAATTATGTGTTTTTTTTTTGGTATGTAACTGTGTTTACTACTGATATAAACAGTTAAGCATTACAATCGTCTTAGATACTTGGACGATTTCTTTATTTAGTGACAGGAAACATACATTTATTAAACTTGTTATGCAATCCTTAAGCCTTAACTGTAACACCCAAGACATAAATTCATAGTCCATTAACAATTATGATTTTTTGGTTTTTGCATATAATTTGCCAAAAACTGAGATAAATTTTACTGTGTTCCTGAACTTTAAAACACCAGGACACAGGTTTCTGTAAACCAGACTTTCTCAAATTGAGGCATGTGAACCCCTAGGGGTTGGCCACAAGATTTACACTGGCTGTCTCAAGCGTGTAACGTGTACAATGGTGAATTGAGATTGGACATGAGCTAAGCTCGACTCAGCCTGATGCACGAAACAAGCCCATCAATCCCATTAATTAATAACATATTGCCTTTTGTGACTGTATTACTTTTGTAAAATAGAAATCCTTATATTTTAAAAATAAATAAATAAAACCCAGTTTTTTTAAAGACGATCCGCCATTGCCTGTAAAATTTTATAAGGGTACGTGCAGCTATAAGTTTGAGCAACTCTTCTCTAGACCAATTGAAGGACATAAAAATAGAAGTCAGCGTTTAAATTTTTAAAAACTGTAAAGGAAATGAAATGTAAATTGTTAAACTATGTAAACAGAACTGTAAAATAATCAAATGTGAATTGTAATAAAACGCAAAGAACTTGGCTGTGTGGCTGATAAGGCCGAAAGCCATATAAATAAATAAATAAATAAAAACTCGAAATACTGTAAGCAACAATGTTATACCCTGTTTACTCCGAACTGGCGGCTCAAGGATATCTCTGCCTGGCCCCGCTCCTCACCTCAATACCACCTGCAGTACATTCCTTTCCCAGCTGACAACACCGCTGTGTCCATGGAGGCAGTGAATAATTTTCTTTTCGCGTGCGGGTAAGGGCAGCAAGTGGAGATGGAGTAGACTGACCTTGAGCCGGTTATATTGACTGAACATGCTATAGAAAATAACAACGATCTACCGACAGCTGGGTTTACACTTTTTTTTAAAGATTTTTCCTTAAAAATTTTTTTGGTAAATGTTGTAAATTCGAGTATTAAAGTGCTTTGTTGGAGGACCCTTGACAGACAAACAATAAAACAGGTGGAGGGAGACGCGGTAGCAAGGGGATGCTGTGAAAAAATAGAGGTGAAAAATGGTCTCTGCGAGCGATGGGCCATAAACACAAGACGTGCTAAACTGTTTTGATTCTAGGTTGTCCCAATGACAGATATAATAAATGCTGCGGCCTAAAGGTAGTTAAAGAACTGTATATAAAGATACGAGTATAGTGAGTGAATTTAATGTATGTATTGATGTAAAATAAGTGTGTATTCCAGCGAATATTGGAGTGATTAATGCTGTCAGAAAGTTGGAGACTCTCTTGAAATAAATGACAGAAAAGATTGAGTATATTTTCATTACCACGTCATTCCACTTTTATAGTTGTTTATATATATATATAATTAGCATTCGGCTACTTAGGCCATACATCCAGCTCAACTGTGCTTATTATTATTCTTATTATCATTAAGTATAGACAACAAAGGACGACACGAAAGTATCACTCATCCATTCCTTCGGCCGCAGTCGAACCGGTGAGCCTAGGCCAGTGTTGCTTAATTATCCTCAAATAACCATTATGAAGTTATAATATAATAAAATAATCTTCTCGGGTGTCCAACCAGATGGTGTCCACTCACACATTATGAAGTTAGTAAACGTTTGAAAGTCCAATCGCGAGTTCAGCTGACAGCACCAATTATGTGCCTATTTTAACGGTTTCCACGAGAAGCGTGTATACTTGAACCCTGTCACAGTTCCTCATGGTGGTCGTGGTGTGCGCCCGCATGTCCCAGCAGCGCTGTCGTGAAGTCGGCCCCGCCCTTAATGGGGCGCGCTTCCTGCTTGCTCGACTCTTCGATCGAACCGCCTTTCTCATCTCCACACAAATTGACGAGACCCTAAATCAAGTGATTAATGGACACGTTTACAGTCAATACACTTTAAAAGTCGGCACCCAACTTAATGAGTGCTGTCCAATAGTGCCTAATTGTTGTTGTTAGGGTCGTAGTGGAGCCAAGACTTTTTCAACTTCCCATTTTCAAAGAAGATTAGTGGCATATCACAGTTTGCGACACAGTAATGGAACGTGTCGTAACAGCAGGCAGGGGTTCCAATTTATACTGGCTCATCGAGGGACTACGCGTTGGCGAGTGTATTGTGTAACACTGGTGCGAAAACATAATCCACCGTATTCAGGTTTTGCGTTACGGCCAGCAGAATTAATCAAGAACGTTGCAAATATGTGGCCAGCGAGTGCGGCCTTCAGTTCGCAAATCTTTTTGCAGGGATTGTTCAGTCTGTCGCATAGGTGGCTAAAGAATGCCGCAGTTTTTTTTTTTTTTTTTTTTTATTTTTATTGGCATCTGGTTTCCAAGACCATGCAGCCAGCACAAATACATATAGTTATTACAATGAGTTACACGCCTTGTTGAATTACATCTACCACCATCTTTCATGATTTATAAACGTACATCTGGGTACCAAGTTTAGTTTACATGTTTAAAGTTATTACAAAAATTCCTATTACAAACAGTGAAACTTACAACACAAATATTTACATTGTAAACATTTTGGGGTAGTACAAATTTGCTCTTTGCATTAGCAGAACCATGTTTATCACACCTTATAAGCTGTTGAAGCTAACAGATCTCATGTCACACTGTCCTTCATACTGGTCTCTGCCTACACATCTACAAATCACATTTAGAGTACTCCTTTATGATTTTGGACATGGGGTTAGGATGTTTTAGATCTCACACGTATGCCGTGAATTCTGCATAGCAGACATCTCAGAGAAGTATTTTGCTGTTTAGACAGACAGTCTACTGGTCACCAGTCCCTTAGGATCGGGCGGATTTATATTTTTATGTTGTTACTCACTATAAACGTCACAATGGCCTTGTACACTCTTCGGTCCTCCGTGCCCAAAATGTTCAAGGTGTTTGTCGGGAGGCTAACACCTAGCTGTTGCAGATCTTCCAGCAGTCTGGTGGACTGCTGCCAGTGCCTTTTGCATGCAAATAACATATGATTTATATCCCCCTCGCTCGTCTCATCACAGCCGCAAAGAGGAGATGCTATTAGGTTTAGTCTATATAGATGTTTTCGGAAGCTACCGTGGTTGAATTTTATCCTAGCTATAATGCTCATGGTTTTTCTTGTTACGTACCATGTTTGGTACCACTGTTTGGATGGGATCGTTGGGTGTAGGTATCCGTAGTGTTTGCCTTTGTTTTCTATGGATTTTCTCCATATATTGTTCCATTTATCTCTTGTGTTGCGTCTGATTGTGGATATGATGTCTGTAGCTGGTGCCAGGGGGTGGTTTCTTCCTGATTTTGTTGCTGTTTTGGCTGCTGTATCTGCCAGTTCATTTCCTGGTATACCTGTGTGTGCTTTGATCCAGATCAGGTATACCTGTTTTTGGGCGCTCTGTAGGTGCTGTATCTGTTCCATGATTTTGTAGCCTAGTATATTTCTCCCGTTGCCAGCATGTAGATTGTTAAGTGATTCGATCGCGCTTCTTGAGTCAGACCAGATGATAATCTTCGTTTGCGGTGTATCTTGCGCATATTGTACTGCCTTTAGGATGGCTGTCATTTCTGCGGTGTATACAGTGGCTTCTTTCGGAAGTTTATACATGCCAACATTTGAGGTTTGTGTTACTACATATGCACACCCCACGCCCTCTTCAGTCTTGGAGCCGTCCGTGTATATGTGACATATATCATTGTCTGCATCCGTGTGGTCGGCTATCAAGGCTCTATTCTGCTCTGAGTTTTCCCCAAATGGTATATTCATTTCATTATTGGGTTTCATGGTGGTTGTATCGTAGTTAACTTGGAAGCACGGGAGTTTCGATAGGGTATATATCAGTGTTTTGATATTGTTTTACTTCAGAGTACGCTGTGGCTAGCAGAGGTGTCCGTTTCCGTTTCCAAAAGTGTAATGTTTTGCAGTTTCTTTCTAATGTTGTTATTGCTTTTATCAGAGAACTGTTGGGCGTTTGTAGTTGTCTTAGCACGAATTTTGCACTTATATATTCCCTTCGTATTTCCAGTGGCGGTTCCAGGGCCTCTACTAATAGGGCGTTTGTAGGTGTTGAAGGCATCGCCCCAGTGCACAGGCGTAACGCCTTGTACTGGACTTTGTCTAGTTGTTGGGTTAAGCTGTTTGATGCGCCTCCATAACATATGCATCCGTAGTCAAGGTGTGGTCGGACTAGCGTTCGGTACAGTAATATGCTTGTTTGTGGGTCTGTCCCCCACCAATATCCGGTAGTGGCCCTCATTACATTGATGGCTTTCTCACATTTCTTTAGAATATGCTTTATGTGTTGTGCCCAGGTCAGTTTTGAGTCTATTATTAGTCCTAGGTATTTTACGTTCCTTTTGTATGGTATTTTGTAGGGACCTATGTTGACTGAAGTTATATGTGGTAGTTTGTGACGCGTATATATACAGGCTTCTGATTTTTCGGGGGCAATCGTCATTCCATTTTCCCTCAACCATTTTTCAAGGTTTATCAGCGTGGTGGATAGAGCTTCCTTGGCCTCTAGTATTGTATTTCCAATTGCATATATACATAGATCATCAGCATATTGTAGTATATATGTGTTTTCTGCTAGTATCTGTGCTAAGGTCTGATGTGTATATGTTGAATAGTAGCGGGGATAATGTAGAGCCTTGCGGTAGACCGCTGCTAGTCTCTCTTGGTCCAACTCTGCCTGTTTTACTATTAATGATCAAGGATTCTGTTTTGTAGTAGTGCACATATGTTTCCTATGAACCTGTGTGGGAACCTCATGCGTTTTAGCTTATCTGCCAATACTGGGATGCTGACGTTATCGTAGGCACTAGATAGATCAATATATACGGCATACAGGTATCCATTCCTACTCTGGCAATTTTGTATGTCTGTTACCAGTTGTGCCAATAACTCATTGGTTCCTTTACCTTTCCGGAAACCCAACTGGTGTTCTGGTAACAAGTTGTTGTTTTCGATGTACCACTCCATCCTGTGTTTGACCATTTTTTCTAGGATCTTAAGGGGACACGGTAGAAGGGTTATTGGTCGATAGGAGGCTGCATCTTTGGAGTCCTTTCCTGGTTTTAGCAGGGGTATTATCCTGCCAGTTTTTAGTTCAGGGGTATATCTTCCTTCTTGCCATACCTTGTTTAACATGCTTAGTAGAATGGATTTTCCAGAGGTAGGTAGGTGTTTTATCATTGAGTATGAAATATTATCAGGTCCAGGGGCTGTATTGCTGCAGTTTAATAGTGTCCTTTCCAAGTCGATCATGTCAAATGGTTTGAGTATAGGGTGCTCCTGATCCATACTTGGTTGCAGCCATATGTGATTGTGTGCTGCCGGAGGGGTCAGTCTGGCGAGTATTCCTTCTGCGATTTCTGGCTTAATCTCTGTGGGATGTTGGTGGTCGTCAACAGCATGGCGAAAGCTCTTCACCCGTTTCCATATCTGTGTCAGCGGTGTGTTTTTATTCAAGGCTTTCACAGAACTTTCTCCAGCCTTGCCTCTTCTTCTCTTTTAATAATCTCTTCGTGCGTGCCTGTATTTTCATAAGGGTAATATAGTTCTCTTCTGTGCAGCACCTTTTGTAGTTTTTCAAAGCCTCTTTCCTTTCTTGCACCAAGTGACTGCAATCGTTGTCCCACCACGGGGGGGTTATACGTGGGTTTTGCTTCCTTGGTTTGTTTATCGGGATCGCTTCTGTTGCGGCTCTCTCTATGGTTTTAAGGATATAATTGTAGTTTTCACTTCCATTATCTGATTTACTATCCTCTTCTATATATGCATTTACTGTTTCCCGATACTTTATCCAATTAGCCTTAGCCAGATTCCATTTATATGTTGGGGATGGGGCGCTATCTTTTGGATTGCGGCATCTCGATCTCAACAGGATGGGGAGATGGTCCGACCCCAATGGTTCCTGGAGGACTTCCCAGTTGTAGAGGTGTGCAAGCGCAGGTGAAGAAATAGTAATATCCACAGCGGATTTGTTTTCCGTTGGCTTGATAATCCGGGTTTCCGAACAATCATTTAAAATTACCAAGTTTTCCTCTTCTATTGCCTCCATGAGGATTCGGCCCATACGATCTGAGTTACTACTTCCCCAAGCTGTGTTATGGCCATTAAAATCACCCATGATAATATATGGTTGTGGGAGTTGTCTTAAGAGCCGTATAAGTTGTTGTTTTGATACAGTTGTATTAGGTGCTCTGTATACTGCTGCAACTGTTATATAGGTGTGGCCGCTCTTAATGCTAGCCTCAAGGGCTGTATTACTGTTGATTAGCTGAATGGTCCTGTATTCTAAGCATTTTTTAATTATGAGCGCTGCCCCACCGTATCCATGTATCCTGTCACATCTGATTACATTGTAGCCTTTAACTGTTAGTTTATCTTCTGGCTTTAGCCAGGTTTCCACTACTGTCCCAATAGCTACATCGTGCATATTTAGAGCCCGCTCGAAAACTTTCTTTATTAGATCGTAAGGACCTTGCGTTCCAATACAGCATGTTATTAATTTGTGTAGCCATTTTTGTTGGATCAAATTTTCTCTATTTGCGTGGGTGGCTCGAATGTTACACTGGAGAATGTTATTGGGCTTGGCCATAATGGCGATCAACTATTGAGTTACTGATCAGATTACTGATGTTTTCCCTTAACGCATCTATTGGTATTGGGTTTCCTCCAAGTTGGGTGTTCTGTACCAGGGAGATGACACAGTGAAGTATTATATCTATTATGTGGTCTCTGCCCAGTGGGCTTGTGGTAGCACCTGGTTCATCTACAGGATTGGATTTGCTAGCTGGTATTGGATCCAATGGTCTTTGGTTTGGTATTAGGAGTTGTTGGTAGCCCTTCCAGTTATCGCTATGTCTCGGTGTAGGTATCTGTTGGGGTCGGGCAGTTTTAATGTGGCTTCCGGGTAGGATCATGGGGTCCCGTCTGAATGGTCCGGGGTTTGTATTTTGATATGTCTTAAAGTTGTCCAGTTGCGCTGGGGTGTCCTGTGGAAATGGGAGCGTACCCTGGTTGTTAGGTAATGTAGGGAACTCGGCGATGTCTCTTGTGTCAGGTGGTGAGGCAGCCGCAGCCCTAGCGTATTGTCTGTTATCTAAAGAGGCTAGTGCCTCACGGTAGCTAATGTCTTGGTAGGCCATCCTACGTTTTATTTCCTTCTGTTTTATGAACTCCGGGCATGATTTATCAGTAGCCATATGGGGGCCTGCGCAGTATAAACATGAAGGTTGAGAGGTAATAGTGCAGGTGCTGCTATCGTGAGTACCGCCACAATATTTGCAACGTGTTTGGCTACGGCATTGCTTGCTATTATGGCCATAGCGCAAACAGTTGAAGCACTGGAGAACAGACGGTACATAAGGTTCTACCGGACAACGGACTCCATGGATTTTCACATTGTCGGGCCTTTTTTGTGCTTTAAATGTAATAGAACAAACTGGTAATGGTTTCTTTATAGTTGCGTTATTTTCTACTGTGTTTTTGTAAAATCTTCTTACTGAAATGACCTGAACTGGGCTGCAAATGACTGCTAAGATCTCTTCCTCTGATAATGATGTCTCTATATTCCTAATGATCCCTTGTTTAGTGACCAGGTAGCTAGGGATATATGCTTCAAGTTTGTACCTGGGGAATACATTACTTCTCACCAGTGCATTAGCTGCCGCCGCAGTGGATAGTTCAATTTTTACTCTATTTTGCCCTGCAGGGTAGATGTTAATGATATTATTAAAGGAGGTCCCACTTTCCAACCGGAGCATTTTCCCTAGTGCCATTGGATGTAACCTCCCCACCTTTTTGTCAGTGCTTTCAACTATGATCACAAATGGGCCCTTATCATACATCTCATAGTTATTAGACACAAGCCTGGTAGGGGTTGATGTAGGGGCACCATTACTCACTTCGTTCATTGGCGTAGGCTGTTGGGCTGGTGTTGTTGTTGACTCCTCCTGCTCTGGCTGCGACAGCTGACTGCGATTTGGAGACGCGTGGCATTTTCTCCGTTTTTCCTGCAGGCTGCTGGTCGTCCTGGTTTCCGCACGGGCGTTTCGATGATCTGGGTTCTTCTACGTACATATGAAGCTCGTCATCTGCTACGTTCACTGCCACTGTTTGAATAGCACTTCGTATCACTGAGGGTAACTCGTCGTCTCCATCTGATTGTGGAACTGGGTTCGCTGGGTTGTTCTGCTGCGTTCCGCCTTCACCATACTCCCCACTGTGCATGGCGATTACCGACGCAACCGCCGCCGGTTAGGTAACAATTTACGTAATTAGAGGTTGCACTAGTGTAGATATTCCGGTTGTCGACAGGTAAACTTGTGTTGGTTAAGCGCACGGTTCGCGATAGTGTTAACTCGGCACACAGGGAAACTTCGCGTACCAGGAAAACCGACCGTACCGTACCGCTGCTCGAACGAGACTCCAATGCCGCAGTTGTGGTGGCTAGTTGCTGATAGGCAGGAACCTAGATTTGAAGCCGGCCTCATTTACCCTCTACCATAACGGATCTTTAACCACTACCGCTTAACTGCCGGATGCGCAAAGATCAGTTAGATTTACTTGAGAAATAAACAAGATAACCGTTTCAGAGAAATTATATGGAAACCTTTTTATACAGAGTGTTAAAAAAAATTGTTAAATATTATAGGGGGTGATAGCATGCATCAAAATAAGACAAAAATGTCCTATAAACATAGGATCGCAAACGCATACTTTCGGTGTTAATAACAGGTCTGCAATGTGACGCCTGTTCACGGAAATGAATGCCTCAGCCTGCCGCCATAAGGAATCACGCATTTGAAACTGTCTTGGTTGGTCCTGTACGTGATGAAATGCATTAAATACATACAGGACCATCCAAGACAGTTTCAAAGAGTCCGTGATTTCTTACGGCGGCGGGCTGAGGCATTCATTTCCGTGAACAGGCGTCACATTGCAGACCTGTTATTGACACCGAAAGTATGCGTTTGCGATCCTATGTTTATAGGACATTTTTGTCTTATTTTGATGCATACTATCACTTCTTAAAATATTTTACACCTTTTTTTAATATCCTCTATATCATACTTATATCAAGCTACCGAATTTTTGTTTTTAAAACACTGGTCAATCACAAATTCACGAATTTTACAACAGACACATGAAGCTATTTAAGCTAAAATTCGAGAAATACACTGAAGTCCCTAGAGACACGGGATATCTCCTAATATCATTTGAGTTCTCCTTTTTGTCCGACAAAGTGCATCAACACGATGTGGCATTGACTCAAGTCATCGTACACTAAGTACTCTGAAGAAATATTCAGCCATGCTTCTTCTACATCTGTCCATAAATGTGAAAGTATTGCCGGTGCAGAACGTTTACACAAACTGAATATTTTGAATTGGATTCATGTCTGGCTATCTAGGTGGCAATTCATTCGTTGGAATTGTGAACGATTTTGGCTCGGTGATATTGCGTCCTAGATAAGTCCATCGGTGTTTGAGAACATTAGGACCATGAATGGCTGTAATGGTCTCATGGTAGCTGAATATAACAATTTTCGGACAATGATGGGTTCAGTTCGGCGAGATATCCCAGTCCATGTCATGTAAACACAGCCGATACCAGGAAGGAGTATTATGCGCTTGCACAGCACCGTCCATGGCCTTGTGGGATCTCTGCCACACTTTAACTCTGCCGTCCACTCTTACCTACTTGAATCGCGACTCAGCTGGCCACGGAACATTTTTCCAGTTATCTAGAATACAAATAAAATATCACGAGCCCAGGGGAGGCACTGCAGGTGATCGCGTTTTGGTAGGAGATGCACTCGCGTCGGTCTTCTGCTGCCATATCCCATCAATGCCCAATTTCGCTGCACTCTCCGCACGGACAAGTTTGTATTATTTCCCACATTGAGTGTTGCTTTTCTTTGACGCAGAGCAGTCCGTCTGTCAACACTGAAATCTCGAAGCAGATGTCGCTGATCTCGGTCATTAACTAGATGTGATCGACCATTGCATTGTCTATAGCGAGAGGTAATGCCGGATATTACACATTCGCGTCAGCGCTTCGTACTGTGGCTCGAGGAATGTTGAATTCACGCACAATTTCCGAAATGAAATGCGAGCATGCGCCTATCTGTCAATTCATGTCGCGTGACTATAATCACAACATAGATCCTTTCACATGAGTCACGAGAGTACAAATAGAAGCCACACTGCACGCCACGACTATACGTTTATTCCGCGGTGCTACCGTCATCTCGATATTTGTATCTTCCTATACCATGGCTTTTGGAACTTCAGTGTCCCTGAGACAAGTAAGTCACGGGATCATTTTTTGTGTACCACGCATCAACAAATAGTTAGCAAATACTGTATCTCAGATAAAGTCAGTTGTTTTCAAAGGCCTTAGACAGTGTTGTTGATTCGAAAATTAAAGACGCATCCATCTGTGGCCAGGAAAGACACCGTATTCACATCTGGGTCTCATCCAGATGGCGAAGACGTAAGAAATTTTTATTTCTAAATCTATTCTTGCAAGCGCTACAGAAAAAGATTTTTGTCAAGAGAAGGTATGACCGCAGATGGGGCATCATAGTAGATATTTGTCTTGATGATGATAAGCTACCGTAGATATTGGTCTTGATGATGATAAGCTACCGGCACCCTCGATCAGAGCTATCTTGTAAACACTTCACTGGGTACAGTCGCAGCCTGCAAGCTTGCTTTAGTTACCCTACACTTTCTTAGTATAGCATACCAGAAAAGAAACTGGGACCAAACTGTAATTACAACGTCGCCTGTCCGCCTGCCCGTCTGACACATGTTGGCCCAAACCTAAACATGATATTTAAAATTATGCGAAACTATCTTCTAGATTTCCCAAAGCAACGAAAAAAAAGTACTCATACACCGAAGTGTGAAGTTTCGATGTTTAGAGCTTGTAACGTTCCCACCCCTCCTGCTAATTAATTTCCGGCTAATTTATTAATGTTTTATGTATCGGACCTCTTAGCCGAAGATTGACTGCATTCACTCCAACATTTAATCCAGGTAAATGAGGTGGAACAATTACAAAGAAACAAATTTAGTTAGATGCACCACACTGATTTGAGTTATATTCTGATAAATTGTACACACTTTAGGTTTTCTGTTCAAACACAAATATTGAATCCACTGATCAACGTCTTGATAAGATAATTACAACTTCATATACTTAATTCACTTTATAAAACTGTGAGCGAGAGTGATGTATGGCAGAAACACAGAGAGAGAGAAACAGAACATAATATGGGCTTACATCATGATCCCTCGTGGAGCGACATCACGAGCTACCACCGCGTAGCACTGGAAAAAACTGGTCAAGACTGAGGGAGTGTGGTCCCATTGTGAGGGCTTATATAACACCCACCTAACGGGATTCCGGTGCTGATCCTCTATGGGAGGGGAGTACTACCAACATTGGATTCTTACTTTCCCATTTGGCGGGAGGACCATCTCTGCCAAATGGGAGGGAACACAGAGTTCCACCGATACTACCCCACCCGAGAGGTAGCTTTTGTGTTTGCAGGGTGGCTACAATAGTATCCTATCCCCGCCAAACTCTGGGCGGAAGCAGGGTGTCCGAACATCCCCCACATGGCTTAGCCGCCATGACAGTTTCTATAGCCACTTGAAATCTTAGAATTATAAAATTAAAATCTTTCCGCTTCACTCTCGCTACCTAATTGAAATTACTTAATCCTAAACTTATTCTACTTAAATACTACTTCTTAAAGTTCCTAATTATGGATCAAATGTCTTGTGACATCACAAATACCCCCCCGATTAAAGGTGCCTTACTTCGATCAGAATTCAGGCACCATTTGTCGACACTGCCCACTACCGCACAACACACACTGGCGTGGAACACACTATGTTGCTGGGTCCAGCTGAGCGGGGGATGGGCCGTCGTGTTTGTAAACAGACCAGCCGCTGGTCAGCGTTGAGGGGTTCCGGGAAGTCTGGTGGTGACGTCATTACTACCTGCGCCCGTCTTCACAGCTAATCACCCGCGTAACTGTTTCTCTGTGAACACAACACACTTCTGTATGTAGTCTCCTTTCAGCCTCTTATGATCAGCTGAGAACAATTTGTTGCGACAGCTCAGATAATTACAACATTACATACATATCTTATAAACAGTTTTTCTTAACTACCCACACATTTATAGAATAATCAACTATTACATAGTAATAAAAAACCTTTTAAAGAATGTAAATTACTGATACTAATGTATATGACATTCATTACATAAAACAAAAGCAACAGCTACTATTGCAAAAAAATATTATGAAAACCACACAAACACAATCTAATAAAAAAAAATTTAAAGTATTTACAAAACAATTTGGAACATGGAAATATAACATCAAAGTGAACTCATTACTTATTATATGTCTTATTTTATACATTTGTATAACTACCATATTGAGTCGTTAAAATTTTCAGTTTCCAGCTTAGATCTGTTTGCTATGAATGCCAACTTGTATTGACGTTTCTCTTCATTACTTCAAATCATGGAATGTTTTCCCAAGGGTTATTTACCTTTAGTATGAAAGCTGTCCTGCTTTTCCCAAGAAGGGTTTTTTTTCCAAAAGGGGAATGGAATGCTCATTTGATTTTACTTGTTACTTTAACTCACTTATCTTTCCGTGACCATTTTTTAAATTTCTCAATCTGCAGTTAACACCATCCCTATAAGCTTAATTCGGGCCGACTCGAATCCTCAGTGTTTATGGACTTATATCTTTAATTAATGCCATCTGACTAGGTTCGGTCCCCTTAAAATAAGAATTTTAACTTACTTTCTTGCAGACCTTCCCAGAAAAACTTATCTTGTTTCTTTCCTTACACATGTGAATTACGTCCCGAGCAACCACTATTTTTTTTTCCCATTTATTTTATCTCTTGAAGAGCTTTCGAATACTAATTTCCATTACATAACTTCGAAATAATCTGACAATCTTCCATTTATTTTATGACAAACTTAAGTCTACCACACCTTGAAATCAATGAATAATTACCTAAACTCTCTTAGCTTCTAATACATACATATATTAACTATAATAATTCATGTATTATTTTCACAATATGCTCCAGAACCTAGAAGACATAGCCTGTTAATCACCTGTTTGGAGTTTGCTTAGTGTTTGCATAGCTTACTGTGGGGGACGTGGAGGGTGGAGCGGTACCGTTGGGTCACCATTATCTGCGGCCACCTGCGAGTCCGGCAGCCGGCCGCCCCCTTCCCCTGGCTCTGTTTGGCAAAGGTTTGGATGGTCAGGTTTGGCAGTGAACCGCTGCATATTTACCTTTCCTACCACCCGCTTATCATTTTGAGGTGTGGGAGGGCCTTGACGCTCTCCTCCCCCACTGGCATATCGCACATTCGGCCTCTCTTCCTCATAAAATTCGTCCATCTCGGTCAATATGCTCAGGGCCTCGGGGATTGTCTTTATCTGGGCGATAATAAGCTGACGCCTGGCCCATTCGGGCAATCGGCGAAAAACCGCCTCTATAATTTCCACAGGATCAATGGGTGGGTCAAGGTAATGAACTAGGGTAATTTCCTTCAAAAAAAATTCTCTTAGGGTTCGGTCTTTGGCTTGAAATCGGGGACCCGTTAGTAACAACCTCTTGCACCTTCTCTGGGTCGATTGTGACCAGTACTGGGCCAGGAAATCCCTCCTAGCCTCGTCATAGGAGCTGAAGGTTTTCCTTACTGAATCAAACCACCATTTAGATTCTCCGGCAAGATGTTTACCGAACATGTATATTTTTCTATCCTCTGTCATGGGATGTGACTCGAAATAATGGTCAAAATTCTCACAGAATTCCATGGGATGGATCCCAGACTCTTTCCCACTAAATTTCTCCCACTGGATCTGATTGTCTGCCGGAATTTGCCAAGGGATAATCCCCCTAGAATCACTAAATAATCGGTTATTTTCCGTCTCAGGAAAAGCCCTAGGACAGCTCATGGGTTGGCCTACTGATGTATTAATTAAATTGGTTTCTCGGGCAGCCGCCGGACCCACCTCCCATGGCTGACTGAGTGACATCCTATTATTTTCTCCTACATTATTTTCCAGATTTACAATGCGACATTCATAATTTTTAAAAGTGGAATTATTTCCCACTTCTACCCCCCGTAATTTTTCAGAAAGTTCATTAATTAATCTGTCTTTCTCTTTTAACTCATTCTTTAATAAAGTTACCTCAGTCTGTAAATCCCTTACATTATCCTCGGTTACAATGCATCTACTATCCAAATTTTCTAACAAGTATCTTTTGATTTTATCTTCAAACAAACAAAATTTGGCATCTAAAATTTCAAATACTTGATCGGCCATCCGATCATTAAACCTGTCAAAACTAGTCTCTAACATATTTGAAAATTTATGCATCATAGCTGTGCCAAAATTGCTCAACTGCTGATCATAAGAATCAATTGTACTGGCCTTTTCACAATGCTGTTGTCCTGGGTGGCGCAGCGTCCGATGGCCCGCGCCGTCGAGATCGGGACCCATGCAGTCGCCGGAAATTCCATTCTCCGCCGCCACTTCTCCTTCAGAGACCGCCCGTCCTCGGCTGGCTGCTTCCCTCGTTCCCAGCAAGGGTGAAGCTGCTGACCTTGGCGAAACTTGCTGTCCGCTCCGTACAGGGTGGTCCTCAAGTTCCAAAGCGGTAGAAGGGGTGTTGGTCAGCATTCCTCGTCCTGTTTCAGAGTCTGGAAATCTCGGGACGTCTTGCGCCTCAACAGATGTTAAATATCTTCGCGTTGCCCTCTCTCCTGCCGTGATGCCATCATGTCCCTCTCTCTCTGTGCTCTGTGGTGGCTTCAGTATTTCACACTGGTAAAATTATTAATAGTTCTCTGCCAATCGTTGCTGCCACAGAGTGTAAAAAAAAAATCAAATGAATGCATCGGTCGCTGTCACGGTCGCCATATTGTAACGTTCCCACCCCTCCTGCTAATTAATTTCCGGCTAATTTATTAATGTTTCATGTATCGGACCTCTTAGCCGAAGATTGACTGCATTCACTGCAACATTTAATCCAGGTAAATGAGGTGGAACAATTACAAAGAAACAAATAAAATTTAGTTAGATGCACCACACTGATTTGAGTTATATTCTGATAAATTGTACACACTTTAGGTTTTCTGTTCAAAACACAAATATTGAATCCACTGATCAACGTCTTGATAAGATAATTACAACTTCATATACTTAATTCACTTTATAAAACTGTGAGCGAGAGTGATGTATGGCAGAAACACAGAGAGAGAGAAACAGAACATAATATGGGCTTACATCATGATCCCTCGTGGAGCGACATCACGAGCTACCACCGCGTAGCACTGGACAAAAACTGGTCAAGACTGAGGGAGTGTGGTCCCATTGTGAGGGCTTATATAACACCCACCTAACGGGATTCCGGTGCTGATCCTCTATGGGAGGGGAGTACTACCAACATTGGATTCTTACTTTCCCATTTGGCGGGAGGACCATCTCTGCCAAATGGGAGGGAACACAGAGTTCCACCGATACTACCCCACCCGAGAGGTAGCTTTTGTGTTTGCAGGGTGGCTACAATAGTATCCTATCCCCGCCAAACTCTGGGCGGAAGCAGGGTGTCCGAACATCCCCCACATGGCTTAGCCGCCATGACAGTTTCTATAGCCACTTGAAAATCTTAGAATTATAAAATTAAAATCTTTCCGCTTCACTCTCGCTACCTAATTGAAATTACTTAATCCTAAACTTATTCTACTTAAATACTACTTCTTAAAGTTCCTAATTATGGATCAAATGTCTTGTGACATCACAAGCTTCTCAAGTAGAGGGTTAGGATATTTTTTCCACTAGACAATAAAAACCTAAGTAGCTGTCTAAGTTGTAAATTTTAGATCACTGCTTTTAGCAGATATGTACTGAATACACTGCTACCAAAGAATATTAAATTTGTTTTAAATACATCCTGTATTAAGAAACAAATACTGAGAGTACTTATATGTAATACGGTTTAAAAGCTGCGAGTAAAGAAGCAAAAGTTTTTCTTAGTGAAATTATAAATTCGATTAGAACCTAATGTTTGATGATTCACTAGCAGTACGGCGTTGGAGGTGAAATCCGTGATAAAAAAACAACGAACTGGTAAACCAGTAACATACATATTATATATTTTCCATAAAGTGATTTGGTAGTCATTATTCGTGGATTTATATATTGTTTTTAATTAATTAAACCTTTTTGCTTTATTATCTATAGAAACTATTATTTCTTATATATGAATATAACTAAGAAAAATTTCTGATATTATCTTGTAAAATTGATATTACAAACATTAAGATTGAAACTCATTGGGTAATAAGGGATGATATTAAAAGCAGCAACCAGTCACAATTTGTTCTTATTATATTCATTTACTTAACCACTACCGGTTTCGAGCAAAATGCTCATCATCAGATGGTTTGCATTTTAATGTATTTACATATGCAGATGCAAAATGTGAGCATGCATCCTATAAAAACAGAAAAGTAGAATTTATTAAGTGAGAGTAATTTAATTTTGGGTTGATGAAGGTTAATCTCAATTACATTATTTACATTAGATAGCTGAATATATTCGAAAACAAACTCTTCTTAATATTTGTTTTCGAAAATCAACCCTTGATATCGCAGTCGCTGATTCACACCAATCCGTTATGGACAAAATATTATCATTGGGTAATAATTATTAATTGTAGGAAGGTTTTCCATGAAATATTGAGTAGTCTCACGCCGTATCAATTTCCGTCAATGGATTTCTTGAGATCCATAACAAGCATTTCTTACGTATACTGGGGCCAATCACACATCTAACAATCTTACAGTAGTGACAATTTTAATGTAGATGGGTTTGTTTGTTCTACAATAGCGAATTCTGAGGGTATTTGATACTCTTCCCACTAAGACGATATCATCGAAGTAGAAGAGCCTTCACGTGGCTGAGTGATAAGGCTCGAACCAGTTTCCTCTGAGAAAAGCCCCTAACCGGTCCTTCGTCACTGGTGAAGCTATCATTGTATGTGTGAGATGCACCACAACGATTTGATGGTTTGGGTTTCCCGTAATAGTCCAACCCTGCATAATTATCGGGTTAGGTTAAGAGGTCACGATATAAGCGATTTTGTGACCCATAAGAAATTGCCATTAGATCTGCTATTCCACATACAACTATTAATTATTAACAATACTGACTGTGACTACTGGGACTTGGTTTCGTAAATTCTATGAATTAGATCAGAATATATGATTACTCTAAACATCAGCCATATCAAAAGTTTCGAATAATTCCATATACATATATAGACGGCTCCATTTCTTCGGAGATATATGCTTTTTGTAGCAGTAACTATTTAGGAAATAGTGTCATCTGAGGAATCGTTTAGACTGCAGTTGAACATATTCTGTAATTAGGAAAGCAAATAATAATGAAGATTCAATTTATAAGAATTTTTTAATGTAGCGGGTAGGAAAATTAATTTGTGTTCAACATGGTTATTATTAATTCTGTGTTGTACTTAGTCTGAAATATTTATAACTGATTTTATTACTTAACTGTAAAGAATACTAACGAAATAAGATTACGTTTGTTTTAAATTACTTCTAGAAATTATGAATTCCGATAAATGTTAAAACACATTAATGTTACGAAAATACTTACAAAAAATTGTGTCGTGACCTGATGGCACTTTCGAGTTGCTGTACACTCTGCTTCTGTTCAGACCAAGGAGAGATCATATACACGAAGCAAACCTTGTGAAGAAATATACCGTTAACCCAAGAAATTCAGTTACGGGGTAAGAATCTGAAATAGCCCTGAAATTTTTGTTAACTCTTGCTCTTAAGGTTGTAAAAGGTTTTGGCAAAAATCTTATTAGCTTTTCTCACCAAATTTCAATTTCGCTTCGATGGGAGACTGAGCTGCTCACAATATAATGATTCACCTACTGTATGGCAACAGCTGTTTTTTTTTTTTTTTTTTTTTTTTTTTTTTTTTTTTAACTGCTTCACGTCTCTTAACAGCGAGGTCTTTAGAGACGGGAAAGGATGGGCGGCAAGGAATGGAAAGTAATTCGGGCATGGCCTTTTTGAATGAAGCATCCCGGCATTTGGCTGGATTGATAACAGCTGCTTAGCTAGACTGGTTGGAGATGCTGGGATTGCTAACATTGGAAATTACAGACTTTAATATACAATCTACTAACAGAGCTACTGGAGTGGGATTTATAATGAGTACAAAAGTAGAAATAGGGATAATTTACTATCGATAGTTTATTGACAGAATTATACTGATGTTGATAGAAACGATGTTTGCACCAATCTCTCTAGTTCAAGTATATTGTGGCAATGTTTTATGAAGAAAATATTTTATAAAATCCAAATGGTAATCAAATATATAAACGAAAAGAATAGAATATTTTAATAAATTTGGTCTATGAGAAGGAACATTTGCAGAAAGTATGAACGTAACAGGAAGATAAAATGTAAACCAGATTCAGCTGGAGAATAACGAAACAAATTGAAGAGGAAAATGATTAAAAGAGGGGAGAAGATTTATATATGGCTGGAAACTATGGGCTAAAGAAGAAATACTGAAATTGCCTAATCAGAGTAAAGAACCACAAAAATGACCAAGATTAAGCAGAAAGCCAACATTACGGGTATTTTTTTTAATGGACTAAAAAATAATCTCTGCCTGATGTTACGCCTAATATTAGAAGGATAAAAATAATCTAATGACATTTCCGTATTTGGAAATTAGTGTGCTTGCAGTTTAATGTAGGAAAAGATATCTGAATTTATTTTAATCAAGTTAGGTCTAAAACCGAAATTAATATCGATTCTGATGCACGTGAAACCTTTCAGAAAATCATTAGAAAAGCACCATTTAAAAATAAAAAGGTAGCTTAGTTGCTAACATATAACTTGTATCTAGAAGACACAAACAGGAAAGTGAGAGAAATAGTCCAATGTACTGTAAGGGCTCGAGAAGAAACAGTCACCATGTCCCGATGTTTTTAAGGTACTGTTCTTTCAGCTGAGAAGTTCCAAATGCACAAAAATTTTAAACTGTAAGTTGACATAAAAAGAAGCCGGTAGTGAGGTCAGTCTGTTATTTAGAAAGTAAAAGTACAAGCAGTGGACGAGAAACAAGAAATCAATGGTAGATAAAAAAAAAAATCTTATTCTAATGGAGAACATTTTTAAAGTCTAGAATTGTAACTTAAGAAATGAAAAAAAAGAGAAATCTAAAGCTTTAAGCACAACATTTGATAGAATCTATTCTTAAATGTAATTGAAGAATGAATATGGAAGGATTTAAAAATGTGCCGTTTTGGAATAAGACTGAAATTAAATAAGCCGACAGTGTCTAGAGTGAAGGTATAGACTAGAGAGACGGCTGGTAGCGGCGTGCACGGCGTGACGCGACTATACCAGGCGGGCACTGACTGATGGCCCATCACAGCCTTTATGGACGGCGGCGGAGCGGCCCTTCCTTCCCGTTTACAGCCGCCTGTCCTCGGCCGCTTCGTTTATTTGTACACCTCAGCGACAACAAACATCAAACCTTATTATATGGGACACCCCTGGCAGGGAGCACAGAACTGGCGGGGGCAGTCCGATGAGAACAAAACAATACTGCGGCACCACAAGTAAAACGAAAACACGCTTCACCAATAAATCATTCTTCGCCGAAATTCCCTAGGCTGTGGGACCATCTGTTAAAAATTCTGATGTTCGATCTTACGTACCGTCGTTCAGTATAGTTTTAAAGTGTGCGTCGTTTATGCCGTGTTATCATCTAAGCCACAAACATCCGACTCTAAACGAAGATCCGAGAGTACTGCGTGTGGCAACCGATTTCTTAAAGGTTACGTGTATTTTTAACTGGACAGTTGCAATAAGTCGTCATATAGAGGGAAGCATCTACGTATTTATATGTGAAATCGGGCGTACCGCAGAGAAATGTAATGGGATTGCTTTATAAACAATCTTGGAGACAACGTCACAACGTTGAACGCTATTTATACGTAAATGTTTGCTGATATCCAGTTTTCTATAGGGCAGTAAAGGATTAGTTATGCAATAATTGGCAGCTTACATTAAATTGCTATGTAAAGTGCACATGGAACAAGAAGATACCATTTGTCCATGAGTACAAAGTAAGAGTAAGGTAAAGGTCACGGGGTTTGGACGGCTCCTGCCGCTTCCCTTAGGATTCACGGGGATAGAGCTCCGCACTCGTCGTACAATCATCGGCACTAGGATGGATGTGACGGGGTCAGCGCCACGCTCCGGCTGTTCTTTACCTTCCCGCGGAGTTTGCTCCACGGTACTCATTGGATAGCAGGCTGAGGGGGCCTGGGCAGCCGTTCCTCGGCTGCGTCGGGGATCGAACCCCGGTCGTCCGCACCGCAGTGAGGCGCTCTACCGCCTGAGCTACGCGGCCGCCCAAAGTAAGAGTTCTACTCTTTTCTTTCTTATGGCTTTACGCCTCGTCGACGTCGAGGTCATTAGCGGCGTGAGAGGACTGGGCACAAGAGTCGGGAAGGAATATGCCCATGATGTTTTTGGAAGGAACCATCCAAGCATTCGCCTGACCACAGAAAGCCGAAATCTGGATGACCGGACGGAGATTCGAACCTACGTTCGTTTATGATCATGAGTTTGTCAATTTTATAACTACATCTGGTGTTTATCTATCTCACCACTCCCCATTAATTTAAGAAGTCATGCGTTGTAGAAGTTAACCTGTTTTTTGCTGCTGCAATAGTGAAAAATTGTGTGTGTGTTGTTTTATACACTGGTCTCTGTCCCGCAAGTTGTTTTCTTCAGATCACAAAACTGGTCGCTTGTCTTCAATATAGTTTCACGTTATTACCGTTATCTGGCTCTTCTAAAAGTTCAGAAATTTTGTATTTGTTGGTATGAAAGTGCGACCAACTTTGGCCTCGAAGTAAGCTACACGCAATCGTGTGGACCATTACGACGGGAAATTACAGGCCAGTCACACTTTCCAGTCTTCTAAATTTACAGACTCCGACTTTTCTCATTTAAACGTCTTCGTAATTAAAAGAAATAAATAAGCTGAAACATTAACGGATGCAAATATTTAAATAAATATGAAGCCGGCTGCTTGTTTTGAGCTTGCGATAGGTTGTAAAACTTTTACTGCGACATTTATGAAAGATTTACTGGAGTGGAAACCAGTCTGAGACTGACAAAATTTTCTAATTGGAGGTATGACGAGCCTACTGTGAAATATGTTTGGAATTAAGTCGGGACCAGCTACTGCCATTGGTTGTGGTGTCACATGTTACTACCAGCACCGGTAAGGGTATTTCATTTCTGCTTGAAGCAACTGATTCGTTAACTTAAGAATGTTGATGCCAAATGAGCGGATGGGAAAAACTATAGCCGAATCAATAATGAACAACGAATCGAGGAATCTCACGTTACTGCTATTGTTTAATTGGTACTGACACACTACGTTTAGAAAAGAACAAAGATTTTGAAAAAATCAATTACTCCCATACTATTATTCCATTCTCTAAAACTTTAAGAATAATGTTTTCTCTTGCAAAAAGACATCTAATTAGAATCTGGAAGGAAATCTAATTCGCAGTTATAACCTTGAAACTTATTTATAGTTTTGTACGTGTTCTGTAAGCACAATATCTTGTTCGCATTGCACACATGAAACAAATAATTTGAAACAAAACTGCTGTCCTTCAAAAGTTGACTACTTTTCCTTCCCTCATTTCTCCCTCATTCCAGTAATATAGGACGTAGGCTGTAATTAGAGTGATAAGATCAAGAGATTACCTCAAAACATAACCAGATGATGCATGAAACCATTGCAGAAAAAAATAACAGAAAAAATGATCTGATTGTTCAGCATAACTTACGCATCAGTAGAAGTCGAACGTGGCCAGGTTCCGAAGTACTCACCTGAAAAAAAGGAAAATTAGTTAGTAATACAAAAAACTGATGATGTTACAGCAGCTTTGCAGATAAGCTAGACAATTCGTCAAATGCCTCGGAGTGGGAATAGGTGCAGACTTCAGGGTGCACCTGATCGGTGGACGCTATTTATTTCTGTAAACAGCATTTTTCAAATTCAGCTACGTCTAGAAAGGAAAATATGTGTCCGTTTTACTTTGCCTACACAAATTGAAACTTCAGGATGACACTGTGAAGAAGAAAGTTTTGTAGGCGGGCGTTGTAAAATGTTAACATCCGAGAAGCATGGCACATCTGACTAAGCACTGGAGTGACTTGCAGTATGAATGTGATACACGACGGACATCAAGCGTGTTAATGGTGAGAAGGGAAAGACTTATTGCAAAACACAGCGTTTAGTAGTACATTCATTTGGGAATATACCAATAAATGACGACTTCTTTTATAAAGGCATGGAGTTTTATTCATTATAATGATAATATCCCTGCCTTTTCCTATCACTTCATGACATCTTCGTCATATATATATATATATATATATATAATTTAAAAATCAATATTAATAAATGTACTGGAATTAATTCACTGACGTTCAATTTCTATATATTTACTGTACCATGGTGATTAATGGAAGAAACAAACATAAACCATGCGAGTATTTAAATATTAGCAGACCAGCTAGATAGGCTAGAGGAGTATAGACTGAAAACCTATTTCATATTTAAGGTGATGTAAGTCGCAAGGAACTTTCGTTGTGCCTTTTTCTACAGTTTGATGAAATTATATGAATGATTCCATACAATTTGCGTAACTTTATGTTCGCAACAATTTTCACTTGATCAAAATGATATTTTTTTGTTTATAAGATATCATAGGTAATAGACCAAAAACGCATTTTTTATTACACTCACTATCTTTGAAATAATAAAATTCATTTTACTTCTGAAATATTTGCTAATAACCCCCAAATGTCAGTCCCTAGACGTTACCAAGCATCGATTTTTTTTATTTGAGCTTCCATATTGCGGAAAACATTTAGTTTATATACTTTTATATTCTTTAGAAGTGTTTAAAATTAGAGTATATACCTAACAACACCAATTTAATGTGAGTTTGAAAGAAAAATAAATACTTTTTTTAACTGCTTAATGTCTCTTAACAGCGAGGTCTTTAGAGACGGGAAAGGATGGGGGCAAGGAATGGGAAGGAATTTGGTCATGACCTTTTGAAGGAAGCATCCCGGCATTTGCCTGGAGTGATCTGGAATAAATACTCCTTCTGAAATCAAAGTAAGTGTACGCGACTCCAACCATCAAGCCCTAACTACTTAAGGACTTTTTTAAACTAAGCGGCTTAACCAGTGAATGAGTCAATATTAATGAGTTTATTTTAAAGTAATGACATGAAATTATTCGCAAAGGCCACTCGCGTTGCGTTGGCCATTTTATTTTTCAGTGCAGCCGCGCATGGAGGAAGGAAGATAGTGGAGACGAAATAACGCTAAATCTGTGTATCCTCATATAAAAACTCGTCTCCTACTGCGCATGCGCAGCGGCCATAGTAATAACCCCAAAACATTGGGCTGTTTGCACTGTGTCTGCTGCTGAAAATATTTCATATTCTAATATTCCAAAGTTTTCAATAATGCCAAGTTGTGTTGCATACGGTTTCACAAACAAACAAGATAGGAAACAACCTGGAATAACGTTTAATAAGTAAATAACATTGTAATTATTGTTCTTGATGTGTCTTATAGGTAACTGCAACCCTAGGGCCTATCGCTATAAATTTATTCATTGCTCTCAATAGGATGATGTCGTTCTCAAACGTTTGTTGGTGTAATGTAGACAATCAGCATATGTTACTACTTTGCACTTGAAAAATTAGCCTTATTGTAGACAAGTGTTGGAAGTCTAATGTAAGCGATTCAAGTTTACATCGTGACACAGTGAATATGGTATTCTGCATGCTTTAGTCTAGTTTCAGTTAACACTGAAACTGTACGATGAAATTAATTGTGATAATTTATTATTACACGTGCGTCAGTTCAATTGGGGTTTATACTGAAGGTGTATGTTGAAATTAGATGTGATAATTTATGCTACGTGAACTAGGAATCCTGATATTGCCAATGCTGTTGTAGTTAGAAATGTAGTTTAAATTGTATTTTGTGTTTTGAGGTGAGCGGCACTGTCATGGCCATGGCGATGCTGTTTGATGATTGATTCTCATATAAATCGACGAGACCAATCGAAATATCAATATTAATTTTTTTGATATCTCCCTTAAGTCTCGATATATTAACTATCAAAAATTAGTTACAGGTATAGTTCCTTGTGCCTTTGGTGACGTTTTTATTCTGGTCCATGCCTCGTTTCAACCTAACCACAAGGATTAGTAAAAAAATAAAACACCCAATCTGCATGTGCAGCAAAATTATTTTTTGGCATCACAACCTAACAACCTCAATTTGGAGACAGTATATCTCGAGAATTAAACGAGATATCGAAAATATTTATTCTTTATTTTCGTTTTGTCTCGTCGTTTTACATAAGAATCTATCATAAAATTTCACTTCGGGAAAATTTTTATTATGAATTTCAACCCAGAACACCTCACTTTTGAGAAATACGCAGGATATATACAAAAAATATTCTTAATTTTTGATCTGTCTCGACGAGTTACATAATAATCCATCATCAAACTGCAGTGCCACGGTTGTCGTAAGATTCCCTTGAGGTTTTTGTGCCTATTCCCTGTGTTTCTACGGCCGACCAATATGGCGACCTTCCCACCCCACTTCTCTCTACCCGGCTTCACTCCCGTGCGTGGTTAAGGTCCCTTGCGTAGTCTCCACTATCTTCCTTCCTCCATTCAGCCCCGACGGGTGTTGTGCAAGCACGTGTTGTTCGTCACTGTATCAGTCCCTCAGTAAGTTTTTTCGTTGGTAAATAATTATTTACTAGTGCTTTTTTGGTCCTGTTCGGTTGATGATAATAGATATTTTGGTATTTATTGTTGAAGAGGTCTTTTCCTTATATTTTCGCCGAATCTTCAGTCCCTTGCCGTAAATTTGAATAGGGACAAACAGAGTGGTCAGTGACTGTAGTCCAATTACACTAACTAGCAATATTTTCTAATTTACTTGTTTTATAATAACATACCGCCTAAAAAAAAGCCAAAATTGTCCAATGAGGAAATATCTACAAAGAAATATGCTGCTACAAAAGGATATTTAAAGAAAAATTAGTAAAAATTGGAAAAGCATTGAACAGCTAAGAATGTCTGTATTAATGACATTACCCAAAATACGCCGTCACCTTCATTTGATAAGAATTTCCCGAGGAAAACATAGTTCGAGAACTGCTGAATGATGGCGTAAACAACCAAAATGTGAATGCTGACCATAGAAGAGTTGAAGCTAAAAGAAGTAGTCTTCATCAACGGAAGATAAGATATATATAATGTTGAAGAAAAGAGCATTGTTACTGCAGAGTTAAAAACAAGGATTAAAAACCATCACATAAAATAGACTGAGAGAAAGGATCGATAAGCAAAATACCGAGTGTGGTGGGTGGGCGGTTAACGCTCTGGCCTCGCATTCTGGAGGACGCCGGTTCTAATCCCCGTCCAGGAATCCAGATTTGGGTGTTCCATGGTTTCCTCAAATCAATCCAGCGGAATGCCGGGATGCTTCCTTCAAAGGCCATAGCCGAATTCCTTCTCGTTCCTTGTCCCCAGTCCCTCTGACTCCTTAATATTGACTTCATACAATACTGACTATAAGTAACTGATTATACTAAGAAAGCACTTATATTACACGATCTTTTTATTGATGAATATGTGATTGTTTAAAGGTGTGCTATAAATAAAAGTGAAACTATATGTATCCATCTTATTTTATTGCAATGCAAAAATTTTTCATCAGTCCCTAACCATATCCGTCAGTCTCTAGATGCCTAAGTTCTTCATAAAATGCTATATAAACTGACTTGCCTCTTTCAATATGACATAATAAATTAATTATCCATTACATACGCTAATCGGGAATCCAAAAGCATTTAAAATATAGTTTAATCAATTTATTTCTGAACGTTACCCTAATTTTATGCGGTCACTCACAGAGATAAAGCACACCAAGGAAAAAAAAATATGGGTGAATTGAAAAATATCATACAATATTTCATTGACGAGATCATTACATAATAACCGAAAGAAAAACTTTTGAGCGTGTTGTTAAGAATTGTATGTTTGTAACATTAACGCTTGCCGGATGCTTGTCCGAAGAAAATACTTAGGGCTCAGATGGTTTTAATGAATCAATATGAAATTCCACATTACGGACTAGGGATAAGACTTGTGACACCGAGGTAATAAATAAACCGAGCGCTTGGAGGATATTCCTGCGGGGTTATCAGTAGGGTCACGCTTTAATGAAGCACAGGCCAGGTAAGATCACAGCTACCATCACTTTCCCGCTTTTCTCTTTGGACTGCCGATGTCGCCCGCGCATACAACGCGAGCTTACGGGGAGTCGTAGCTAATTTATCCTGGACTGTTATATTGTTATCTCGCATCGCAGAACCACTCCACTAGCGCTTCTTGTTTCGCCCTTTTCCATGTTCAGCCTGGATCGTTACTTACAATCTGCTGCCTCGCGACCTACTGACCATTTCCACAAACTGACGCACTTGACCGCATGAAGTCAAGCGAGAAGGTTGGAAAACCACAACAAAGACTTGGTGCTCATATCAACTCTGGATTTTACTTGTGGCTTTTTTTAAATTTTATTTTATTTATTGGCCTTTGGTCTGCGACCATTTAGCCATCATGTAACTACAACAGTTTACATTAACTATGTTACTTGTGGCTTTACGCCTCGTCGACGTCGAGGTCATTAGAGGCGGAATGGAACCGGGGACTGGAAAGAATTCGGCAATGGCCTTTTGAAGGAAATATCCCGGCATTCGCCTGAAGTGATTTGGGAAACCATGGAAAACCCAAATCTGGATGTCTGGACGGGGATTTGAACCGGCGTCTCCCGAATGCGAGGCCAGAGCGTTAAACACTCACCCTCCACGCTCGGTTGTAAAAGAGTGCAGCGTGTAGGTAAACAATATGATAGTGACAGAAGGATCAAAACTTACTACGAGAGAGTTACACAAACTCATCATTCACATGATGGGAACTATGAACATCGTGACGACATACCCTCATAATATGGAGTCAGCGTGATCCATAACACTGCATGAGGTTGACAGAAGGAAATGAATGCTAAATAATAACAATATTTCACTCTAAATTATACTTTTTAAAAACAAATCATATTTATGTAAGAATGATAATTTTCACGGTGGATGGTTTCAATGAAATCTTCACGAGGGGACCGCCACGTTATGTTGTAAAAATACAATTCGGTTGTTCACTTGTTAAGATTTCATTGCAAACCATACAGAATTTACAAGAACTACCAAGAAATTTATTACAAATAATTTTATCACAAAATTCTCTACGCTTAACGTTTTTTATTTAACTTTAAATAAAGTTTATCAAGACTGTTTCTTAGATTGTTAGATATTCGACAGAAATATTTAGACGCTCATGAGGAGACTAATGCAAACCGAGGACATATTAAAGACAATAATTAGTAGAATCAAAGAGCCGTAAGTAGAAATAAAGGAAAGATTTTTCAATAAATTAAAATTCATTTTTTGTTTAACATCTTTAAGCATCACTTCGGTTTCCGTTAGTAGATCACACTCAACTGCCCAAAATAATGTATATAAGTAACAAATAGGTTATTTAACTCGAAAGGTGACTTGAAGACTTCTCGTTTGTGTTTGACAAATTCTGGAACATCAGTTTTGAGTTCGACAATGATCACTGAAGATTTCATTTTCCCTGGAATCACTTCCTGCGGATGCCAGGACGGTTCCTCCGTGATGACTATGGGTTATTCCGTTCTCGTTCCTTATTAACAACTGCTGTTCTGATGCTAAGGACCTCCCTGCGTTAAACCCTGCCCAAGCCTTAAACTAATTCTTTTTCTAGTTTTTAGAAGTTGCACCTCAGGTTTTACATTGTAACACATTATTCATTTTAAAAGCGATTTCACAAAATTCATTTTTCCAATATTAACGCGAGTTAACATCCTGTGGCGCCTCGACATTAAAATCGCTGTCACTGGGATTACTAATATATTTGAAACTGAATGTGACATATATTCGAGAACCATCCCTAGCATTAAACTAAATTAAATTTTGAATTCAGGATAATCAAGATGAGAATTTGAACTATAATCAATCTGACTGCGATTGCAATGAGACAACTGTTTCGTTACGTTGTTACGTGATTCTAATGAGGTATTGATTGCCGTTATGCGAATGTTTAGCATTTTGGCCAAGCATATGCTAAGACGTGGGTTTGATTCTGGTTGATTCATTTCAGTTTTTGGTTTTCCATGATCTCCCGAAATCACTTTATTATTATTTAAAAAATAAAAAAAAATATGGAGACAAGAAATATAATTAATCTCAACGGTGTAGATACAAAAAGAAAGCACCGACTTCTACTTAATGCCAAATGCACTAATCATGGCTGGCGAACCCAATCAGCTATCACAGCGAAAATGCATGTGGGCTTACATGTTAATAACTTAAATTGTAAAGATTCATTAAGTATCTGTAGTGCACAGCACCTGAAAATGAACTTTGTTAATAAGTATCTGCTTATCACAAATATTTGATCTTGCCCAAGGCCCATTCATTAGTCCGCTACTGTCGTTCTGAGTGTAACACCTTTGGCTCAATATTGCTCAAGACCATGCAAGGCTGCCTTGTTTAGGGTTTACAAAGTGATCCACACAATGAGACGCTGGTGGGCCCAAGGATTTTCTGCCAGCTCGCTGCGGGCTCAGAACAATGCGTGGTTATGTAAATGCTCAGCAGCTCTACTTAAAAGACTTACATGGTCAGGTCATCCACAAATCTCTTCATCTCAGGCGCTAAGTTTTGCGTCCTCTTTCATCCTTAGTTCTTTGCTTAGCAAAAGGTGCTGACGCTGTAAGGCGAGAAAGTACAGATTTCTTGATTTTTCTCGCCGATATCCACTCTTTACTGAAGAGGATTCACTTTCTATCGAGAGTCTCTCTCTTCAAATTTAATTTCCGCTTAATGTTTTGTATCTTGGTCATAAACAATGGGAAAATTTAACAAGCCGAAATATATATTGTGGCCGCGTAGCTCAGGCAGTAGAGCGTCTGACTGCGGCCCGGACGAGCGGGGTTCGATCCCCGACGCAACCGAGGAACGGCTGCCCAGGCCCACTCAGCCTGCTACCCAATAAGTACCGTGGAGGAAACTCCGCGGGAAGGTAAAGAACGGGCGGTGCTTGGCGCTGACCATTCTAGTGCCGAAGGTTGTACAGGGAGTGCGGAACTCTACCTCCGTGAATCCAACGGGATGCGGCAGGAGCCGTCGGAACCCCGTGAACTTAACCTTATATATATACAAAAATTATTCTCCTGAAACAACACATACAAAAATAATTTTAATCCATAAAATGAATTTTCACAAATATACATTTTTACTAAGAAATATTTCCAATATTCGGAGAAATGAAGTACAAATTTTGTTTTTAACAATTTGTTATGCTGCAAATTTGAATGATGGTTCTGAAATATTGAAAAAATACTAATACAAGAAACAAACTGCAATATTTTTTTTGTCTTTTTTTAATTTTTAAAAAATTTTTTAAATTTTTTTTCTTCTTTTTATTTATTTTTTTACGACTATATGTTCATGAAAAATCTTCAGTGTTCTGTGACTGACAATTATATAATCCAACGAAGATTGGTAGAAAAAAAGAAACTTCATTTCGTCGACGAAAACGCACACTTCAAAAGGTTCCATTTTACAGCATTAATGTATCCTTCCATTCCGTCCAAGTCTTTTTGTGGTACAGCGCATAGACTCGACATCATATTATATACGAGCGTGAACTGAAAAGTTCTCGACCGTGGATGTCGAGGGCTATAAGGCAAACCTCGAAGGATAAAGTTTCAAGAAAATATGGTACTCATCACTATCTAAAAATATATATTTAAGTTTCATAAAACTTACATCAAATTTATTTATTATTGCAAAAGAAAAGATTGAGCTTCAGATTTACACTTCTGGCTATGTTTTCTTTTTGTGTGTGAAATATTATGTAGTTTTTCCGTGGTACCGATTGCACATGGCCGTCCCATCTCAAAACATTGGACTGGACTGAGGGTAAGGAACTAAGTTAAATTTAGTTCTGTTTATTTATGGCATGAGAAAACTGCAAAATTTTAATGGAGTTTTTATGGGAGAAGGGGGGATAAGTTTTCCATAACGTGAATATTTATTTTTCAGGTTTCTTACTTAGATCGGAAATATAAACCGTATCGAAAACAGCAGTAATAAGGCGTAAAACAAATACTTTGTGAATTTACACAAAATAACATTCTGTTTAGCCCGGTGAAACTTATCCACATTGCATCCACCATGCACATAAAAAGAGAAATAGTACGACCAAGGCGTTAAGGCGGCTAGATTTATGGACCGAATAAATTCCGACCTATTTTAAGTGCCGGTAAAAATCAGTTACAACTCGGCTGACACAAGTTTACAAGCCGTTTACACCCATTTGGAGAGAGAATATCCCATTTCCTTAGAAGGACGAGCGCCCCTGGCGAGACAGCGCTGCATGAGTTAGCGAGTGGTCAGCAGTTCATCATAACGCAGCACTGCTCCGACCATGGGTAGCGCCACACACGCACGCACTTTCACAATTTAAATCTGTTTCGGCTGATTGGAGGGAACGAAAAAAAACTGAACCCCTCATTATAACTCTACTAGACATTTACATTCCACTGTCGTTTACGTATTTCTGCTTTGTTTTCAGATATTTGATCTGCTGAAGTCGTTCCACTGCATGTGTGTCTCCATTATACTCATTCAAATCTACATTCAGCACGAATGCGGCCTGAAGAGAAGTGAACTACTGATATTGGCGGAAACTTTATACACGGTATTCAGCGAAAAAATATCAACATTCATGGAGGTGAAATGGTAGCTTATGAAACAATATCACGTCCACCAATCATTTTTATTTTTATATTTTCTCCGATTAATTATATTTGTTTTTAAATGACTGTACAGATGTAAGTAAACTGATCTGTGTTTGAAAGGATTCCACAAACCGCAGTATGTGTAGCCTTTAGGGAATGGAATTCTTGTTAAAGTTTATAATTTTTGTTTGTAGTTATTTAAAGAAGTGCTGTTACCAATCTTTAAGTACTGACTTCGATAACAAATTCAGTGAAAAATAAGTCGAGCGGTTCTTTTGGAACACTGATTATCATTTCGTCATAACAATATCTCCCATAATTTTTGGCGGATCTAAATTAACTAACAATATTCAAACCTCAAAATTAGATTAGCAGCAGCTTAAATGTATTCGTGATCTATAATACACTGAATTTTCATGTGGATTAGAAATGTAGTTAATTCTTCGGGAGCTGACCTGGCGATTTTGTCAGCTAACGATCCATTTTGATTAAGGAAAGCTCATACTTATTGTGTATAATAAAGTCCATATAAACGTATGCGCTCTTTAGAATGGTTTCTGAGATGCAGCCACTTATGTTGCGTTTGCTGAGAGAACTTCTACAACAAACATTCTAACATTGCTCCCTTAACTCCGGTTGATTTTTTCCGTTAGGACACAGCGCTCTGCCGTATCTGAGTGCATTTTCGCGTCCTCTGATATTATCAGCATCGTCCATTATGCGAATAACAAATCCTCCATTATTTGATATCAGTGTTACCAAGTGTGACAGAGATAGCTGAATGTGTAAGTATTACTATGTTAGTCATGTACACATCTAACGCCCTGCGTAGCACCAGCTGCGTCGGAGGCTAGCGTTCTTCTCTCGCGTTACATGGCTCGCCGGTTGGAATGCATTCTAGCGAATACATAGTTTTAATTAAGTGCTCTATTTTTCTTGTGTTTTTCATGAAGAACTGCATAATTATTAGTTTGGAAAAACTGTTCAAAATGCACGAGTACAATTAACACCGCTGATGTTCCCATAGCCCTAATGCCAGTTACTATAGTGTGTGTTCTGCGGTTACAAATGGTTGGGGCAAAATTTCAGACGTAAACCGATATCACTGCATTTGTATACAAAGGTTATTAATATGGTTTTCACATGGAGAATGCAAAGCTTTTTATGAGCTTGCTGGCTTGACATGTTCCGCAAAAACATTCACCTGTTTTCAAGTAATTTTATACTCCACTGAACCTTAAAATGTATCAGGCTGTGCTCTTTTACAAAGTGGTTAATCTAAAGAACGAGCGTACACTGCAACAAAGTAAATGTAAGGTTGCCCGGCTCGGCCTCTCTGAGGGCAGTTTGGAGTCAGTCAGTTGGTAATCCATCATCGTTCGGCAGCCAGTGGGATTACTAACCACATCGGCTGTGATCACAGCCATAATTACGCACTTCAGACCTTGGCGTCGAATTCAAATCACCGGCCGTGCCTGCCTACGTGGATTGATCTCGTATTGATAAGCAAGTCGTTTGGAATGTAAGTAAGTGCAAATCCGTAAAGATATATCGCTCTTACACTCGGCTTGTTTAAACACGAGTTAAATCTGAACGCTCGTGAGAAAGAATCAGCTGACACACGAAATGATTTATTCGTTGGCTCCCCCTTTTTTTTTAGAAAAAAATCTTCATATATGATCGTAACAGAGCTGATGCTGTTTTCCATTTGAGCTTGCAGTATGCATCGTCATCGCTAACTATTTTTGGCTCCCTTAGATTAGTACTTAGAAAATAGACTTTTGCAGGTACGCCACTTCCGTGTGCTGTTTTGCTGAAATATTGTCTGCCTGAAGGAGCGTATAAGCCACTGTACGGCAAATCCGATGCACCAGTCCGAACAAAGGTATGATATTCGTGCATCATAACAAATAAACTGACTGAAAACTGAACAGATATTGGGACACAGTAGAATTAACAAAACTTCATTCGTATTTACAATGCTAGACGCTTCCCAATCTCAAATATGATTTCTTTTCATTTTTTGTTATGGGACCGCCACAAATGATTTTTATTCAGTAAACGTTTTGTCTCTATTTAAGATATCCTCAATATCCTAGGTAATATATATATATATATATATATATATATATATATACATTAGTGATCAGTTGGTATTTGTTAAATGGGGCACTGAGAAAGTCTTCAATAAAGACGAAACAGGTATGTCATAAAAAGCATTTTGTTTAGTTGAAAGACGGAGAATTGGTAGCTAAAACAGTTATCACTGAATATAAGGAATATAGCGCCAAAACAGTAACATGATTTCCTTCCTCTGATATTGTCGCACAGGCTATCCTACTGAACATAGTTAAATTTTAGGCAAAGATACAACTTAATCTATCAACAAAAATTTAAATATAGACTTTGTCCACGCAGAACTATAAGGTTTTGAAGTAAATGTTGCTGAAGACTGTTTTCACATTTTCTGATGATGAAGAAAAATGGTCGATTTTCATTTAATGCTCCACATTAGTTTGTTTAATGATACTGTAGTGCGCTTTAT